>WIQG01000167.1:0-353407 GCA_014925785.1 Mycena galopus ATCC 62051
TCCGGCAAAGTGTGCTTGAAGGTGCCGCAAATGATGTGCCAGACTTGGCGGCAATGTTCCGTACTGGACACGGTCATTGGGTGATCGTCGGCAGCCCAAGTAACGAGTGTTCACGGTGTACAGAGGAAGTGACGAAGTTCTACTACATCCAGTCGAACTCACGAACTTTCACGGGAGGCGATCAAACTCACGCACTTCCGCAGCGCTAAGCGAAGTAACGAAGTGACGAAGATGGCGCGGACTCGGTGATAGGTTCGCCCGCCATTTAAGGTTACTGCGGAGATCCCGGGCCCAAATCTCATGAAGTCCCCATTGTGAACGGCGATTGCAGTCAGTGTAAACAGATTATTCAGTTTCCTTGAGAGATCCGCAGTTTTTCTGTCATTGATGAAAGAATTCCATTCCCCAGGGTAACTGGGAAGGAGTGGCTGGTAATGGCTGCTTTTCGGACCGCAGACGAAGCATTTATCATGAAGTCGCTCATTAGTCAGACCCTAAATCATTGATTTAGCAGTATCCTTGGATTCAAAGAAAATACTGACCTCGATGTTGCAATTTTTGCATCTCTTGTTCCACTGAAGGCCAAGAGGTTCAGGTACCTCTAAAGTGTGAAGCGCTCCGACTCGGTCCCACCAAGGTATTTCCTATGCATGTCTATGTGGCCGATGGCCTTCAGTATTAGCCTGGCGGATTTGTACTCGGCGCGGTTCATGCAGATTTCTTTGGGCATCAGTCCGAGAAGCAGTATCACGTTGACGGATATTTTGTTGCTGAGCATCATCCAATGAAGCTCGGGCCAAACGTCTTGCACGGTTGTCATTCTTGCGGCGAAGCTCTCGCGCATTTTCATCCTCGCTTGCTCGACGCTGTCTCTGCATGGCACGCCGATACTCCCTTTCATCGTAAGCAGTAATCTGAGTTGAAGATAATAAGCATGGGGGTCCTTCAGACAGCCAGAAGGCTCGATTTTATAAAGAGGGTGATGTGCACTTAATAGGCCCTTCATCTGCCTGCATTGGGGATGTCAGTCACGGAGCAAATGGCAAAGTACGACGGATGGTGGAAGCAAATGCAAGGGGATCCAGCTTCAGACAGACGGAAGGCTCGATTTATAAAGAGGGTGAGGTGATATACACGCTAGGCGACAAAACGCCGCAGTAAATACACAGCCCCAATTATACCGTCACATGTGCCAGAGCCGTCTCAAAGAAGATAATTTGCTGTAAGGGGTTTGAAACGGAGAAAAAGTTTATCAAGTTAATCCCACGGTTCCCACCAGGCTAAAGAAATCCCGATGCCAGCAATGGCCAAAGATGTAGAGTTAAGAAGCGGAAAGAAGAGCCAACATTGACAAAGCAGGTTTAATAGAGACCTTGCGGTGAGCCACCACATCAACTGGTGGCTAATTTTTCTGGGTAATGTGCCATCCTCCAGGGCCAGTTCAGCCACTATTTATAGCACCTCAAGAGAGGATGAAATAGTGGCTAGCACAAGCTTTAACGCTGTCATGCCAACTCATGCGAGGAGCCACCAGTTGTACTGGTGGCTCACTACAAAGTCTCTAATGAAACGGGCAAAGCCGAGTCGCGGGGAAAGACGGTAGGACCAAGATTAGTGATGTTCCGGCCTGGGCTTTGTGTGAAAAAGCCGGGGGCTTTTTTCCCAGGCCCGATCCATTTCCTGGCTACAAGTCTCACTTTTCGCGCAATGTTGGAGCGTAGCAAGGATCTGGAAAGCATTCTCTTCCTTGTCATATGGTCAAATTATTATCACCATTTTTTTTTAGCCCGGGTTTTTCAAAAATTGGAGTCGGGATTCAGAATGCCGATATGACTGGAAAACATTTTTTGATTTATTTCTCTCAGGCTACATGGGCCGGCACGGCACATCAGATCTGTGACGGGCTTTGTGACCCAGGCCGGGGCTTTGTGACAAAGCCCAGGCCGGAACATCACTAACCAAGTGAGACATTAACCGTTCTTTAACGAAATGGCCCCCCGGTGGTGCAATTACCCCATGTAGGTTTATCTCCTTTGTCCTTTCCTCCCCTGTCTTTTAAGGATTGCGACCTGATTTTTCTCCATTGGTTGACGTCAAACATTCAATTAATGGCGCAACACTGTTAACAATCATGGCAGAGGCCCGCACTCGACCGCTTTCAGTTGAACATGCCTGGGGCTGTATCCAGATTTTAATTTTAAAACCCACCACGAGACTCGACCACTGACCTATGCGCAGTTCCTTCGGGACAGGACGCAGTTGGCGTTGCCTACGGCGCAGCCAGATTTCAGTCACAATCATGCCGAGGGGGCCACGTAGTCTCGCCGAAGATCCTCAATATAAGGACAGGGATAGATTTCTCTTCTGGGAAATTTCCCTCGTTTCCCGCGTCCTCAGATTTCCTGGAATCGGAACGTTCTCTTCTCGGATCAATGCTGGGATTATTGACATTTGAACCTTCTGCTGGGGACGTTCCTCTACATTGTTGTTCAAAACTGCTCTGGGAATTCGCTGTCAATGTCACAATGTGGGCCACGGTAATTTCCCCAATCTTTCCTCCCTCTTTCAATGTGTCAGGACTGCCGAAGGGTTTGGTCAAACTGTTTTCCTTTGCTCGTGCACTGGGAAACCTTGCCTGTCACAGTATTTCAGGAAATTTTGACTATTCTCAGCAATTCTCAGTGCTAGGCTTATTCGGCCTTTCTTCGGCGTCTAGTGGTTGATATCAATTCTGTCCACTGCGCCACATGATTCAGTACAAGAGTCTTGCGGACGGCTCATCTCATCTGTGGCCCTAGACTCCAATTCTTCCTCCAGTCGCACCCTGGAGAATGAAATTCGTGCCAGGGATCGCACTGTCTTAAATTGGACCACTTCCATTGTCGTTCGTTACACTAAAAGAGTTCATTTTTCCTAACCTATTTCAATTTTTTCACTGCCCCCGTTGGTAATTATAGTGTCAAATACGATTCTCCTGGCCAACCCCCGTCCGGGTATTGCTGGTGTTTGTTTTGTGCCAGTATTCCTTATTGCACAACACATCTCTCTAATCACCTGGGATACCGGAGTGAAGCGGAGGCCCGTCTTGTAATAGGCTTAATGAACTGGAGAAAGCCGAGTCGCAGCCGCACGGGATCGCACGGCCTGTCAAATGACGAACGTGCGGAAAGAACCAACATTGACAACACGTGTTTTAATGAAAAGGCCAAAGCCGAGTCGCGGGGAAAGAGTACTGTAGTATTACGTTCAACTCGTACCGGGTTTTCGGGTGTGCCACCTTGTACGAACTGTCCCTTTCGTACGGGTCTGGAGTGACTGCGTGACTTGCGAAAATTTTCGTACCACCGGTGACCGTGTCCAAATAGCCGCCCAAGACACACAAAATGTTGGAGAACGGACGGGGACCTGTGTGGCGTTTGCGGGGACCTTGCTTTAACGTTGTTATACGGTGGCGGGGGTACCTCTTGTAGTTTTTTTTTCTTCTTCCTTTTAGTTATATACAAGGAATCGTACATAGATTATATATTCTCATACTTGAGTTGCCTCCCCTCAGACTTCCATCACATATCTGTGCGTGAAGACTGAGGTGAGCGACTCTATTTCTTACTTCACTTCTTTCTGACTCGCTACCTAGCTATTGTTTATCTAGGTGAATATATAGCTACTTCAAGGAAGAGAAAGGCGAACACCAGGTATTCAACAGCGGCATGGTGAAGGCACTACGACGAAGACGATGCAGATGACGATGGTGCTGAGGGACACGATTGACCGAGGGTATCACCAAGCGGGGGGCGAAGTGTATTCAAGATGAGTAGATAGTCTCTTACACCGACTTTCTACCGGCAGTCTTGTTCTACTGAACAGCTGGCACGGCTTTTCTAGGCGCGCCGTGTGAGTTGAGTTGAGGTAACGCTTCTGATCGCCGCTAAAGGTACTGGAGGCGATTTGAGCCTTTTTAAGCCAAAAAGGTGGGAAATTGTGACTTCCCTGAACCTTTCGTACGGGTCTGTCGTGATGCCGTGACTTACGAAAAATCTTCGTACAGATTGCGCAGTGTGACACGGGACATACGAGTTGAACGTAATACTACAGTATAGGACCGAGATCGACATAATAGGCTTCATGAACTAGAGAAAGCCGAGTGCCGGGGAAAGCCGGGTCGCAGCTGCACGGGATCGCACAGCCTGTCGAATGACGGACGTTGATCGGGAACGGGAAAACCATATGGGGATCCAGCTTCAGACAGATGGAAGGCTCGATTTCATTGCGATTTTATAAAGAGGGTGAAGTCTAATTGTGGAATTGCGGACTTCCGCATCGCATCTGTATATAAAGGATCTGCGCCGTGGGGAAATCGTCCCAGGCACTATGCTCCTCTTCGCACTGGTGATACTATTCCATTTCTACATCGCGTTCGGCGCATCCTGTAACTGTTCCCCGGTCTTTGTCCCTGTGCACGTGGATGTCTTCGTTCCCAACGACCCGACCGATGTGTTTGCCGGCCTAAAAAGCAACTCAAGCGGTTTCCGCCGTGTAGACGACATCTACAACATATATGGAGTCTTCTGTCAGCCGGAGAGCATGCCCACCAGGGACCCAGGTCCGTTAAACTCACGCCCTCAGGCCTGACAATGAATGATTTTAATCTTCGTTTGTTACTCGAGGTGTTTTGCAGCTTCTTGTGCACGGATTCACATATACCAACCAATACTGGTCTCCTTCAGTGGAGGAATTCCAAAACTACTCTTACACGGCCTTTTCTTGTGACCGCGGCCTCTCCTCGCTAGCCATCGATTGGGTCGGCGTTGGACTGAGCACGCGCCCCGCCAATTCGTCGGACGTGCAGTACCCCACTGTAGCAGCCGCTCTCTCGCGATTGGCGCACCACCTTAAGACTGTATCTCTCCTGCCGGGCGTGCCGCCATTTAGAACGATCATTGGTGTCGGCCACAGCTCGGGCTCCGGCCTGCTCACCTTCGCCGCCATCGTCGACGGCGCGCGCTCCCCGTTTGCCGCCTTCATCCTCACGTCTGCGCTCACCGACGCCGGGCCGGCGCCCACAGCTCCTTCGCTCCTCATCCCTTCCGCTCGCGACGACACCCCTCTCCGCTGGGGCGCGCTCGACCCAGGATACATCACCGTCCCCAACCGCAGTATCTTCTACCCCCCGGACTCTGCCGCGTTCTCGCCGCGCTTGCAGCTCTTCGACGCATTCACGCGGGACGTCGGGACCGTAGCCATGCTTGCGCAGACGGGTGTGGTTTCGCTTGTCGCTCGAAACTACGCCGGGCGCGTCGCCAAGGTTCTCGGGGCAGCAGACCAGTTTATTTGCGCGGACGACCGGTGTGAGGACGTCGCAGCGTTGAGCGCGACTGAAGGCGTGCTGTGGCCGGCAGCGAAAAGCTTTGAGCTTGTGGTATTGCAGAACAGTGGGCATGATATGAATCTCGACTTCTTCGCGCCAGCAGCTTTCCGTACATTGGTTGGCTTTGTCAAGAAATTTTCACGTTGACCATAAATATTCATACATTCTATCGCGAGGAATATGGACAGATATGCCGTTCCCAATGCACTTTTATTATTCCCCACCTTTTTTCGCATTTTCACCAACTTTTATGGTAAATTCTACAACTTTCCCCACAACTTTGCTCACTTTTGAAACTCGAAATAAGGTGGGGATCTCTCATGTTTTTCCCCTACTATTAGAGAGGTTGCGGCGAGCCACCGGGAGCCACCCGGTGGCTCTGATGGCATGCGGTGCGGAGTGGCTACTGCCGGGTTGGTGGCTCCGTCGGGCATGTTTTCAGTGTGTTCTGTACACTACTTACTCTCACCTCGTCTTTCATGCAGCGAGCTCTCTTGGAGTCTCAAATATGTTTCACAACTCTGCGCAAAGCTCAGAGGGGCGTGGAGGGTCTGTAATCGTCTCTTTCGCTCGCCTAGACCAGGGCTACACTGCCATAGTTGTTAGATGGATGAAGATGAAGAAAAACAAGCTGTTTGACGTCATACCCTTAGCCACCAGCGGAGCCACCAAATGGGGTAGCCACTCCGCAGTGTTCAGCTGAATAGTCACATCTTTAATTTGATTCAAATCCATCAGTTCCGCACCACCTTCAAATCCGCCATCGAATACATCATCGAATACACCATCGAATACACCGCATGCCGTTAGAGCCACCGGGTGGCTCCTGGTGGCTCTGGTGGCTCACCGCAACCTCTCTATTATTACCAGACTTGCAATTTCACCAACTTTTGTTTTGAACTTCACCAACTTTTTCAGTTCGAAAATTTCCCCACAACTTTTGGGGTCAATTTTTTTCATTGCTCAGAAGACCGTTATTGGCCATCTTGATTTGATATAGATGGAAGTAAGAAATTCGACCATGTACTCAGCAAACAATATTTTACTGAAATCAGATCGTATGAGTCTCTGTCTCTCAGGGAAGCAGCGGTTTCAACCATTATTTCGTTTTTGGCATGAATTGACTAATCATCCGCTTTCTTCTGCTCCAGCTCACGCAATTCACTAAGCCAAAATGGGCCCCAAGGAGTTTGGAGACGACATTGAAGCTCGCGGCTTCGAGGAATGGCCGTGACGATATCAATTCATCAGAGTACGTACTCCGCGCACAGGAGGGTCAAGGTTGTATGCCGGAGAGAAATAATATAGAAGAAATTATCGCCCGACCCACCACCGAAAGGCCCGCCAACCCCAGCGAAGATGGGAATACGGAATTATCGCAACATCATCATCCCGAAATCGTGCCGAGGAAAACACAAATGGTGGGTTCCCCCCGACAACGACGATCGAAAATCCAGCGGCGGCAGACGGAAATACAAAGAACGAGGGGGCAGAACTCTGAATCGAAAATCTGTCAAAGAGCATCGCACGTGAAGTGCGGAGGGAGGGTGCGCCGCGTCAAATATGAGTTCGTAAGGCGGAGGGCAGAGAACGAGCGCGTCTGCAGTAGGTATCTATCGTGTGAGATGAGGAGCAAGGAAACGACAGGGGACACGAGGGGCGAACGCATCGGACTCGATGACTCGGTCTAAACAGCCGTAGGAAAGACGGCGCGCGCGAAAGCAGCAAGTAAAGGACGCCCGCGAATGCCGCGCATAAGAAGATCGGAATCAAGGGCAAGAGACGCGCGCTCGAACGCGTACGCCAATGGAACAAGAAATAAGGTGAAAACCACTCACGTCCTGCCCGCTCCGATGGTGTCGTCAACAAAAATTGGCTGGTGCGTGCGCCACAAGCCGGTGTCGGACGTTCAGGGCTTGGGGCCGCCGAAGGGCCGCCAGCTCTGCTTGGGATGTTGTTGGGGTGGAGATCGCTGAGAATGATTCGCCTCAGCATCGTGCACACTCTTATACTCGTAGCGAAGGGGGGGGGGCGAGAAGCCGAGGAGAATCAGATGGGAGGACGCTTACCACCAGCGTATACGGCACATAGCTGCTCCCAGGCGCGGTAGATGTCGCCTACGAGTGGCCGCCCCGACGCCGGATTCCCGCTGCCTCCGTGCCGACTCTATTCTACTGTATGCCGACGTTGACGAGTGAGATCGGGACGACGAGTGCTCCATCGCTGGTGAGGTGGAGATGTCGGTCGCGCTCCTTGTGGGGAACTGGTGCGAGTGCCGCGCGCAAGGCTCGAAGGCGAACTCGTGGAGAACGGAGAAGTAACAGTGCAGACAGAAAAGGGGGAGACGGAGGCGGCCTCGGACTCGCCAGACTCGGCGGATCGCGGGTACGCCCGAGACCGGCGCTACGTGCACCACACGTGGGCGTAGAGAGCGGCGTCGAGGTCGCGGGCCATCGGTTGGCAAGCGGGGCAACAAACACACGAGGGAGTGTCGAGCTGGCGAGCGGTGTGTCGGAGTCGTGCTAGCAAGCGGGCGTCGAGCTGGCAAGCGAGGTCACTCGCGAGGCGCTGGCAAGCTGGTCCTGAGCGTGGCGAGCGGAGCTGATGGGAACGGGACATAGAGGTCACAAGCAGTCTCACGGGATGGAGCGTCGAGGGCGGCTGGTGAGCGAGGCCCTAACGTAGCGAGCGGGGATTCAAACGCCTGCGCGGCGCTACAACCCCAAATTCTAGCAGTCGAGCGCGCCGTTTGGCTTGCGAGGTGCCGAGCGGGGTGACGAGCTGGGTGTCTGGAGTTAGGGAAAAGCGGGCGGTGACGGACTCGCTGCGGTGGGCGGCAATGGCCGCCTATGGGAGCTGGCGTGGGCTGGCGTGGGCGACAGGGATGAGCGACAGAAACGGGTCTGGAGAGCTGACCAAGTGAGGCGGGCGACGTAGGTTGGGTGGGCGAGAAGCGTAGGCCAGTACACGGCAAACCCGGGATTCTTCGGAATTTGGTAGGAATTGATACCCGTCGAAATCCACTGATATTTCTTTTGACGCTCAAAGAAAATATTACTGCCATTATTTGAATAATCAGATTACTGGAATCCTTTCGGTGCGCTCCTCAAATTTCAGTGATCTACTCACCGGGCTGGCACAAGGCTCTTGGAATTCAGTAGATATGCCATGTGATCATGACACATCTCACCACATGTTTGTCCGGCGATGTGACTTAGCATCAGACAGACTGACACCGCGCGCTAGCGCTGTGTAAGAATCAAATTCAGCTGTGTGAGTAATGTTAGAAAGAAAACCCCCTCGTGTTATTTAACATAGGCATGTTAATAACAGGGTTTCTAACATGACATAAGCCCGCCTAAAGTCCGTTTTTTAGGCTGGCTTTTGACTGATTTTGGCGAGAAATTGGCTCAGAAAATTCAACGAGGCTGAACAGGTGTCGGAAATTGCTGTTCAAGCTCAACAGCCCATCGGAGGCGACAAAATTGATGTCAGAGGCCAAACTGGAAGCCCATATAGCCGCCTTTCTCACACAAAAATTACATGCGTTCCGGGACCTGAAATGTGAAAAACGTAATTTACCTGTTAATAACAGTGTTAGAAAGGTAGTGTTATTTAACACGGTGTTTCTTACACAGCGCTACCGCGCGCCATGTCGATGATTTGATGCGCCCTCACGAGCGCCGATCTCGTTCCCGGATAAAGTCCACCTGGATGCCTTTTCTGCCAACTTGAAAAGATTAATAGTGAAGGTATACTCAAGTAGCCGTCTCAGTGAATAAGGCTCCTCGTAATTAGAGGCCCAACAAGACCTTATTTATGATTTGCTGGTGAAGTAGAATGGATACTTACACGAAGACGGACGAGTGTGCACAGCAGGCGTTAGGTGGGTGGGAGCGAACAACGGCCTATATTGAAGTCAACATGGGACTTCTCGTCACTGCGATGCCTCAGTTGCTTTCTCCTGTTCTGCTCGGCTTTTCATTTTCACGCGGTTTCTGGTTCGGTTCTCGCAGTCCGCGTTACATTTTGTTCCCGTTCCTATCCTTTTAGCGTCGCCAACTGCCGAAATGAGGATCAAAAGCCCATCGAAATCCAAAGGAACCTGCCCATCGGAATCCGACGATTCGCCAAACCATTGGCAACCACTAGCGGCCCATTGGAATCCGACGGTCATCAAACTCATAGAATTCCGAAGACTTCCGGGATAGCCGTGTAGCAGCAAAGGAGATACCTTGATGGGGCATCATCTTGATCGCATCACCGGGTGCGAAACCGCTTGATGATCGCGATCTTCCACCTCACTTTCACTTGGGAGACATAGCATAGCTTGGCAGAATTTCGCACCTATGCATTTTATTTGCCTAAAATATCATTCTCATATCGAGCCTAATATTACATCGAATGTGTTCCAAAGCAGTAATTTCTCATGTGATCACCAAAACGGTCTAGACTTTGGCAAAGGGCTTTTCCTTCAACATCATACTTCACTTCAGCTTGGGCTGCAGAATACACTCCGATAATACTCTTTAGGGCCCCCATCAAAAAAAATCATGTTAAAACGGCCATTTTGGTGTCTGTATAAGGCAATTTCTCACGGTACATGACTAGGTCAAGCCCGGAATCAGTGTCTGAAAAAAAAAGTTGTAGGTGATATTATTTTTCTTATCTTTGGACCCCCTTGTCCATTCCGTACTCGTAGTCCCCCCTGTGTAAAGATGCAATCTTCTCCACTCTCCGCCCCAATTATGACTCATTTGACCCTCCAGGTTGACCATTCAGCATACCGTACCATTTCGACCGCAGGTTCAGTCACAGGTGACACCGATTTTTTTTGATATGTGCAAAAATCCCCATTATTCAAAAAAAGAAAAAAGCAAATCGGGCAGCCCGGACATTAAAAATTCCCAAATCGTTGAACCTACAGTCCAAAGGGTACAGTATCATCCGGTGTTGTGGAGGGGTATAGTGGATCCTGATGATCATTGCTAATTCTGTGTTCCGAACTGAACGCAGGGAGTAGTGCTGCATGAACAAACAGCTGTCCGTCGGCGACCACGGCTGTGTATGCCAGATGAACGACTACGTTACGGTGATTTCTGACCAGAGCACCTGCGGCAGTATGAGAACGGCGGAATGGTTCGTCTGGTCAAGGCTTACTCAATATAGCGCGTCGGAAGCGTAGGACCCGCCTGCGGTGAACGTCGCTGTGGCGACACGCTTCGAGATTACAGTCAGCGAGCTGGATGCAAGAGTGAATGGTAGGCAGAAGGAGAGATAGAATGACCTTACCTTACTCCAGCGTTGCTCTGGACGCCAGCGATGACAGGTTTTACAATAAATTCGTTCCACCTTGTATCTGCACATTCGTCGAAACCGCGCGCAGTTATTATGAGATGGCCTATAGATTGGTTCGGGTTGGAGTTTTCTCTTCGACAGTTTGACGACTCAGCATTGAACTTAATACTCCCCACGCCATGGCCTGATTTGGCAAAGATGAGCTGTTCTCCATTTGGCAAAAGGTATCGCACCGCTTGCAATGCCTTTCACTGCCAACAAAAAGGAATTATAAGGTGTAGGGGCTGCTGTGTTTGCAGCAGTCCTATGATATTAGTCAATCATAGGCAATGCTGGGCAATACATTGCGATAATATCTGGACCATTTTCTGAAATTATCTCGGCGCCCGACGGTGGCGCAGGGTACGGGAGCGGATCTTCTTGGATACAGTTTTATACTTAGGTTCGGGCGCTACCCCACTTTGGGGTGGCATATACACAAGTTTAGCACAAGGTCCGTGGCATTCTTTACCACATCACAACAGCTTGAATCAAGCTTCCAGAACTCGAGTAACAGACAGATTGGAGCCGGAGAAAATGATTTATACCAATGCCCGTGTCGCACATATGGGAAACCGCCTGGCGCTACAGTTCAAGACCGGTCTACTTGTACGCAAAATTATTACCATATGCCTCATATCCGACCATGACGAATGATGTATCATACCCAAGACCACGGAAAGAGAACATTGACAACTGTTCTCCTAATGGTTTCACGTTACACGCCCAAATCTTTCATCAGTTTCACCTCTGTTCAATTTTTTTTAGCCTCTGTGAAGATGGTCACCGGTTTAAGTCCCGTTCATATTTAGTCTACTAGATGTAGAGCGATCCTATTTCCTCCCCCCACTCGCCCCTGCATTACCCTCCCCATCCGCCAATGCCTTCGTCCCTCATCTGTCTTCATCCCACGGCTGCTGTTTTGCTATGCCGGCTTCTATCCTGAAGCCGCCTTTCGCACTGACCTCACTCAATTTTACTGATCGCCCGAGATGTCCCGTGGACGAAGAATTTGAACTGCGCTCGGCGATGGCTCAAAGTGGGAGGGATGGTCATGATGGTCTGATGGACTATGCCGTCTAGTCTGTGTGCATTTATCTTCATCTCGTTTCTTGCGCCAGCGGATTTCTCTCTTGCTTCCTCACCCCATCGTCACCGTATCTTCGCATTAGTTCTCCCTACCCGTGCCCCTGTGATGGAGGTAAGACTATTGCGCCCACATCCCACTGAATGCGCTTACACGTGACCCAGAGCTTGCATCGCGATGTCGCAGAGGATCCTTCATTCCCTTGCGTCTCCACGGATGTAGGAGCCATCGCCAATATCCCACTACACGAGCTGACCCGTCTCCAACGCATCAGTTCGACTCCAATGACTTGACGAATGTCCCTCCCTCTCGGGAAACATCGCTCCCTTCTCAGTCGCTGGTTTCGACCAACTCCTACCCTCCCAAGCATGACCACACCTCAACCCACTTCCCACCATCTCCGGAAACTTCGCTCCCTTCTCAGTCGCAGGTTTCGAACAACTCCTACGCTCCTGGAACCCATGACCACCTCTCGCGTCTGACTCATTCCCCCCCCACCCCGAATGGCCAACTTCAAAGCGCCACTGTTCCATCGCGCCGGAATGCTATGTACCGTGATGTTCCGCCCGCCTTCACGCACGGTCCCGAGGAGTCTATCGAAATCGCAGTGATCAGTGCACCCAGACGCGGCCTCTTGTGGCTCCGGGAGATCCTGCAACATCAGCCTCAATTCTTCTTTTCACCCTTGACTGAGCTCAGCGACTGCAGCGGGGCGCCGGAAACCCCCTACGTTGACACGAATTTGCCATCCTCTGCTCCATCTGTGCGCTTTGAAGCTGAGCATGCGGTTCGATCAGTCACGACGGAGTCTGACACTGGTCCGACGCAATCGAGCAACGGCGCCTTCGGGTCGGGTACGTCCTTGCACTATTCGGCAGGGCTAGCCGACACCGCGGAGGCTGCACCCCCGACGATTCCCCTCCAGTCTTTCCCGGGCTCGTCCGCATCGCACCCCGCGATCGCCTATCCTGAGCTCGGCGACCACAGCGAGCCGGTGTATAACCTCCCCAATGCTGACATGTGCTTGCCGCCGTCTGAGGACTGTGGACCTGGGCATGAGCGCCAGTTATTTACGACGGACTATCGCACCGACCCGTCGCCATCGACCATTTACGGCGCCCCCGTGTTGAGTGCGCGCTCTGATCCATACCGTCGAAAAGGGCCGGGACAATATCCAGCGGTCTCGGCGGGCACCGCACCCTTCTCGTCGGTCCCTCCCTCAAGCTCCATCGCGCACCCGACCACCACCCGCTCTCAGCTCGGCAGCCGCGGCGCGGCGCCGGACGCCTCCTACGCTGAGATGAATTTACCTTCATCTGGGCTCTGTGAACGTGGGCATGTGGTTCAGTCAGTCGCGACGGTGTTTGACAGCTGCCTCTCGCCATCGACCCCTCCCGATGCCTTTGGCTTCCCTCCGAACCCTCCTGCGAAACCTGGGGACCATCCCGCCGTCTCCGCCGGCGCCGCCCAGATGGCTCCGGGGGGACCGCGCCCTTCGGCAAGAAGGCACCAGTCCACCAATCCTCTGAAGTCTGGGCGGGATTGCTTCCGGTGCCATACCTCTGAGACGACGCAATGGCGTTGCTGCAAAGGCTCTTGGTTCTGTAACCCCTGTGGGCAGTGGCAGAACAAGGAACACAAGAAACAAGACAAAGAACGGACTGCGTGCGTTGCTGACTCTCTCCGGTTATTCCGTTGTTAACATGCCTATTTCGACAGCCATCCTGCTGCTCACCCTTGACGGCCGGTGGGTTGCGGCTTCTCTTTTCCTCAATATGAATGTTTCCACCTTCACGACGAGTCCGCATGCGCCCTCTTTACCTTCTTCTAGCCACAATTTTCTTTTCATCATCCTACGCTTCTTCACAAAACATTTTTGTTCCATTCCCACGACGAGTCCACGTTCGCATTGCCATCTTTCATACACATTTTCTTGTCCTTCATACTTACACCACCTTTGGTACTGCGACGTTACATGTTGGTTGGAGCCTGTCCTGGCGTGGATAGGTTTTCGGGGCATCGTAGTACTATGCTCGGATTCACCACCAACTCTGTACTAGAGCTCGAGAGGACTCGCCGGACATCATCGCCTATGAAGATGGCTGCTGCGTCTATGTTTTCCTTATGCGGAGCCCGTCAGACGGTATTGTCGCTCCGGGCAGGGGATCAATCACGTAGCGTTGACAGTTAGACAAGTCTCTTTCGTCTTTGATTCGTCTTCGTCTTTGATGTATTATGCGGGTCTTCTGATTCCCCTTCGGGCAAGAGCGCCCAAGAATACACAAGTTCCTGCTGAGCTCCATCGAATTTATGGCAGTAACAGCAAGTATGTGGTCCAGTATCGCTTTCGGACGAGATTAATTCAGATCAATTGGCCCGATGGCGGGATAGATCCGCGTCGAAGACGTGGCCACCGAGCTATCTGCGGAGATAGAACAAGACTTGTCAAGACCGTCTCCTGGGCTCTGTCTGTGACGGAAGAACCAGACGCATCGCTATTTGGGTCGTGCCTGTAGGTACAACGGGAGTAGTGTTACACTCTCACGTCACTAGATTGCCATCTGGCACGGAGCGTGCTGCGGAATCAGATCGCTCGACATTCATCTTCCAACAAGCGCCCTAACCCTATAGAGCTCTACATCATATTTGAACAAGCGCGCGCTTCATAGACTGTCCTGGACCCGGGATGAAAATATACCTTAGTGTTGAACGCTCCACGCCACTAGGCCGAGATTTTGAAGGACGACGCGCCAGCAGAAGCTTGCTCGTAGCGACTCGAAGTACGCGGAATCCTAAACATGGCATCGTTCAGTGGAAAACACTGTTTTTGTAACCAAATAATTGACCTACTAGGGAAACTGGTTTTATCCGTGATGGGTAATAATACTGTGTGAAGCATTACTCATATCTTAAGCAGATGGACTGATTTTATGTGCGTTTGTTTGCATTCTTCTTTTTCTCCCACACCCCGCCATTTCCCGAGGTCTTATGACTATTTGTCTTCGACGGAGCGCTCGAAAACGCTCAAAATCTGATTATTACCAGTGGGCGCTCGCAAATTTCCGAGCTTCTCAGATCAGTATCATTTTTGTTTTTTATTTTCCTGACAGTTTTCGGGTGTACTAGCGACGTAGTCTCTGTGAAGAGCACATTAAATTGTTGACCACATTGATTACTGGTATCTTGAGCAGATGCCCTGCTTTTATGTTTACATTTTTCTTTTTCTCCCACTCTCTGCCTGGCAGCTCCCGTATGTTCATCCTGTTTCCGATCTCAGCGCCTTCCGGATGTCCAGCTGACCTTTGTATCAGATTTTAGCTTTTCTCCAGGAAATTGGACGCTGTCCGCCGATGCTGAACCAAACTCGATGCCACGCTCAAAAGCTGTTCAAAAGGGACACCACCCGCATTTCCCATCAATCGCTCTTTGATCCCCCACCATCATCTCTCTGTTGAACAGTATCTTTGCCTCCTGTGTTCTCAATACGCCAGTCTTACTTAGACAAGCCTCCGCAACATTCAAGATGCCCCAAATCCAATCAAGCCCAGACCTCTCCGCTTCAAGCAGCTCCAGAGTTATTTGGTGTCTTCAGCAACCTGCGATATTCAAGCCTTCCGAGGTGGCCGTTACCGGATCGTCAAGGCCCTCAACTGCAAGCTGCCTCAAAATCATCGTCAAATCCTTTGACAAAGCCCTGCACACTGCACATAACCGGCGTCGGATGGACGGACGTCTTTTGCAAAACAATGGAAGCCTTTTTACAAGACATTCGTTCTCTGATCAAGATACTTCTTGCTTCGAGGTCGCAACATCTTGAAATGCTGATTCTTTGATCGTTTTTTCGCCATGCACCGATTTAAAGGAGTTCGTCGACGGTCCAACTCTTTGTGGTGAGTATCTGAGTATCTAATGAACGAACCGAATATCATTGACCATTGGCTTCAGGTTTGATCCAAACGCTGGTCGATATTGGAGCTCTGGTGAGTGTTTTGGTGGTCCAGTGGTTTTTACGGTCAACGATTGTTCCTATGCACCCACAATTTATGATCGCTGTCATAGCTGTTCATTCCAAGGGTGCATGGGCTTTTCAATATTGTCGGTGTATTCACTCAGGCAAGGAACAACCATGCTGACGAATCTTCAGCATTCATGACGCAGTTCAAAGCGCCGATACTCATCGTGTGGCTCGCTGACACGTTGGAGCATCCGCCGGAGATAATCTGCAGTGACGTATATTGCATGTGCTGGCGCCGTGCTAACCACTGCGTATTGATTATCGATACAAGGACCACAGGTACTGCATCATGAATATTCTATGTATTTCTGACATTGTTGTCTAGCTCACAGGGGATCACGATGGTCCGTTCAACGTCGTACATCTTTGACTGCAAGACCCCCAATGCGACCTAAATACTGGCAGTACGTCCCTTCTTTTGGCGCCGATATCCAAATCTGAATTCACTGTATAGTGATGGTTGCGATCATCTACGACTCTGTATCGAATAATTACGGCCCAGGTAGTCGGGTTTACGACCTGCAATCAAGTCGAACCGAAAGGTTTCATATTAATTCGGCGCCCTGCACACTCGATCATGTAAATGTGTACAAGTTAACTGTGGTCGGTGACGTTCCGATGCCGATTTGCCCATTCATCATCAATGAGAGAATCTGCGACTTTGCCGTTACTCAATGCCACGTAGATGCTTTCCATTGTTCAACCACTCTACATTGAAATTCAACTGTTTGAAACTCATAGTCGCACGACGCTTAGCAAGTTCAACATACCAAATATGATACATAAGAAGGGTATTTCGGTGGTTTGGAAGGTAAAAGTAAGTACAGAATGAGAACGAAAGCTGTGGAGGCGGTTGTAGTTTGACAAACCATAAGTGCTGTAGCAAAGCTGTAACCATAGAAAGTTGAACACAATAACACAAGTCTTTCAATGCTACCATGGTCTGTAACTCAACTCTGTCCTTTAAATCTGTGTGAGCCATAATGGGTCAGGTTACAAAGTGGAGAAAGAGCCGGAGCGAAGCGACGGCATATCTTGTATATATCAAAGAGGCGACGGAATAATTCGAGGCTACCAGAATGTCGGGAACTATACGAATCTCCTGTAGTGCGGCATCGGAGATGAACCCCAAAATAATTATAGCAGCGCAGTGAGCGGGACACATCACCCGGGACTGCGGCTTGGGCACAGGTATGTCGGAGATGTCAGGTGGCGCGGAGTACACGAATATAATTAGAAAAGACGCATGAATTGCGCGTGCGGAATATTCTAAGTTAGTGGAGGTGATCGTACTTGCATGGGAGTGAATTCCAGCGTCAGTAGACCTTATTTGGAGCCGTGCCTGTTGTGCTACCACTGCTAGGTTCTTAGTGCCTTACCCAACCAACCAAGCTCAGTTGCAAGGTCGGGGAACACGAACTACTCCAAGAGTTTAAGGTCAAGTCTGATGCCCCAACCTCTCCGAATTCATAATATATACCTCGAGGCACTGGGTCGGCCTCGCGAGAAACGCGTGGTGTGATGTTTGAATACGGAGCTTATGGGGAAGACCGGCGGCCGGGTGGAAGGATGTTGCCTTGGTTCTCGGCAATCACAAAGAAATTGCCATAAATGGAAATTCGGCGTTCGCCGGACGAGAAATTTTCACTTTTTTTGGCCTATTTGAGCTCCAAAGACTAAATGTTACCGGTGTTACACGTTCAATAAACACTCGGTCCGACGAAATGATACCGTATCATTTGATGTCGTCTTGGTGTTCTCTCTCGTGATGTTCTCTCGTCTCGTCTTTGATGTCGTTTCATTCACTAGCCTTATGAGTCTGTTCTGGTCTTATGAGTCTGTTACTCTTCTTTTCCTCGTACCACTTGGACTGAGCAGGATGTCGTATCCGACCCCCGCACCTTCCGGCGTCCATAACGCCAACGATACCTCATTCGATTTCGAGTCGCCATCTCTCTACACGCCGGGACAGACTCTTGGCTATGAGACGATTCATAGTGGCTTACCAGCTGGTCCAAATTGCTGGGCTAGCTCCTACCCCTCACCGAGTAGCATTCCCGGAGAACACAGTACCATCTTCCCAGATCCCTGGACCTGCAATGCCACCGAGGATGGCGACACACCGTGGCGGGGAATTGCATGCGTCGATCTTCTTGCCAGCGGCCTCGACGCGGTCAACGTAGCGTTTTTACTCTTAATCGAGGCTTACAAATGCGGTTCAGACCCCGAAGTCGTCGCTCTTCTCCGCCCATTGTTGCGCAACAGTCGGCTTCCACGGGAGGTACTGCTTGATGTAGTCGACTGGAGCCGACTCCTAAAACTGGCGGCCATCTCTTCCTCGCGCGTCCTCTGTGGCGCGGCTTCCCGGGAGCCATCACCTGCCCCCATTCGGGACGTGAAAGTCGAGCATTCTTTGAACTGGCTGCCCTTGACCGGAATCACGGCGCACAGTGATCTTCAAGGGGCCGACTATAATGTGGAATCATTGTCCCTGGCGGACACAACACCACGCATTGCCATATCCGACTACGAGTCGGATGGTTGGCGGCCCTTATCTGTCTTCTCAAATAGTTCGGCAAGCCCAGCGTGTCATTCTGACGCGCTCAACATCAGTAGCTTATCGTCTTCGTCCATTGTCCCCACCAGTCCATCTACATTCTCTGCTTCGTTGCCCACGCCACCAATCGATCCTTTCCATCCTTCCCGGGCTGAGCCCCCACCCGAGATGACTAGGGCTGCCACCCGTGCCCGTGACGGGCACGGCCGTGGAATGCACGGGAAATCTACGGCACGGTCCGTGCTCTACACGGCCGTTAGAGGGATTTCTAGCCCTCCGACGGGACGGTACGGTTCACGGCACGGCCGTAACGGGTACACGGCTGTGTTCAGATATTTTCATGAGCTTCTCTTGATGTCAATGTTACCTGCAGGCCTCTATAGAGTGTGCCATTAGTATAGTCAGATGTCACAGCCTGATATTTAAATATCGCGGGCCTTTTATCAAAATGCGTAGACTCACAAGACAGAAAACCACGTCAGATGACCTAATAATGATTTTGAGATCTTCCTTGATTCTTGGTATACTTGGAAAAATACGGCATGCAAGGAATCGGTCACCGCTGCAAAAAGGTTGAGGTTCAACCCAAGATCACACTCCGCCATCACAACCGGCAATTGCCAGCATGAACCACAACTTGGTGTTCTTAAGGGCAGCAAGGAGTCAAACATGAAAAGATGTGCGCATTGAGCAAGTTGGCCAATATTTGAGCCACGCTGCAGGAAAAACGCATCATTGTGGCCTAAAATACGAACCCGTTACACGGCCGTGACGGCCGTGTTTCAACGGGTCGTGGGGTTGGAAACCCGTGCCGTAGCCGTGCCGCAGTCAAGGTGACGAAATGGCCGACGGGACGGGCACGGCACCCGTGCCACGGGTGCCGTGGAACCGTGGCCACGGTCGCGGGTGGCAGCCCTAGAGATGACTTCGAATTCGGCGGAACCGTCTCTAAATGTCGGTGCCGAACATCAGCAGCCAGCGTCTCGCACACCCTCTCCGACCGCGCCGAAACGCCAGTGCATGGACTGCGCGGTGGAGCACACAACGCAGTGGCGCACACATCCACAACTCTCAGGCTATCTGTGCAACGCGTGCGGGCAGCACCAGGCGAAGCACCAATCGCGGCGATCGCCCCTCGCAATTAGGCGGGAGCGGGCGAGGGAAAACGGGTGAGTTGTCAGAGTACGTTTTTTGAAGCTCAACTTTGACGTATACCACCCAGTAAACACGCCCCGACGGCGCCAATCCACCCGAGTAGTCCGCCTGAGAATCGCGGGGGGGAGGTCATCATGCGAGTTCCCTTGGGTTAGGCGGGGCAAAATTGACGACCCGGCGCGAACTGCAACCAGTCGGTTATGCGTTGTTATTCTTCCGCCTCCAGGCCTCCGTAAGTATTCTATCTCTGTAATGGATCAACCTTGTGATTTACGTTCTCCATTCCACCGTTCCAGTTCTTCCACTTTCTCGCTTAAGCGATCCTATCCATTCCATCCTCCTATTTCGTCTACTTTCGCATTTATTTATTGTTCAGACACACGGCATGTCTATTCAAGTTTATTTAATCCAATTCAGCCTGTTTCTCACTTCGTAGTCATTTACAGCCTATTTGATCTCCCCACGGACGCTGGGTCTAGGCCCAGATATAGTCGTACATCAGGATATACCTCTTCTAGCATGTTACTGCCGTTCTCAAATTTTTCTTCCCGCATTCAAAAGCAGAGGGGAAAACCCGGTGATATTCCAGACAGCTATTGTTTCCTCAAACGTAACTTTGCTGATCTATCGGCGTATAACGCAATGGGCAGACGCACGAGGCCTGATACTGGACTGGCAAAATGGATCCCGTGCGAAATATCGCATTAGCAACAATCTGTTTGTTCTCCGATGTACGTATGTTCATGGCCGATCTTGTAATGCTTCCCGATCTCGATGACATGGTTATGGAGAATGTCAGAATGGCAATGATGGCCTAGGCAGATGACATACTTCTTCTGTCGTTCTCTGCTCGCAGACTACATGTTAAATCCTCTACAGTTCCTTTCATCTCCTTTAGTGACCTCCCATTTGTATAAAAGACCGTCCGTGAGCATGTATTAGCCAGTATACTATTGATCCTACTGACAAACTTTAATGCCTCAGAAGTGACGAACCTTCCCCAAACACGATCAAAGTGACGAGGTTTCGTAAAATTAAGCGAAGTAACGAAGTGATGAAGAAGCGTACTACTCTTCCGGAAAGGGGAACTGAAAGTTGAGCTTTCATTGTTCCTTTTAGGACCACTGAAAGCCCTGAGGTAATTTTGCCATTGGTTGATGTAAATAGCAGGCCATTAACATAAATAGCTCAGGCTTTCAGTGGTCATGAAAGGAACTATGAAAGTTCAACTTTCAGTTCCTCTTTCAGGAATTCTGAAAATGGTACTTTTGGTGGGATTAATTTGGCAACAGATATTACTACTTTCACATAGACTTTTTAACCTTAATGAAACTTTTCCTTTTCCGGTGTACTTTCTCGTTGTTCCTTTTTTCCCATCACCATAATTGCCCCGCGCATGGCGCTCTTGGGCAAGGCGCCCACGTGCGAGAAAAAAGTCGTTGATAACCAGATTTGGAAGGTCACACAACCTCTCTCTCCCCCCTCGTCGCCCACCTGTCTTTCATTCTCCAGGCCATTGGCGCTCCATCTACGCTCACATTCCCCACCCTCAACAACATGGCCGCCAGTCACCTCTCTTGACCCGGCGCGCAGATGGACCAGCACAAACACAAACGGACGATCGCAGACTAACCTGTTTTGTCTGTGTGAATTTGCGTCTCGTTATGTCGCCGGTCCTCAGTTAAGGGTTCATTATTTAGGCTGGTCCCTACAAATCTGGATCCTAAGTGAGCACTGGGTACCGAATGTGCGCAAACAGGGCCGCCATAGCCCTGACGACTGGTAAGCAGATGTTCTATAGTTGGACTCACGCTTATTTTCTCGATATACGCAGATAATCGATTGAGCCACAGGAACGAGTTCCGCACATGCCATCATGTCGTTCGCTCTTTTTAGAGGACGCGACAATTGAACGAGAGCGTCTGAACAATTGCGCAAACAAACTGTCACTGTCCCTCCTGCGCCGTTGGGATTGTCCCCTGACCTGTTCATGTTCTAGCAACAGTACCGCCAGTATCTTAGCAGATCACTGCTGTGTTTCAAGCCGCCTGAATTTATTTGCTCAAGTTCTTCTGCATGAGGACGTAACGGACTAGACCGCTTGCGACTGTCTCGCCTGTGGTCCTTCCCCATTTCATACACCTTGATAACCCTGCTGATTAATTCCAGCATCACTCCTGTGCCATGGAGTGTGTGCTGAGAGGTCGGATGCTTGCTCAGCCCCAGGGCGAATTATCAAGTTCGCCAATGATTTGGGCACCTGGGAGAGTGCTGAATAGTCTCAGGATCAGTCATCGACAGTGGACTCCATGCTTGCTCAGCCCCACGGCGAATTATCAAGTTCGCCAATGATTTGGGGCGCCTGCAACAGTCAGTACACATTGGGGACCGTGATGACAGCCGGTTCCACGTCATCCATTCAGTAAAGCAAGCTGATATAAATACTCCGTATATTTCAGCGGTGCCACTCTAGTGCAACCATGCTTTTATTCCCCCTTCGCGCCAAAATCTCCGCACTTGGGATGCTCCTCCATCTCTCGACCATCTCTGTCGCATCTGGGCAATCCTGTGACTGTTCGTCCACTATTCTCCCTGTTCACGTAGACGTGCTTCTTCCAAAGAACCCTACCGATCCGTTTGGTGGACTCAAAAGCAATGCCAGCAGTCTCCGTCGTCTGAACGAATCTTACGAGGTCCTCGGTGTTTTCTGTCAGCCAAAGACCGCGCAGCGCACAGGTCAGTTGAAACTTTCTGCTGGCAGGGTATGGGTTTGACTTTTTTTTTGTAGATGTCGTACAGCTTCTGGTCCACGGATTCACGTATACCAACCAGTATTGGTCGCCTGCGACGGAGGAATTCCAAAACCAGTCGTACACTGGCTTTGCCTGCGACCGTGGCTTGTCCTCACTTGCCATCGACTTGGTGGGCGTCGGTCTGAGTTCGCGACCCACCAATGCGTCTGATGTCCAGTACGCCACCAACTCGGCTGTGGTTTCGCATGTTGCACACCACCTCAAGACCGCGTCCATTCTGCCCGGAGTTCCGCCTTTCAAAAAGGTTATCGGTACCGGGCACAGCGCCGGGTCCGTGACGTTGATTTTTGGCGCCATCACCGAAGCGAGTCAATCGCCTTTCGATGGTCTCATACTCACTGGCAAACTCATCATTGAGCCCGGCACGCTACTTACAATCCCTGAGGTTACAAGTGCGCGGGATGATACCCCACTCCGGTGGGGTGCCCTCGATCCGGATTACATCACAACAAACAATCGCAGCATCTTCTACCCCACTGACCCGACCTCCTTCTCGCCTCGCATGCCCGTATTCGACGCCTTCACCAAGGACGTGAGCACAGTTTCCACGTTCCCTGGGTTGAGTATCTCGTCGTTGACCGCAAACTACACGGGGCCCGTCGCGAAAGTCGTTGGCTCGGAGGACCAGGGACTTTGCACCGGGACGGACCGATGTGACAATGTTGCGGCGTTGACTGCAACAGAGCGCATCCTGTGGCCAGAGGCAAAGAGCTTTGAGGTTATTGTGGCCCCGGGAAGCAGACATTGTATGAATCTCGACTTTTTGGCAAACGGACCGTTCAATACTTTTGTTGACCTCGTGAATCAGTTTGTAGCGCTCTGAGTCATTGTTTCTTGTAGTGCGATACTTCTACGGGTTGTTGGTCATCGCGTGGGAATGGTGGCAACGAACGATGAGCGCTGAAACCATGACCATGTGGTCCAATAGCTAGATGTAATCGGAGCAACTAAACCAACGAGCTGCGGGTATTCTTCATGCTATACATGTAGCTCATGTTGGAATATGAAGCCGCAGTACTAAGGCACTGTTCCTCACTATCCTGATGTTCTCGAGGCTAGCGACAAGGAGACAGAAGACGGCGAGCTTCAGCACAAGGCGGTGCTCGTCAAATCGGCAGCATCCTGGCGCTGCGCACGGAACCGTCAAAATGGAAGACCTCGGTACAGAACGAAGATACGGCACCCGCTGATGTACAAAAAGTCCATGAATCGCTCGTACTGCGTGGGCGTCACCAAGCCCTTGAAGTCACGAATAGCCCAGAAATGCAGCATCAGAAAAAATACGTACCAAATCAATGAAAACTTACTCCTTTGTGTGACGGTAGCAAGCCTTGACGGCCTCCGTCGTCGGGGTATCATTCGGGATACCATCGCACTCGGGGTCAATCGTATTCACAAGGGAGCGCGCCGCACCGATGATTTGTGCCGCCTCCATGTCGGCATTCACCGCCGGAAACAAACCGCTGCATACCGAGAACGTTGGCCGTAATTTTCCTTTTAAATCGCTGGAGCTCATCCAATAGGACATCGTAGAAGTCCGCGATGGAGTGATTAGCATATGCGCGTATCACTGTTAGAGATATCAATGTAACGTTCAATCAGAGCTGATCCACAGTATCGAGCTGCACACTTGCCGCCTAAGGTACAAGGTCAACGTTTCAACTCCTACTTCTTTTCGCGTCAACACACTGGAAGGTCGTGCCATCATCAAACGCAAGGACACGTCGTTGAGAAGCTCGATAAGGGGGACGCCGGCAATGATCACACCGCCGTCGTCAGTCGTGCGATAACAACGAATGTGCTAATCCTCCGGCGGCCTCTCGAGAAAGAGCCGGAGCGCGCCTGCTATTTGCATGAGTGAAGATTGAAACAAATAAAAAGTAGGACATACTCGCTGTCCCAAGCCCTGCGTGATATTTTGGACTTCACCGCACAGACGATCTCGCGTTCAACCCGGGTGTTCTTGTGCGCAGGCGAAGAAATAGCAGGCTTCTGACCGTCGTGAAAAGCCCAGGTCGATTTTACTAGGCACCGAAGGCATGGTCGGCATTGGAAAGAGAATGACTAGTAAATACAAGCCGCGTTAACGGGTGCACCGACAGGCCCGAAAGTTTCGACGCAGGCGGTGTATTTACCCCGGAGGTCTAGTAGAAATGAAGAAGGCTCACCGGCACCTAGGAAGATCTTGTGAGGAGGCCATCGGCGGGCGTACGGGGATGAAGGCCGCTCGCGGAGGGCCAGCGATAGATCATGACATCAAATGAAAACGAAAAAACGATCAATGAAAACAACAATGGAGCAATACGAGCAAATAGCAGTAAGAGGGGCACGGCTATACCGGGATGGCAAGGGTGAAAAACACCATACAGACCGGATAGCATACATCCATGGTGGCATCGCGTTGTCACCCCAGAAACAGAAAAGAAGGAACAGGCGTGAAAGGGCGCTCACCTCCGCTCAGGTGATGGCCCAAGTGATGCCGGTGCACGCACGGTCGCGTGCTTTTGAACCACCGAAGATTCAGACTGGAAAGTGAGAACATTGGAGGAACTAACGTGCAGGGACGGTCTGTGCGCGACACACAACCTGGATCGATACCGCGTACAGTCGTCGCCTTAGTCTAATGACTACATCTCAGAAATGCAAATCAGTAAACGCGAAAAAAACAACCGAGAGCGGGATTAGACACACGATAATTGTACTCCAAAGCCGCACGCGCACTTGCTCCTCCTCGTTCCAGCTCTAGTATAGAATCGCCCTGTGTGTTTGCAGCGTGACGAGGCAGGCTGAGATTTTGAGCGTGCATCCCCGACGGTCAGTGATGCCAAACCAATAGTTATTGCTACCACTGACGAGACTCCGTCCCAGGTCTACTATTCCGAGGCGAGCTCATGGAGAACGGAGAAGTTACAGCGCAGACGGCGAAGGGGGAGACAGAGGCGGCCTCGGACTTGCCAGACTCGGCAGATCGCGGATAATTCCCAGACCGGCGCTACGTGCACCAGACGTGGGCGTAGAAGGCGGCGTCGAGGCGGCGGGCCGTCGCGGGGCAATAAACGCACGAGGGGGTGCTGTGGTGAGCGGTGTGTCGAGGTGGCGGGCGTAGTGCTGACGCGCACGTGCGCAAGTCTGCGACGTCGGAGTCGCGCTAGCAAGCGGGCGCCGAGCTGGCAGGTGGGGCGTTGGGATAGCAAACGAGGTGACTCGCGAGGCGCTGGCGAGCTGGTCCTGAACGTGGCGAGCGGAGCTGATGGGGAGCGGGATATCGAGCTCACAAGCAGCCCTACGGAGTGGAGCGTCGCTACAGCCCTAAATTCGAGCGGTCGAGCGCGGGGTAGAAGTGCCTAACGAGCTGGGTCCTTAGAGTTAGGGTGACGGACTCGCGGCGGTAGGCGGCAATGGCTACGGCGTGAGCTGGCGTAGAAGACAGGCGTGGGCGACAGGAACGGAGTCTGGGAAGCAAGTGAGGTGGGGGAGAGGCTCCGGCGGTAGCAGCAAAGGAGAGGCGATTTGTCGTGGTTGCCGTTTGCACCTTGATGGGGCATCATCTTGATCGGATCAACGGGTGCCGCAGCGAGCAAACCCACTTGAACACCGCGTCTTCCACCCGACCAAGTAGTCACTTTCACTGATCCAGGCGCGCCAGGCGTTCACTTGGAACAGCAATGCTATCCAGCTCATCTGTGGCTGGCGAAGTCCCGACACCGTCCTCTCTCTGTCGAAATCGAAGCGCCATGGAAACCCTCGAAATCACTTCCTTGCTCGTACCTTATAATTTGGGGGTTTGGAGTACTTGAAACTTTCTTTGCCGTCCCCTTTCGTCGTCCAGCTCCAGAGACCTCAGCTCCGCCGCATCTAATTGGCGTTGCGCCAAATCCATCGGGTCGTGGTTTACGATGCACTTGGTGACGTCGGTGAAATTGCACAACGTTCACGCATGCAGCTGCTGCAACAGACACCCAACGTTCTCCATTGCGTACCGTGTCCCTCATTTTCCGTGAGCAATTCGGAGTACGCGGGCCCCGACGTCGTTGCACAGATATTCCGGGGGTCGAATCACGAGTTATGGTATGCACACAACTCCTTCACCTCCCACCTTTGTCTCGCTTGTGCTCCTTCCCTTTTGCCTCCGGCGCCTCCTGCACCTTTTATTACCATTACCCTCACCAACATCTCTCACACTAATACCCATCCAAGCATCACCTCCCTCCAACAATGATTCTCGCCGCGAAGTGAATCAAGACGGCGGTGACTGGAAAGCTGACCTCCTATTTTTGCCACACTACTGCCACAACATTTTCGTTCTGCCTTGCGCGACCGTTTCTTCGTCAAGCGCCGCCATATGTCTGGCTTGTGTGGGCTTTCGGATTCTATGTGATCTGCTCTATACGCCCTACCTGTGCCTCCCTACAGGTATTTCCACCGCAACCACCAGAGCTTCAATTCGTCCAAACTCCATGTCCTCCTATTCTAACTGAATCATCCAGATCTTAATCGCACCTCGCGTCCCATTCTACCTCAAGGCGGCCTACTAAATTCGGATTTCGACTCAGAGGGTTCCTCGTTCTGCATTCCTGTTCTGCCTAGTTCCTTCCGTTGCTTTCTTCGCATATTGTTTGGTTTTCGAGTCTTCAAGATCGACACTTTCCACATCGCCTTTTCTCTCTCTCTCTTTCCCTTGCCTCTTTGAATCCCTCATTCCTGGAGCAAACACATAATGGGCTTCCGTTTCGTCAATTTCCCGCCGATGTCGTCTAGTTACAAGCGGACATTGTCGGTGTCCAGTTGATCAAGTTCGCAACCTCATTCAACATGAGATTCTCATTTCGACTTCACAGCCTCAAACACTCGCCGGAATGCGCAAGGGCTGAGGCTCTCACTCGGATGCATCGTGATCGTGAGCATTTCTTCATCTCTCTTCTAAATTTCTGCTAAACGTCGCATATGACTCCCTTGTAGCTTCGTACTTCTTTACTCAAGTCTCGGATGTGCACCCCACGCGTTCTCGCTTGCACAATTCCAGGTCTGTTAACAACCTGTTTTCCAATCACAATTTCTGATCGTCTATGGCCATGTTTCAAACAGGAACAAGACGGGCCTGCGCTGCGCTCCGGCAATAGGGCATAAGCTTGTAAATTAAACATTAAATTACACTACTTAAGTCTCATGGGCTGCATCATTTAGCTGCTGAACCTGTTGAACCGAGGCAACTCCGTCGACCATCCATGAAATCAAACACCAAAGTGGCGCCAAGAGATGGATGTACTAATGGCTTGGGTGTACTAACCTATCGAATTGAACACCTCACGACTATGTGTAGGTTTACACGGGGTCGATGTTGGCGCGCGAAGGAAATAAGAACAGAGGGACTGGATGAGAAATTATCGTGAAATTGAAGGGCACAAAAATTCAATTCTCGTTCATTTGGTGCGGCTGATCCCCTTCGGAGAATGGGGATTGAGAATAAGTTGATAAAAATTGAGAGAAATGGAACTCCGGGATGGATGCTATACATGAGACACAATGTTCATTCATATGGAGCCTAGTGGATTCTAACCATGCTTTGGTTCGCCGCGAAAAACCGCTCTACTTCTTCTTTCACGTCCTTCCCATTTTCCAGCAGAATTCGCGGAAGCCCTGTATGGAATCCAGGACTAGTGGATCTCTGGGGGAACATCATCCGTCGGTGTGAGATCGGTTGTCGCCCAGGGGAGAACCCATCCTGGATGACCATAACGTGAAGTTCCACCCGCCCGCCGCTACGCGCCATTCGCGCGATGTGGTCCCCCCAATTGATCTGGTGTGACAGAATATCTCTCTGCTGTGCCCGCGACAAGCCATCGATGTGCATCGTTGGCTCTCCGTGCGTGTAGTCCATGACAGTGACAAAGGGATCTAATTCATTGGCTCCAGCGAGCGCGCGCAGCGCAGAGAGCTGTTGAGACTCAAGTCGGCCAATGTGGTGTGCGTATCTGCGTGCCGTGACATCCCTATGCAGCAATTCCCGCATAAAGGAAATATTCCTCGCGCCTAGGTTACTATTTTCTACAATGCAGGCAATGGGTAAGAGCTGGCAAGCATCCAAAATGATAACGCACTGAATACGAACATCCGAATAGATTGGCATGCAGCGCGATGATCACCACGGGTCCAGTCGATTTTCTGGCATTCGGGGGAGCAGTAGTAAACGCCCAGACATTCGGAGCAACGTTTGAATTCCGTTCTTTCGCGAATTGCGCCGCACTGGGACGAGAATCATTAATGTCGAGTGGAAGAAACACGGGTTCGAACCTCAGTGTTATCGCATGCCTTGAAGAGTACAATATCTTTGGCTTGTCGTTTCATCAGGCTAATTCGGTCCTCAGCGATCATCTTGAATGACTGCCAGTACTTGTAGATCCAACAATGTTTAAGATCGGGGACCATTTCGTCGATATCCTCGAGGGCCCGGAGCTGTTTCTCTATTTCGGCGAGGACGGTCAGGTATACAGTCGACGCAGGTAATGTCTGTGTGACGATATGGCTCAACCCCAAAACCTCGGGATCGTCGTCTCGGAAGAGAGTTGCGCCGTAGAGGATGGATTGCAGCAGTCCTGAAGCAACTGCGTCGCGCATCGCGCTGTAGCAAGGCAGCATGGCGTACAGTATGTTCCAGCACCGCAGTAGGATTGTCCGGATGGTGTCCGGAACGAACCGCACCGCTTGCAGGCACCAGGCTGCCGCCGCCGAGAAGCATTCTGCGCCTCCGGCTTCCATTAGAGCTGGCGACATAGTTTCCTCGTTCCCAAAATTCCGAAGGAACAAAAGGATGTTTTCCAAAAACTCGACGTTTTTTGGGTCGATGGGGAATGGGAGGATGAAGCGTTTGATCGTGTTGGCAAACAGTGTTGCGAGCGCAGTAATACCGCCGGAGCCATCAACGATCTCTTCGTAGTCCTGGGGTTGCGGCTCGCAGATTCTGCAAAATTGGCACCATCTGTCCAAGGCAGCAGAAGCTCGAATTCCCAGGAATTTCGTTCTTGCCAGTGCATACAACTCCGATGGAAGCGAGTACGTCTGGATCACGACAGCTTCCTCTGACATTTCGACTCGTCATGTCGCTCCACCCGTCAACGATCCTACTTCTCCACCGTCAAGCCAGTCCTGACGGCATGAATATTGATCTGCGAAAAGCGGACAATCCGGAATCGATGGGACCCGTCTTGGAGTCAGAGAAGGTAGTGAAACCCTCAGGGAAGTTGAAACGAAAACGAGAGGTGGGTGTACCAGGCGGTGAGGACACAGGGTTATGCCGAAGCACTAGGCGTCGGAAGGAACCTTAATTGCCTGTCAAAATCTAACTCTAGGTCATATTTGACTAGTAATTACTTTGAAACCCTCCTGCTTTCAGCTCGTACTCATGTATCGTCCGGTAACTTGAAGTTCACTTAAGGGTGATAATATCAGTTCCATCTGATGGTATGAGTGACTTTCCGTGATGGCACTTGGCGCACCAAGTGAGCTTAAGTTCCTTCAAGTTTCTTGAGGTTACTTTCAAGTTCCAATCAGGAAACTTCATCTAAATCAAGCCCACACATAAGTAGACTTATAGCTTCAGTAGCTGAAGCGCATTCGATGGGCTGCCTTTTGGAGCAGCATCGAAAAGTTCATATTAGTACAGAGTCATGGCCTGTTGTACGGTTCACAACCATATTGATGAACTATGAAGAATACCAATACCATACCAAGATTCTTTATGTGTCACTCCGACAGACAAACATTTCTCAGGCAGTTCTGCACTGTGTTCGGAGGTCTTTGTTTCGGGGTACCCTCTGAGAGGTGTCTTATGGTTCATGCATAGAAGATCCAGTGATTGGACATGTTGGGAGCTCATTGGACCATTAATATCCAGACAAGGATGGCTACTGAACAGACTCACCTGCCTCGAAAACATTGCCCATGGATCATAAAAGGGACCAGGCCAAATTCTGGGCCTTGAAGCCGCTTCTGGCTATTAAATCTGCGGATGAGAATGTTAAAATTAGGGCTTGTGGTGTGACTGAATTTTGGCATTTCTCAATTTTGAACTCAAAAACAGCTTCACAACAATGTTTGAAACATAATACATACTCCAGATCAGTATTAACAAGCCTCAAGCAACTTACATGACTTAGAACCTTGATTTGGAATACCACTTTGAGTCGGACACCGCCAAGTTCGCGTAAGTTCGCGTAAGTTCGCATAAGTTAAGTGACCCAAGTGTGGGAAAAGATCAGTTAAGTGCGTCCACTTAAGTTTGGGTGGTAAGTGAACTTACCAAGTTAGGAAATAAGTTCCTTTTTGCGGACTCGTCACGGACCGTCTAGACCGACACCGAGTATCCAAGCTGGTCGAGCCCTCCGTGGCGGAATTTTGATTTCAAGTGGCAGAATGGGGGTGGCAAGGGCGTGGATCATCGATGTGATGCCTCAGCTATACCGCTAGGAATTCATGTTCTTGAACCCCAGTTGAAAGCCCGCGCTGAGTTTGTGCAGATTCATCCGAATCAAGATCATCCGAATCATGTCCGTTTATTTGTTTTAATGGTCAAATTGCACGATTACCGCACTGCGAGGAAAAGACCGACATGGTTGAGGCCGCGGTATCGGATAGAAAATTGAAATCACAGCGCTATATTTTTTAAACGGAATCTAAACGAGTGCGTTTTGCAAGCTACATGAAGTAATAAATTTCCTGACAATTCTTTAAAGTTAGTATATATGCAGCACGATCTCGAGTGACGCTGTGTAGTACTGGTATGTAAGTGTTTACGATCATCTCAATTTGCCCTCTTTATAAAATTAAGCTGTCTGTCCGGCGCGATTTTAAAAAGAGGGAGAAAATAAACTATGGTTGATTGTCTCTGCAAGGGTGTGGGAATGGATTCACCCAAAGCAGACACCGACGCTTCAGACGATCCCCATTTCCATATGTTGTGCGAGCGGAGGACTCAGTCCAACGAAGACTGTTGTTGGCCTTCTCGATTTGATATAGATGGAAGTAAGAAATTCGACCATGTAATCAGAAAACAATATTTGACTGGAATCATATCATATGAGTCTCTGTCTCCTGGGGAAGCAGTGGTTTCAACCATTATTTCGTTTTGGCATGAATTGACAACCCGGTTGAGCTTCAGCAACCGCATGCATGATTGATTGGTTTAATCATCCGCTTTTTTCTGCTCCAGCTCACGCCGCAACTCACTAAGCCAAAATGGGCGCCAAGGAGTTTGGAGACGACATTGAAGCTCGCGATTTCGAGAAATGGCCGTGACAAGATCAATGCATCAGCGTACGTACTACGGCGAATAGAAGAAATAATCGCCCGACCCACCCGCCACCGAAAGGCCTGCCAAGATGGAATACGGAATTAATTATCGCAACACCCTCATCCGGAAATCGTGCCGAGGAAAATACAAATGGTGGGTTTCTCCGACGACGGCGATCGAAAATCCCAGCGGCGCCAGGCGAAAATATAAAGAACGAGGGGGTAGAGCTCTGAATCGAAATCTGTCAAAAAGCATCGCACGTGAAGTGCAGAGGAAGGTACACCGCGTCAACTGACCGTCGTCTGCAGCAGTTATCGTGTGAGACAAGGAGCAGGGAACGGCGAGGGGCACGAGAGGTGAACGCATCCGACCTGATAACTCGGTCTAAACAGCCGTGGGAACGCGGCACGCGCGCAAGCAGCAAGCAGAGGACGCGCGCGCGCGAATCCCGGGCACAAGAAGATCGAGATCAAGGGCAAGAGACGCGCGCTCGAACCCGTACGCCAATGGAACAAGAAATCAGGTAAAAACCACTCACCTCCTGCCCGCTCCGATGGTGTCGCCAACAAAATTTGGCTGGTGCGAGCCGGCATCGGACGTCCAGGGCTTGGGGATGTGGTTTGGGTGGAGTTCGTGCACACTCTTATACTCGTAGCGAAGGGAGGGCGAGAAGGCGAGGAGAATCAGAGGATAGAAGGACGCTTACCACCAAAGCACATAGTTCCTCCCCGATGCGGTAGATGCCGCCCGCGAGTGGCCGCCCGAGTCCGGACTCCCGCCGCCTCCGGGCCGATTGTATTTCGGCTGTACGCCGACGTTGACGAGTCCGATCGGGACGGCGAGTGCCACATCGCCGGCGAGTTGCGTAGGAGGCGGCGTCGAGGCGGCGGGCCGTTGCGGGGCAACAAATGGCCGAGGAGGTGTCGAGCTGGCGAGCGCGTGGCGAGCGGTGTGTCGGAGTCGTGCTAGCAAGCGGGTGTCGAGCTGGCAAGTGGAGCGCCGCGCTGGCAAGCGAGGTGACTCGCGAGATGCTGGCGAGCTGGTCCTGAGCGTTGCGAGCGGAGCTGAGTGGCGCATGGGATGGCGTGGGCGACGATGGCGTGGGTTAGTCAGGTCGCGCTCGTCTGGGTGGTCGACAGCCGCCCCAGCGGCGAATATTTGAGGCTGTATTGATACTTTGGTGGCCCAGACAAAGACTCTGTTTGGTCGACCTTCCGAAGACATGCCGCATGTGTCCCCAAAATTCCGCCCTCGAGTTCGAGAGGAGTCTGCCAGAGTGCGGTTATGGTAAGAAGCAAGAAATCGGCCGATGATCCGAAATGCTGTGCACCTCATGGCATGTCCTGAACGCCGCTCCACAAGTACATTCTGCGATCCTCGATGCAAGCTCAGCCATTCCAAAGTGGACCTGGGACGTTACCAATAATTATTAGTTCGACATCATGCACCGTCGAGGATGCGCGCGGTTGTGCGTGCACTGGCACCACTTGGGCATCACCTGAGCTTAGGTGAGCGCCCCTTCACACCCATTCCTTTTTTTCTGTTTCTGCAAGAGCGCGACGCCGCCACGGATGTACCGTGTCCGGTCTGTATCGCGTGCTTCACTCCTTGCAATCTCAGTATACCCGTGCCTCTCTCCTTTCCTCGTATTGCTGCATTATTGATTTTATTGATTCTTTTTCCGTCTTCGTTTTGCAGTTCTGATATCTCGCTGGCCCCTCCTGATATTTCTTCGCAGCGCACGCGAGCGACCTTCATGCCGGTACGCCCACCGGCCGCCTCCTGACAACATCTTCCTAGGTGCCGCTGAGTCCTTCATTTCTTCATTTGCTTCGTGATCAGAGAGGAGCTCGAGGTTCGGCGTCCTAGCCCGCTTCATTCGAACACACACTGGTCGCTAAATCGTTGACACGCCGCCACCGTATTGTGTTTTCTCCCCGGCCTTTTCCTTCTCATTTCTCGCTTCCTTTCGCGTCCTACATCCCAATCCTAGCTGACTGGCTTCCTCTCCCAGCGCCGTCCCATTACAGCCTATGTTCAGATTTCGAAGCCTCGAAGCGGACGCGAATACTTCATTTGTTTTGCATTCCATCGCTGTCCGTGCGTACTATTTTTCATTTCTATTTTTGGTTGTTCGTGTCGTTTCGCGTCATGGCTTCCGCTGTCTTTAGCGTCCCGTCTCCGCTGTAGCTCGGGATAGGGGTGCGCGCCTCATCCCTGTGGCTTCAGCTCCACGCGAAGACGTGGATGAATGTGCACGGATCGAGGGAATGAAGGGCTTGGGGTGCGATGTGCTAACAAGACTGCTTCGATCTCGGTGTTGGCAGGCGCGGCCGCAGAGGAACCACGCGCGATACTTCGCTGTCGAGAGTAGAAGGATCGTTGCCGAGCCCGGTTTAGTCTCGAGAACCTTTTTCTCGTTGCGGCGCGCGTACACGGAATGGGGTAAGCAATGTGGAGTGGGCGTTGTGAGGGCTGAGCGCTGAGGAGGAGGGTCGGGTCGGGTCCACCCGACCCGACCCGACTCTTCCCTGGATCCGAGCCCGCGGTCAAAACGTCTGACTAAACGCAAACCCAAAGGGGGGTATTTCCTCGGGTGGGTTCCGCCCTGCCAACTTTTATGGGAATATATAAGGAGGCGTCTCCCCGTCATGGATTGCTATCGCTGAACTCCGCCTCTGCCATGCGCCTCTCCAATCCTTTCCATCCGCCTCCTGCGCCTACTGGCTTCGGCATCGGCAAGACAGTACCCCAGCCCAAGGCATCGTACGTCAAGCGATTGACTGGAATACGTATTGGATTGATTTGACACCGTGCATTTTGGTCCTCTTTTGTGCCATTCCATTTAGGTTCTTCAACCAGCTGCTCTGTCTGTGGCTCGGTCCGTTTCTTGAAGTGGGGTTCTCGCGGCCACTGGAGAAAGATGGTGTGTATTACTCGTCGACTCTAGCCCCTGCGTGGCCCATGGCTCACCCTTTCCTTGAATAGATCTATGGGCCCTCCCGGAAGCCCGGCTGACAGCAAACACGACCGACGCTCTCGAGGCGTTCTACTTTCCGCGCTGTCCCCCGGAAGTCCGCCCCCGCGCGTATCGCGGCCAGCCCAAGGCGTCGGACGACGACGCTGCTTCCGAGACCGCCGAATCTGATGAAGAGAAAAAGGGTGACGACGCGCAATCGCAGAAGAAGGAGAATAAGCATGAGCAGAAAACAAAACCGAGGCGATTCTGGCAGCGGAAACCAAAGCCCGAGTTCGACTCGTCGCTGTTCCGGGCCGTGCATCAGACGTTCTTCTACCGAATTTGGACCGGGGGCGTCCTCAAGTTATTTGCTGGTACGAATTCCTTTTGGGTTTTGTGTGCATTGGGTGTTTAATTTTGGCTCCCCCACAGACACTCTCAAAACCACCACCCCCCTCCTCACGAAGGTGATCCTCACCTGGCTCACGGATGCGTACGTGGTGTACCACACCACCCCTGCGCAAATAGCAGAGGCGGAGGCGGCGGGCGTGCCGCTCCCGAAGGTGCAGGGGATTGGATACGGCGTGGGGCTTGCGTGCGCGCTGTTCGTTATGCAAGGTACGTGGGCGCTCCGCGTTTGACTGTGATATCACTCCCACTCGGTGTTATTTTCACGCTGACGCATTCTTTTGTGGGTGCAGAGATCTCGAGTCTGATGACGAACCATTCGCAGCAGAGTATGTGCCCGTCTGCGTCTCCTCGTTGATATAAAAATTACAAATACTAACACTCGCTCCCACCTAGTAATGGAAACCATTGGCCTCTCCGTCCGCACCGCCCTCATCGGCTCCGTCTTCCGCAAGTCCCTCCGCCTCTCCGCGCGCGCACGCATCGAGCACACCGTCGGGCAGACTACCACCATCATTAGCACGGATTCGGCTCGGCTGGATCGGTTTTGTTTCTTTGGGCATAAGTGAGTTGTGGGCTTCGTTTCGTCGTCAAGCCGGGTGTGGAGCGTCCTGTGTTGGGAGTGTCGGGTTTGGCGCGCCCTGCATTTGCCGTCCGGTCTTTCAGCGCGGATTGTCGCATACTTCCTACCTTTTCTTTCTTCCAACAGTCGAGCGTGTTGCTGATTTTCTTTCACATGTAGTATATGGACATCTCCGATTCAGGCAAGTTCTACACCCACCCCGCACCCCGTCAGCATACTAAAATATACTATTGATGCAGATTATCATCGGCGTGGGGCTCCTTATTAACAATGTACGCTTCTGTCCTGTCTCACTCTTTTCCCTCTCTTCCTACCTATACCGCCCACTCCGCGTTATGTCACTCGCCTGCACATTCACCCATGCCCGCTCCTTGTCCCTCGTTATGCATCCTCCGCTTCTGCGTTTTGCACCATCCTCATGCTCGTCCAATAACCCTTGCGCACGATGCTGACACACCGCGCCCCTAGCTCGGCTATTCCGCGCTCGTCGGCCTCGGCGTGCTCCTCCTCGGCTTCCCGCTGCAGATGCTCCTCGTGCGCGTGATGTTCAACCAACGCAAGAAGGGCGTCAAGATCACGGACACGCGGGTAAGGCTGTCGAATGAGGTGTGTGTGCCTGCGTCTTTCTTTCTTTCACTCAATTGCGCGGCACAGGTCCTGCAAGGCATCCGCCTGATCAAGTACTATGCCTGGGAGAGCTTCTACGCGCACCAGATTGGAGGGCTGAGGGAGCGCGAGATCGCGACGGTGCGGAAGACGGCGTGCGTTTCTTTTCCATTTCCTTGCTCCTTCATTCCTCCTCGTCCTTCTTCATTGAGCCATGCTTACCGCGCCCACAGCATTGCCCGCGCAGCGCTCATCGCGCTCGTCGCGCTCATCCCTGTCCTTGCGTCCGTCTTGTCGTTTGTACGTCCTTTCCATTTCCATTTATTTTTCCTTTCTATTACAACGGATGTGGGCTGAGCGCGACGCAGATCACATACGCGCTGAGCGGGCACGAGCTGAACATCGCCATTATCTTCAGTTCGCTGCAGTTCTTTAATGCGAGTGTTTGCATCTCTGCAGCTCCTCTACCCACGGACTGACGACAACCCCCATCTTTCAGATCATCCGCGCGCCGCTCCTCTTCCTCCCCTTCGTCCTTACCGCCCTGTCCGACGCCATCGTCGCTCTCGGCCGCATTGGCCGGTTCCTCACCGCCGAGGAGCTGCCCGATCCCTATGCTATTGAGCTCGAAAGGAAGAACGCGGTCGAGGTGGACGCGAGCTTTGCGTGGGAGGAGGTGCGTTGCGTATTTGTCTCTTGAATTCTCGAAAGATGCTGACCTTGAACGTAGGCGGGGAAGCTGGACGCGCCTAAGTTTGGGGGTGCGGGACGGGGTGGTGCGGCGGGGCGTGGGGGCAGGGGCGGGGTGCGGGGCGTGGTGGGGCAAGGAAGGAGAAGAAGGAGGGTAAAAAGGACGTACGGGGCAAGGGGACGGGGAACGAGTTGCTCCCCACGAGCGAGACGGGCACGCCGCTGCCTTCGGGGGCGGTAACGCCGCGAGAGGAGGAGAAGCCGTTCGAGCTGCAGAACCTCAAGTTCAGCGTTCCCAAAGGCGCGTTTATCGCCATCGTCGGGAAGGTCGGATCGGGCAAGGTGCGTCTGCGTAGAACTGCTCGTCGAAGCTGCTGCTAATCTAGAATAATTGACGCAGAGTTCGATACTGCAAGCTCTGATTGGCGAGATGCGAAAGACAACGGGTACGGTGCGTGTTGCGCTGCCCTCCCCATACCCCTGCATTTCCCGTTCTTCATCTATCCTTCTTCGTCCTGCACTCTGACTAGCCAGCAACGGTACATGTAGGTGGTCTTCGGCGGCACGATGCATACGTGCCCCAATCTGCGTGGATTCGGAACGCCACTCTCGCCAGAACGTCGTCTTGGGCTGGAGGAGGACGAGGAGAAGTGCGTCGCTGTTGTTGTGTTACACACAAACATATAATGAATTTCATTTAACAGATTCCGCCAAATCATCCGGGCGTGCAGCCTAGAGCACGATCTTGAGGTGCTGCCGCGCGGGGAGGAGACCGAGGTGAGTCTTTCTTTGTCCGGGCCAGACGAACGCCATGCTGATATGGAGGGACGTAGATTGGCGAGCGGGGCATCAATCTTTCGGGGGCCAAAAGGTGCGACGACCATCCATTTGACATTCATCGCTGCAGGACTGATCATGCATACCCACCCCAGGCCCGCGTGTCGCTCGCCAGGGCGGCGTACTCCGCCACCGACATCGTTCTCCTGGACGACCCGCTCAGCGCGGTGGACTCGTTCGTCGGGAAAGCGATTCTGGAGGACTGTATTTCCATGGACCATGGCGGACCGGACCCGGATTCTCGTCACTCATGCGCTGCATGGTGAGTCTGGGAGAGATGTATGCGTATGCGATTCCGGCTGATTGTGGCGATTTCAAGTGCTGGACAAGACGGATTACATCTATGTCATGGACAACGGAACCATTAAGGAGCAGGGCACATACGAGGTGCGTATTTCGTATTTCATCCTTCAAACGTGCCAGTTTCTGAGCTTTCGTTCATGCCTAGACCCTTATGAAAGAGGGTGTCGTCTTCTCCAAGCTCATGGAAGAGTATGGCAACCTCGACCAGGAGGAGCACGCCTCCCAGGCAAGGCCAAAAAGGCCGTCGTCGTCGCGGACGAGGAGGTTGACCCAAGAAGGGACAGGCCGCACTGATGCAGCTGAGGAGCGGAATGTCGGCGCAGTCACCACGGAGACGTACGGAAAGTACTCAAATTCGCGGGTGGACTAGCCTGGGCCCCGTTCATCCTGCTGCTGCTTGTCCTTGCGCAAGCGGCTCAAGGCGAGTCATCTTTGACTCAAGCATTCACTCGCTCATCATGATTAATCATGCTTACAGTCGGCAACAACCTGTTCCTCGGATTTTGGACTGCCAACAGCATTCACGGGTTCCGCCAGGGGGAGTACATGGCGGTTTATGCGGCTTTGGGTCTGGCGCAGGCGTTCTTTTCGTTCCTCACCAGTTTTGCCTTTGCGTGCGTCCGCGTTTTGTTCTTCCCTTGAGGTGGCTGGCTGACATCGTCTTTTTCTTTCTTTCCGCCCAGTCTTGCGAGTTTGATGGCCAGTTTGAGTCTCTTTAAGACCGCGCTATCTCACATCTTGCGTTCCCCTGCGTCCTTCTTTGACACCACGCCTATGGGTGGGCGCTTCTTGTCTCTGCGTCTTCCAGGCTCATGCATCCTTTCTAGGGCGAATCCTGTCGCGACTGGTCAAGGATCAGGATACTCTCGATAATCAGCTGAGCATGACGCTTATGCAATTACTAACGACCTTCGCGAGCGTTCTCGGCACCGTTGGGCTCGTCTTCTACACCTTCCCCTTGCTCGGCATCATTTTCGCGCCCATGGCAGTGGCGTACTATCTGTGGCGCTCTATTACCGGCGCTCGTCTGTGGAGACGAAACGGCTCGACTCGCTCATGCGATCGGCATTGTATGCCTCCTATACCGGTGCGTCTTCTGCCTTCACCTTCGCTCTGCGTCCGACACTGACTGGGAGCTCTACAGAAACGCTGACCGGCCTGTCCACTATCGCGCATACCGAGAACAGGTTTGTAGCTCCCTGTCTATCTTTGTTTATATGGACGCTAACATCGGCGTGCGTATGTAGGAACCAGCTATCAAGTCCGCTGAACAAGGTTTGGATCTGGAGAATAGAGCTTACTTCATGACCATTACGCGTACGACCAACTCCTACTTTCATCCGCGAAGCATCTTTCACTAAATGTCTCTCGTTGCAGTTCAATTATGGCTGGGTCTGCGTCTGGACATATTTGGGAATATCCTCATCTTTGGTATCGCTCTCTTCGCCGCTGGATTGTAAGTGCCACGATTTGTCTGTCCATAGTCGGGTTAATCGGATACCCCCTAGCCGCCACACCGTGGATCCTTCGAAGATCGGCGTGGTCCTGTCTTATACGCTAAGCAGTGAGTCTGCCGTTTCCTTTTTCGTCCATCCAGGTTCCTGACGATTCCACAGTAACGCAGGTCTTCTGTGAGTTGCCTCGATGCTACCGCCGATCTCAGTTGCTCACATTCATTGTCTGTTAGCCCAAATGGTCTCCTTTTCGCCCAAAACGAGCAAAACATGAATTCCGTGGAGCGTCTTATCACTTATGCGGAGCTGCCTTCTGAGGGTGTGGCGACTACGCCGAGGACCCGCCGAGCTCGTGGCCAGACCGCGGCGAGATCGCGTTCAAGAACGTCGAGATGTCGTACCGCGAAGGCTTACCGCTGGTCTTGAAGGGTGTCACCTTTAACGTGAGGCCCGGCGAGAAGGTACGTAGCAAAATCTTGCTCTGCGCAGTGCGTTCGCTTAATTGATCCGTCCTCGCAGGTTGGCATTGTGGGAGAACAGGAGCTGGTGCGTACTAATGCTCCACAAGACGGTCCCACCTTCTGACATGGCGTATCTGCTGCAGGAAAGAGCTCTCTTCTTCAGCTCTCTTCCGGTAAGCGTTGTCCGTGCATCTTGACCATCGTGTTTCATAAATCATATCAGTATGGTCGAGCTGCAAAGCGGTGAGATCGACATCGATGGCACAACATCCGCAACGTCGGGCTCGATACGCTGCGCGGTAGGCTCGCGCTCGTCCCCCAAGACAGCGTCCTGTTCCTCGGGACCTTACGGGAAAATTTGTGCGTCTTCCACTGATGAAAGCTGCATCATATACTGACGTGGCCGCGTACAGAGATCCGCAAAACTCGAAGACGGATGCTGAGTTGATATCGGTGCTCCAGCGGGCGTGGCTGCTTCCTCGCGAGGGTGAACCGACGGACCCCACAGCTGAGGCAAGTTCAGCCTGGACTCGACCATTGGAGATGAAGGCATGTTATTCTCGTTTGAAGTCGTTCCGTCCAGGTCCTCACCATTTCCTCGCACAGGATCGAACTACAGCGCTGGCGAGAAGCAGCTACTGGCATTATGCCGGGCTCTCGTCAAGAACAGCGCTATTATTGTCTTGGTAGGTTTCCTGGTTTTATGCCCCCACTATGATGTTAACCCACCTATCCTTTAGGACGAGGCGACCAGCAGCGTCGATGTCGAGACGGATGCGAAGCTACAGCGTACCATCCGGACAGAGTTCGCGTCTGCCACCCTCCTCTGCATCGCGCATCGCCTGAACACCATCGGTGCGTTCTTGCTATCGATGCGCCCTCTTGTTAACTCGGAGTTTTCCCTCAGCGTACTATGACCGTATTCTCGTCATGGACAAGGGCGAAGTGGCCGAGTTTGACACTGTCCTCAACCTCTATGACAAGGAGGACTCTATCTTCCGATCGCTCTGCAACGAGGCGAACCTTCAGCGGACGGACATTCTTCGGATTCGGGCGGAAAACGCAGTAGTCGACACAAATCATAGGTTAATGAATGAGATTACACATAAACGTAATTAGAGGTCTGCATAGCACGTTTTTAGCATTTTAGGATTATTATGCGTATCATTATTGCGCTCAATAGCATGATGTAATTTCTGGCCCACCTTCATGTAATTTTTCCGTGATTCGGACTCCGCAGCTGTGATTCATGTATCTCTGGTCTGACTGATGTGCCAGCTGGAAGGCTTGTTTTGCGGTTCCCCTCGCAGTCAATTAGGTTTCTATCGACTTTTTTTCCTGCGCATTCGGACCGACTTCTTATCTGAGAGATCCGAGAATTTGGTGCAGGATGCATAGTTCTTTGTGCGGCGGGAACGAAATCTGTCACGTACGTAAACCACCGACCGCCTTCCGCCCATGTCATCTCCGAGAATTTCCAGAATCCCCGATCCTACTTTCCTTCTCCGTCCCGCCCACCCACCGCGTAACACAATCCTACGCTGCCATGATGTCATTCGAAGTCTAGATTCATTCTCATTCCCTCGACGTCGGCCTTTCCCTGCACGACGTTGACACGAGCTCTGTCCACAAGCGGACGGACCCTTTCTCCGACAGCGCGGCAAGCCAACATAGTCATACTCAAATTCAGGAAGTGCTGAAATAAATAAATATTCCTTGTAATCCAACAGCCGCTCTGATTACGACGCGCTCCCGCTGTCTTTAGCGCGCTGAAGAGCCGATTAGCATCACTAAATAATACAAGGGCATGTATACAGTTCCGTATTGCACGTCATAAACTATCTGAAATTGTTGTCCACAATTTCCCGAATCTTACTGCAGTCGTCCAAAAAATCGTCGTCGGTCCCAACAAGCACTGGACGCTCGTACTTTGCTTGGAGGAGCTTCCGATTCATCGCCTCCACGCTCTCGACCATGGCCACGATCTCAATCCTTCCGCCGTCACGGAGATTGAATAGCATCGTCGAGGGGAGCTCCGTCAGGCCCCGCTCGCACGCGTACAGATACCCATATTCTGCGGCCTGGATTATGTCCGCCATCGTCACTAAGCTGACACATTTTATCTCTTCCACGCGGTCTCCCATGGAGGACTTAATGACGGCGTCGGCACGCCCGACAAGCGCAACCACCGCGTCGCTCCCATGCGTCTTGATCTGCATGTTGTGGTGCGAGAATTCCACCTCGAATGAAACGCGCTCCGTGCCGGTGGGCGCCAGCTCTTCGCGCAGGAGAGTGCACCCGCGGAGGAAGGTCTGCTCCGTGATCCAGTCGTGCCGGTGGTTCTCCAGCGCGACTTGCCGCTGCACGCACCCGGACCGTTCTGTATCGCGCGCGATCGCCATGCGCGCCAGCCAGGACACCTGCTCCGGCACCGATTTGGTTCCCAGGTCGCTGGTGTCTGCCGTGAGTGTCTGAAGGATGGTGCCATTCAGGCTCTGCTCGACAGCCGCGGTAAAAATGACGCTGGTGACGTTGTCAACATCCTCGCAACGGCCCCCCTCCCAATCAGTCGTCACGACCCCTCTGGGCATAATGTGCTCTGGAGGAGGTAGAGTTGGTGGGTCCACGATGATGATAAGGTGTTCCTGGATGAGCGCTTCGAGTGTGTTGCTGGGGATGTTGCGTGCCAGATCCGAGACACAGACCTCTGCAGGTAAGATCGAAGGTGGTGCAGTCACCCCGAGACGCGGTACGTCTGTTTCATCCACTGGGCGAAAGTCTGCATATTCTCTGATGAGGTCCGCACGAACGAAGGGCATTGTCGCGTGACTCGCGCAATGCACGAGGATCAATTGCTCCTTCGCTCGCGTGAGCGCCGAGAGGACAGCGTCGGGGCAGCAGTCTGTCGGCAGGTTGCGGGCGTAGTACTTGAAGTAACTCTCATCGAGCCCCAGGACGACCACCACCGGTCGCTCGAGGCCTTGAAACTGGTGGTAGTTTGCAACCGCAATTTTACCTCCGAAAACAGCAGGGTCCAACGGGGTGTCGTCTGACGGGGGCTGCACAATGTCATATCCGAATTCCCTGAGTGTATTGAGCAGCTGCCCAGGAAGCCTGTGTTTGAGATTGCGTGTGGATGGCATGAGGATGGCGATCCCTTCACGACCAAATTCTTCGATAAGGGGGACGAGGGCATAGACGATGTTGTTGAGCATTGTGGTTTCGTTGAAAGAGGAGCCGTAAATGTAGATCGGGAGGCGCCCCGGCTTGTGGGCTGCGATGAAGCGGCCCTCCTGCCAGCCGGAAAGAAAGACATTGTTGATAAATGCCGCATCATGGCAAGTAGTGCGGAACGCCCGCCCCAAGGTGAATGACTTCCACTGCCGGGTAGGCCCAAAGAGACCTCTATCTGCGAGTCCGAGATATCGCGAGTCGCCGCCGAGGGACGCAAAGAGGCTTTGGCACTCATTTCCAACAAAGATTAACCGCACGTCATGCGGGAGGGCCTTGAGGGCGGTGTAAATCATGTAATACTCCTCGCGCGTACAGTCTTGGAATTCGTCGACCACCACACGTGTGTAGTCGTCGCCGCACCATTTTGAGCCTAGACCACGCCTCATAACTTCTGCCATCCCATCGCTGTGCCAAGCTTTTTCCCGAGGGAACAGCCGGTTGGCAAACGTGGATAAAGTTTCCACGGTTACCTGCTTCTGCTTACATCCAGCGCCCCAAAGGCGGGACCCGATCGCCTGACGCTGCAGTCGGCCCCGTGTAAGGATCAAAGTGCGTTCGTCAGGAGTTCCGGCCACGATCGCCTCGAGGATGGTCGTCTTCCCAACGCCGAATGGGGCGGCCAAGGTGATATCATGGGTTTTGGCGGCGCGGAAAATGGCGTCGTGTTCCTCGGTGAAGGTCACTCGGTTGAGGTTTATGTATGTTTGCAGCTGATCGGACCGCGCGAGACGCTGGCGTTTCCTGGACTCGGAATCGCTAGTGGGGGAGGATGAACGGGGGCGCTTCCCCAAGCTCCCATGAGGCTGAGGGAGCCGAACCGGGACTGGGAACGAGGGGGGAGTGTTAGACGGGCTAGAGTTGCTATCCATTCGCCGGTCTCGGTGCCCGTTTGTTCCCACTGCAATTCCGTCGTCGGCGCCGCCATTTTGGCGACCCTTCAACCATAAGCTTGGGCAGAAAACTAAGGAAGAACCACCCACCGTTCGACCCGCAGAAAGTGTCGAGGGCCCACTGTGTGTCTCGTCCATGGTATATTCGCTGTGTGAGGAAGTTGTGGAAGGATGCAAGAGCCAGGCAAGAGCTGTGCGATGTGCTACCTCATCGCCACTATCAGTGACAGATGTTCACTTCGCGGCGGTGTTCATTTCCATGTGATCCTACCCTGTCGCCGCAATGTCAGAGCAAAAATAAAGTCGGAAATTTGATCCTCGGCTGACGATGTACCGTCCTGAATGAATAATAAATAGCATGTGAGTACTGTAAATATCAGTCATACTTACGACGCTCACACTCTTGTAGTATTACGATTCAGACCAAAGTTCGGGTGACGATGACTCCCAGCTTGTTTTGAAAATTACCACAATTCGAGAGAAAATTCATCGGTCATCCCGGTGAGTGATCCTCGGGCCGTTTGTACGCCCTGTCGGACAGCATGAAAATGTGTTGAGAATGGCAGTCTGGCAGACGGTATGGATAAGGCTGTGCGTCATACAACAGATACCACAACTGCTAATCGTGGCTCCAGATCTTTACGGCAGTCTACACATCGATCGGTAGCCAACACCCCTTCAAATGTGGGGCAATCCAGGCCCGCGGAGACTCCGACCGTGAATTTTGCCCTATTTTTCTTGTTTTACACTATTTTTCACCACCAAAATGTCTTTGGAGGGTCCAACAGAACCAGTCTTTTTTGTATAATGCTGCAAGCGGCCTGAAATTCAGCTTTTGCATGGTCAAAACCTTCTCTAGCTGGCTGGTTCGCGAAATCGACCTCTGAAATCTGGCTCTGTTTTACTCTATCCGCGGTCGGATGGTCAAGGAAGTGTCCGAGGGCGTGGCTGTCTCGTAAAACGTGCGACAGTTCTCATCAATTACTACATGTTACATCCAGCATTTGTGGGAACTGTCGAAGCTTGGGAGAACATCGGAAAAACCCCATTTCCGGTGTTTTATCTCCAATTTCTTTTCATCGTCCAGACCCCCGGCATTCAGGAGATTACTATCCTCCCCCACCGGCCCGGACATACCTACAACTCGGACACTCAAGGATGTCTCACGCAATACTGAACCGTTTGCCATGATTTTTGATTTCATATGAGCTGTATCATATGCCCTAAATATTACATACCCCAAAACCGACAGGGTCTGCGCGGTTCCCGATTAGCAGCCCCCGAGAAATGGGGAGTGGTGTAATTTTCGGTGATTTGCGGTATTTTAGAGCTGTATAGAGCTATTTATCACGCTATATTTTAGTAATAATACATCTCAAGATGCATACGTATTGTCCAAGGCCCCATGTAAAATGTCAGGCCTCCAAGTGCACTGTGTGTCTCACGGTGCATCAAAAGGATGTGAGCTTTGAGCCAATTTTGATCCAACTTTGGTTCAAAGATTCGGGGTGTCTTGCCACCTCTCTGGAACTCGGGTTAAGTCTTCTTGGTGCATAGACGTAGGGCATATATGCAAGATTCATCCTACAAAGTTTCGGCCTGCTGCGACAAAAGGGGCAATCAAGGTAAGGGTGGCAATCAGAAAATGACATGATACCTACTACTCGGACAATCGGACCTGTCAGAAAATTCGGCCTCGTGCAAGCAGTTGTGAACTGTTTGACAAAATTCCTTTTGTTCGTCCTACATATTTTCCAAATTGCAAGCGAGCTGCATACTCAGATTAATACCACCGGACTTGTGAGTAAAGATATTCACATGTTTTCCTTAAGTGTCCGAGTACTACGGGAAGAATAGTACCGTCGGCGGCGTCTCATAACACCCAAACAGGACTTGCCTCTGCTTCCTTCCGGTCTGAATTTCGCCTAGGAAACGAAATGTGAAACAAGTTAAATTTGGACAAAGAAGCAGAATTGTACATCGTGATGCGGAGGGGAGGCAGAACGGCACGGTTGAGTCGAACCGACGGAAGTTGAGAAGCGTGTTGATACTTAGAAGCGGCCAGAGGGAAAGTCATAACTCAGTGTCGAGTGGCCCGATCCTCAAGAAGAATTGAGGGTTTATATCGAAAGGGCATAAAGCAAATAAACAACATCACAATCTCGTTCCAGTTTGGTGGGGAGGAATTAAAAAGTGTAAGTGGTTGAACACAACATTGCAATGTGATGTGCACCGCCGAACGAGCACGATCTTCAACAACGGATAATAATTGGGCTCGATACTGATGGCAGTGTCAGATACAGAAACAACGGTTGAACAACGGTATCTTGATACCGCCGGCGGAGTTTGAAATACCCGTGAGATCGCCCTATTTGGCCTAAAGCCCCGGACTTTTAAGTTCAACCAATTCCTACCTGCAGTTGCAGCATAGAAAAAATTATTTCAATGGTTGAATCAAATCCAAATACCGGTTTTAAGAAACAATCCGAGTGGTTTCTGTGAATTATGCATCACGATGTGCGCCCAAAATGAACCGTTCTTTGATGAAATTTGGAGTTTCGAGACCTTTTGTTTGAGTTTGCATGGTGAGCAGGGGATTTTTGAAAGGAAATATAGCTGGTGTTCAATATGAAAAATGATATGGGTGATGTTTGAGCACCAGACTTGGCAGATCGCGGATACTATTTTTTATCATGAAGCTGGCCACATAAGCATTTAGGCGTAGTCCTTCCCCGCTGTAGGACGCCACTCCAATCCAAACTATGTCAGATTGAAGGCATGCATCCTACGAACAATTTGAGCCCACTCCCACCAAAATATCTCGTGGTTTGATGTTGCAGTGAATTTATTTCGAACGTCAGTCCAACATGACCAAATAACAGCCTAGCTGGCCACCTGGCCAAATAATCCCCCGAACCTCTGGAAGGCGGCCATATGTATCAGATATCGTAAATGAGAGACATGTCAACCATTCTACATGGTAGAATGGCAAATATGTGCCATATTGGACCCTGAAATATATGCCTCCGCCCGCAAGGTAACACTTAAAATGGTGGTTTTCACCCGACCGAGGGTATTATGTCCGAACTGCCACATATAGGCCCAAAGGAAGCCTTTCATGACTCAATGGGAAGTATTTGGACACACTTAAACACCAAACTCCATCCTGAGGTGCCGGAGGTGCTCCCAAAAAATCCGGCTTTTGGTCAATGAGAATTTCGGTGGTTTGGTGTAAAGGGCTTCTGCTGAAAGAAAGTTGACGAGAGAAAAAACCGGAATTCACCTCAGAGGAAGGAATTCATTACCAGGAGGCTCTATGACAAGTTCCAGAGTGGTTGTATCTCAGTGTCACCCAGCGTAGGGTTAGCCCGGTTGAAGAAGCCAAAAAGGCAGTCGTTCCTGTCTTGCGTGCAGAGTGAAGAGAAATTGCGCAAATAAGCGTAGAGGCCCATGGTAGATTAATCCCTGTCCTATTGAGATCATAACGAGCCCAAAAGGTCGCGGAACGACCAAGTATTGATCGAGAACGGCGAGAGACAAAGTTGGAAGGCGGTGCAAACGTAAGAAATTGATGTTATCACCTTTCGGATCGAGGTCCGACATGCCACAACTGTCAATCAATCCATCACCCTGGGTGCCAAATTTGGTCCAGACCTTCGTCATGGCCTGTACTTCGATGCCCCATTCACGGCCGGTTGCATGCACGAAGCCTAGGCGGTGTAGGAGCCAAGTGGCCAGGTAGCCTGAGTGGCCAGCTAGGCGATAAAAAATAGTAGGCCCGAGACCGGCGCTATGTCCACCAGACGCGGGCGTAGAAGGTGGCGTCGAGGCAGCGAGCCGTCGGGCTGGCAAGCGGGGCAACAAGCGCACGAGGGTGTGCCGAACTGGCGAGCGCGGAAGATGGCGTGAGCGACGATGGCCCTGGGCGACAGCGATCCAGGGACTAGCCCCGCGTGGTCGCGCTGGTCGACAGTCGCCCCAGCCGCGAATATTCAAGGGTCTATTGATATTTTGATGGCCCAGACAAAGACTCTGTTTGGTCGACCTTCGGAAAACATGCCGCATGTGTCCCCAAAATTCCGCCATCGACTTCGAGAGGCACGCACAACTCTGCGAGAGTGCGGTTATGGTAAGAGGTTGGCTGAAGCGAATGAATTGGCCGATGATCCGAAATGCTGTGCACCTCATGGCTTGTCCTGAACGCCCCTCCACAAAATCTGCGTCCTGCGATCCTCAATGCAAGCTCAGCCATTCCATCTGAAAGACTTTTCAACACGAACAGTCAAATCAATGCTGATGACCGCATCCTGACTTTTGGGTTTGCGCCCATTGCAATCCACCTCCCCCATGTGTTTCTCATAACTCACTAGATTCAGTCGAAGAACTTGTCCAGGTCGCTGCTCCACCGACGCGATTGTTTGGGCAACCGTCGTTTCTGTCTTGGCCACCTTTAACATCGCAAAAGCTAAGGATGAAACTGGAAAAGATATTGATATTGACCCCAGGTAAATGTTGCCATTTCGCCACAATAACAAGTTCAACGTACCCCAGCTTCCCAGAATCCCAAGGCCATTTAAATGTGACTTCGAACGTTTCATCTGGATCGAGTGACGATGCGGGCAGGAAACACAAGCTTCATATGCTGGTGAAAAAGATGAAGAGAGACACTGCATTCAGCCGGCCTCTCGACTGATCAAAACGTAGGCACGTGGAGATCTGCGAAGGGCTAGGCAACCACATGCGCCTAGACAGCACAAGTTTCGGTTAACTAGACACAGCCCAGTCTAGTTTCCCCGAGGCTCGCGACGGTGACCTAGACAACAGATGCCGAGGGGCTCTCATCACCTCGGCATCGGTCATCAGGCTCTGCCTAGGCCACGGCCTCGACAGCGCATCAAACCGAGCTGTTCCAGTAATACGCGCGGAGCTATCAAACGGCTGATCGGCACCGTTCGGCACTGGCTGACGCTGACAATCATTGTTGATTCAATGGCTTCCAATGGATACCAGTGGCTTACTTCAAGTGGGAAAGACTCACCGGTTGCCAGTGGCTTCCACTGGATTCCGTTGGATCTTTCCGCTCGGATATCCACTAATTTTCATTGTACAACAATCAAAATGAAGTTCAACTCAGAGCCAGTTTCAACCCCACTGAGGACCTGGCAACCCTTATTCAATTCCTCAATCCATGACTCAATCCGTTTCTGTACCTCTTCGACAAACCATGACAACACGGTATAAAGTTATCGAGATATATTCTAGGTTTGAACAAAGTCTCCTCAATTTCTATGGAACTTGCATTACCCAAATGTGCACTTGCATCGCTCTTGCGGACTTTCTTCCTGGTTTCCATTGAACATATCCATTTAGATTTGATAGCCAAGGAGTCTTATATCTGAATTAAGATCAATCAAATGAAAATGATTCTCGGTTGAATCCACTGGACGCCCGTGGTGATTGGCGGATCAGTACGAGATACTGGAGCACATCGCCAATCACCATCAACCGATGGCCACCAATGGCCACCGACAACCACTGGTGGCCAGCGGTGGCCGCCAGTGGCTTTGCGAGTTAAGGGTATATTACTCAGCTGTTCCTAGATGCCTCGACACGAGGCGCCTAGTCAGGCAGCCACGCCTAGACAGAGCCTTCGGCTAGGGACTGGCGAGACGTCTCAAACTTACGTCGCCTACCCGTTGGCTGAATGCAGTGAGAGGTTAACCTTCACCTCTCACTATGTTGAGCATGTCGAGATCTGTAGCCAAAATGCAGACGGCTGATTGCGGGCAGTCCATCCGCACCCGCGCACCCACGGATAACAAGCGCGGTCACCGGATAGAAGTGAGCGGGTAATGAATTTGAATGATGCACTAATAAAAGGGCAGAGGAGCCGAGCGAGGGATTGAGAACGGGGAGCAGAGCATGGGGTGGGGGTAATTAGAACAGAAAGATGAGGAAAAAATGGCTGAAAGAAAGCGAAGCCACGCACCGTGATTGCTGCGAAACAGTAGAAACCTTCTCCTATGTGCGCACCTTGGCGAGAACATTCAACACGTCGAGAGCACCTTTTAGCGATAGGGAAGTATAAAATAAAATAAATCTCAGAATGGAGGGATGCTGCAAAGTTGGACTCTCCCACATCTTGAAAGTCTCTAGGGTCGTCGTTCGGAATTGCTTTAGGAGATCGCTGGGAGCTTTGTCGGAATTTTTATTCGACATTTCGGAACCTTTATTTTGTCCTTGTCACACGAAAGTCGCCTTATTAGGCGTTAGAGCTGATAAGGTTCGATAAGGCCGCCTAATAAGTAATCTATAAATAATTTGCCTCCAATCACCGCTTTTTCCGACAATAAGAAAACATCCGGAGTACATTGTATTTCATGGCATATCTCAGAGTTTGCACCGGTGGTGTCCCTAACTCCAGGGAGGGTTTGATGTGCATGAGTGTAGCTTGAGCGGTAAATCCCGCCATCATCATACTGAGGTGGCTATGCCCGTCAAACGTCACTGCCGGGACTTAACCTCGATCAACGACGATCCTTCATTCATCGCCGGGACGCCGAAGTTTAGCCCTCTTTTGGTGGTTGATAGGGTAAGAAAGAGAAGACTTAGCCTCGTCGGGTCATCGGTCAGTAATACATCCTTCTCCTTCCGCAGCGACTCCAATCCTGTAGCGCGCCAGAACACCTGAAGCAAGGATGGCATCGCCGACGCTCCTCTCAGTCCCCACTGAGCTCCTCCTGGCTGTGGTCGAAGCAATCGATGACGCGGCATCGCTGCGCAGCTTCGCCCTAACCTGTAAGCTCGCCCGCCGGCTCGCCGAGCCAGTCCTCTACCGCGCCGTCCTGGTCACCACCGGCTCGGAAGCGTCGTGCCTCGCCCAAGCCCTACAGCCACAGAAATCTGCCACGCGTGCAGTACTCGTGCAAGAGCTGGACCTGCGGCCGGACGAAAGTGACGGGGACCTCGAGGCGCTGACGCCACTGATCGGGGCGATGACACAGCTGCGCGCGCTGTCGATGAAGAGCCCGTTCGCGAATTATGGCCAATGGGAATCCAGCGAGAGCGATGCCCAGTGGAAGCCGCTGACGCAAGGCTTCCGTGCACTGTTCCTCGATGCCCGATGCGGCGCTGGCCTGCAGAAGCTCAAGAGATGTGAGTTTCCCCCCCCCCTTGACCTGATGTGGTCGCAGCTGCTGACAGAGCCGGAGTGACGATCTACTGGTCGGGCTACGGCAGCCGCTTCTGGCTGCTCAAACAGTTCAAGCCAATCCTCACGCTGCCGGCCCTGCAGAGCCTCACCGTCTCGTGCGCCATCCTAGACGACGACATCATCGACGGCCTGGCCGCCTTCTCCGGCACGACACCCTTGACCCATCTCGAGCTGATTAAGTGCTTTGTGTCACAAAAGGCACTGGCTGCCGTGCTGGCACTTCCTCGCGCGTTGCAGTCCTGCCACCTGGGCATGATGCGCTATCCCACCCCTCCCTCCAACAACGGCCACGACGCCTCGCCTGAGCAGCAACTCGAGGCTCTCTGCCAGCAGCGTCACTCGCTCCAGGAACTCACCTGGTTCGACAGGCACTTCGCGTACGAAACGGACGTCGGTCGCGTGCCCATCCCTGGAAAAGGCTTGTACGATTTCACTGAGCTGCACACCCTCACCCTTGATGGTGCCTCTCCCCTGCTCTTCTCGGTCCTCCTCTCCGAGTGCGCGCCTCCCAACCTGGACCGACTGCGCATCATCCGCCACGACGCAGGTAAGATCTTGAATCACCTCTCCGACAGCATCACCCACACGCGCATCCCGGGGATCCCACCACCCGCCACTCTACACACGCATCTCCCGAGCCTCCCCCACCTCGACCTCGTCATCGCTCCCGAGCCCGTCTACATGGTCCAGCCCCTCTGCGCCAAGCCCCTCTGGGCCAAGCCCGACCGGCGCGACCGCGTCAAACGCCTCGGAGAAGACTACCATACGCGGGGCATCGGTCTGGCCATATTTATCGCCGCCCCCGAGCGCGAGAGTATAATCCCGCCCTACCTATTCGACAAAGAGCCTCCGTGCGAGGAGCCCGCTTACCGCGCCGAGAACGGGAACGCCTGGTTCTCGCCCGAAATGACATAGGCGGAAGAGTTTCACTTTAAATGAATTGGTTGAGAGGTCGTTGTGGTCGTTGCATATCTGTCACCTGCTTCGCTGATCCTCCCCGAAGGCATGCCTACATTGTCCCCTTCCCTGTTTCTTAGACTCGTGTCTCACCATGCTTCTCATTCCTCATCTCGCTCATCGCTCCCAATTGGAACACTAGCTTTGTTTGAATCATAATTCCAATGGCTATGTTTAAATTACAATTGGAATGGTTATATCAACTATCGAATGTAATAACTGCGAATCAACACTCGCCAATTTGGCCACTGTGCTTGTATGGAAGTTGATGCGTCAATTTTTTTGTGTAGCCTGTGGAGGACGTATTCCAACGTTTGCACCCCTTGTAATTAATCATGGTTGTAATTTCGGACTACTTGAGATTAATCAGACAAGCATTTTTGCAAAAAGTTGGCGCACACTGAAAACTACACAATCCGCTCTGAATCCTTGCGTACGGAAACAATCACGCGCGATTGAAGCGTTCCACAGACGCTGAATCAATAGAAATTATTTGGGGCGCAATGCACACAGATTAAGTTCGTACCTGCGATTAAAAGTCGTATTCGTATGTCGCGAAACAATTGTTGGTGCCTGTATCAAATTGGTATCGGTGACTAAAGTCTTATGCGCCGAAACAATCTACTCCGTAACTACGCTGAATCACAGTGAAATTAGTGGATCACCAAGCACAGATTAAATTCTTACCTGTGATTAAAGTCGTTGTAGCCGAAACAATCTTCAGCACCTAAGCGAAAAATTAGCCAGAGCCACCACGTGTGGAGTAAATCCTCATTTGGTATTATAGCTATTGGCGGAACTTAGGGTGCGGCCGGTTTTTTTTTTTCAAAGGCGTAAGGTTTCTTATGTTCAGAATCAGCTTCAAAATTTAATACCTGGCTTCTCCCGTGTCCCAAGTCAATCACAAGTCTCACAGTATAAGTTAAGGCAATTGTCAGCACAGAACAGATTCTGGGTTCTGAGGTGACAAGGGCGACTGAAGCACGATGAGATTGAATGAATAACTCTGGAGTTTGGACTAGAATAGTGTGAAGTACTGGAATGTAAGTGTCAGCAACGGCCTCTGGGTCGGCTAAACGACGAGCAACCCGGCGAGAAGCCCAACCAGGAGAAACCAAGCAGACACTAGTAACTGGCGCGTTCTCTGAGCAACAAGACCAACTGGATGGACTGAGACCGGAGGTCATAGGTCGGGATGCGAGGTGGAACCCAGAATGAGTCAAACACAGTATAATATCCACTCAGGTATAATAATACCGGGTGTAGATGTAGCCCACAATAAGATGGTGAGGAAGTGGATCAGGGTGGAGACAATCCCTTAGTCAAGTCAAAGCAGAAGCCTGAGATTAGACAAGGTAGAATCTACCATACAAGCAGATTCTACCAAGTTTATATATGTTATGAATAAATTATCAAAATTAATATGATTGCGATCAGTTCCTGTATCGCAGCATTAAGGAGTGTTAATGCTGATGCTCCTAGGCCCTTGTGGGTTATCACCATAGTGTCTGGGGGTTAGGAGGACTGTCTGTGTAAGATCCCTAACCCTTAATGTCTTCCCGTATCCAAGTCCTTGAAACCTGTACTCAGATTTCAACCGTGAGAAGGTCCCATGGTCACGGAGTCCCGTGATGCAGACATATCTGTACGCATACAGACATGTCGCATGAAAAGTCGGAACCCAGGCAATTCATGACAGTAAGTAAGGTTTATACACTGATCATCATAGGGGTCACAGCTAAGGCACCAGGTTACACACCTGTTAGAGCAATCTTGTATCCTGGGTCAAAACATTGGCCAAAAGTGGAAGAGTCAAGAGTGGAATAAATAAAATAAAAAGGTTGATGTTTCAGCTTGGTCTCAAACCGGCCCCGAAAGAGCAGCAATCAAACATGCTTTTCAAAGCCGCACAATCTTGCATGGTCAGCAAGTGACAAAACAATTGCTGAGAGATGTACTCTTTGGAGCTGATTCCAAGAAGGAGGAAACCTGATGTTTTAGAAGCAGCCAAATCATGTAATGGAATAAGTTCTTTCCGGACACCTTTCAGCCACATAAAACTAGAACTTTCTCTCCAAAAGTGATGAAAGTCTTAGTTTTATGTGGCTGAAAGGAGTCCTGAAAGAATTTATTTCAGCACACCTTTTGGTTAGTTTCAAAACATGTTCTTTCTTGTTTGTTGAAGCAGTTCCAGCTCTTGAGAGTTCATCTCTCAGAAGTTCCTTTTTTTTCTTTCTTTTGGTGGCGCGTTTAATTAGCTAGGTGTCAGTCGACATAGTCGTCTTAGCCTGCCCGGCGAAGGTGTATCTGAGGGGAAGCTAGAAACCCCGGAATTTTGTAGTAGTTACCGCTGTGGAAATGCATTACGCACTGAGTGTGGGACTCCTGACATAGCTGGCACAGCCCCCGCGGATCACCCCCAGACTTACCTCTCCGCCTCATCCTCCCTGCTGTCGCCTCGGCACTAAAACCCCAGCACTCCCGGTCCAGTCGTCCGGGAGCATACTGTACTATTTCGATCAATTCGGCGGTCACGCGTCACGCACCCCCTGTGCCGCGACGAATTTCGGTCTCGGTCACTGGTCACGGCGCCTGGTGCCGAATGTAAAATCTGTGACATCTCGGCCAAATCTTCCTTAGAGGTGCAAAAAGGCAGAATTTGCGGTCTTTTTGTGTCTCGAGTGCCGAATTTTTGAGGATGTCACGCCAAAATTGGCTGGTCGCCGAAGTACCGAATCGGTTTTTTCCGGTCACGGGTCACAACCCATGCCGAATTGATCGAAATAGTACAGGATCCTCATCTTTCAGTAGACCCTTCCAGGTCTTGAGGACAGTTTTGGGCAGGATAGCTTTCTTTTCATACTTCCGCTCCGTCATATTGCAATCTAATTGAAGTCGTGGGTTCATGGTTGTTATCCACCAGTTGTGGATCTCCATAATAGTTGGGTGGGTCCCATTGTTCTGCATAAGTCGTTCACATCGAAGTTTCCAGATCAGGTACGCGGATTCCGACATCAGTATCCTGTATAGTCGTGCGTCCCCACTATTAACTTTGCCTTTCTCGTCCTTAAAGACCGCTAGGCCCGAGGATATTATTGTTCCTATCCCTGGCCATGCCCACTTTGGGTTTCTCTTGGTCCATAATTCTTTCGCCAATTTCCAGATCTCTGCCTGGCCCGGTATCTCGCACTGTGAGAGAATGTGCTCCATGGATTCAATTGTACCACAGTGTCCACATTCTGCGTGTTCTTGCTTTTCTGGTGAGTTTGTGTCTCTCTGCCAATGCGATCCTACGATGTACGCGTCGTGCGTGGTCATCCACAGGAAATAACGTGTCTGCCTTGACAGATCTTTACTTTGTATTGATTTCCAAATTTTAGCCTCAGTTGGTTGAAAGCTGAAGTTATCCTCCGCTTCAGCTTTGGCTCGCTCGATGTTTGCCTTCGTCCGCTCTCTCTTCTTGAGTTTGGCTTTCATTTTGCGCTCGCGGATTGCTTTGTACGCTAGTGATTGGGTCATAGCGGAGAGCTTGGCGCCTGTCACGTTCAGGATTGGCAGTATGCTCAGATCAATTTCATCTGCTGCGTTTTTCTTAGCACCCTCATCAGCCTTCACTTTTGCGCCGTTGTCTCGCCCGTGGTCATTATGTTCCTCTGCGCGTTTAACTTTGGTCTTTCTCTTTCGCTGCTGAAGCGCTGCAACCATCGCTCTTTCGACATTCCTGTTTGTGACCCCTATATAGCCCTGGTCTTCCCGTCGCTGTCTGTATTTGGTCACCGTGTTAATGGCATGTTTTGAGTTGCTTTCAATCGCGATGTTCGCATCTTCATCGGCCCCGCTAGCAGCCTCAAGTATCGCCACCATTTCCGCGGTCTGTTTCGACTGCTCTATGGTTTCTGGCAGACGTGTTGCTCTATTCCTGGGGTGGTCCTCTTCATAGAAGACACCACCTTCTGCTCTGGCATTGTCATGTCCACTATCAAGGCATAGTCCATCCACTCTCAAGGTTTCCTCTGTTGCAAAGGTGTCGTCGAGCCTCATATTGTGAGCCTCATTTGTCACCTCCCCTTCAGTGAATATTCTGAAGATCTCTGTGAGGTTTCCTGTTACGGTTACCTGCCTGTCGAAGACAATCCAGCCATCGTCGTCGGCATCATTATCTTTGGGTACTTTATAGTCTTTTGGTTGCCGTTTTCATGGGTCCCACTTATACGGCAGTTGATCCAGGAGCTGCTCTGCCCTCTTATAGCATCCATTTGGGTCTGCACACCCGAGCCCATCCCTGCAGTCCTCGCAGTTATCGCAATTGCAGTTTGCACTGTTTTGGTGTGCATGTACCCTCTTACCTGACACTATCTTTTCGGCGTCACCCACCAGGTGCATCCTGTGTCTGTCTCGCAGACAGATACTCGCTCTCGAGCTGTTCATTCTTCTGATTGCGGGTTCTGCTTCTCGGTGGAAGAATATAGGCATTTGTCGAATGATTTCCTTCGAGAAGGCCAGTCCTTCCGGCCTCACCTGGAAGGATCGCGCGGTGTCTAGTAAGCTTTTCAGTTCTGGTTTAATCTTCGATTTTGCACCACTGCTTGTCTTCCAGGACTGTAAGAACGGGTTGATCCTTACTTTCTCGTCAACATTCTCCTGCGAGCCAGGTACATTGATGGCAAATATGGTCCGCGACATATCCCCACAGAGCCCTATCTGGTCCGAGTTTCAGGTAGGACTTGAGCCACATTATGTCGATGGCTTGGTTTCTTGCTTCTATGTCCAGCAGATCACGTCTTCCCTCGGTAACCGGTGCTTTTAGACTCTGTTCATTGACAGCTCCTCTTTCCTGGTCTTTCCACATGTATTGACGGATCCTCTTCGTGAGTCTCTTCTCTTCTCAGAAGTTCTTTCAACGGCTGCTAACAACACGAGGTTCAGCACTTTCTGAAACAAGGCTTGAGTGTTGCTCTTTTGGGGTTGCTTTCAGACCAAATCAAGTCATTAAGTCTTGTGAAAATTTTTTCCTGCTCTCAACTTATCTACTTTTAGCTAAGGTTTTGACCCAGGATACAAGATTGCTCTAACTGGTGTGTTATATCAAAGTAGAAAGGGTAACGGAAAGATAAATGCAGGGGTATATGAACATAGAGGGCGATCGGGAACCTGGTGGGACGGGAACCAATCGTAGTCCTAAAAGGGAGCTTGTGATTCGATTGATCAGATAGTTGATCCGATCAATGATCAGGTTGCTCGGGTTGCTCGGGTTCGAAAAGTAAAATGAAAAGTGGGTTCATGACAGCAATGCTCATCAATACCTCAAGTCTAGGGCTTAAACCCGTCCGTTAAACGGGACGGCCGTCGAAAAAACGGCCGTCAAGTATGACGGGACGGGTCGACCCGTCCGTTCGGAGCTGGAGCAAGTCGCCAAAACGGACGGGTCCCGTCCGTCCCGTCCGTTACGGCCGTTTTCGACGGGTTTTGAGAGGTCCCTGCCAAAGGAACAATGTAGGTCACATAAACCTTTCTAACCAGTCATAGCATACCCATAATGATATTTTCAATCTGTATCTTGCCTTCCAGGACACAGACACTTCATGTCAGACCGAATTTGCCTCCAATACAACTCGGAACTTGCCGCCATGTATGAGCAATCACACGCAGTCAAGAAATATTTGATTGTTGAACATTTTCTTGCTCCAATAGGTGAGTTGCGCAGCAACTTTGGTCGATTTGCTGAAATTCAGACTTGGTGGGTAAGGCCGACGCTATGCGCGGCAGGACGAGCACTTATTGTTTTCTCTCCGGCTCACAGTGCTGGTTAACACTTTGATGGATCATTTCTGGGGCTCTCAGAAAGACACAATATGTTGTAGTGATTGGTTGAATTATTTCAAGACCAGAAAATAGGGTCGACTTGAGAGCAAATGGCTTGGCAAGTTCAGGGGCTGGTTCAGACACATACACTAGACCACATTGTTCCCCGGAGGCAAAGTCTCTGGATTTGCGAGGGACAATGAGCTTAATTTCGAAAGTTTCGTTTACATGGTGCATAAATTCAAATGAGTACAGTCATTCCATGGTCCTTGCATCAATATTCTGTTTTGTCTCGCTTGACAACAGCTTTTCATTAATATACCTGAGATATAAGATGCACAATTAAGGTGTTCTATTGTGGCAGAGCAATCTTCCTGATACAAGGACCACAGATGAATTCACCACACAAACATGTTGCATGAATAATAAACCTTGTGTCTGCAATGACTCTTCTTCCTGGTTTCAAATTCTACAGACTCTAGGCAGTATTAGAGGACATCCTACCATTCAGGCTTTGATGCTATCAGTGGTTTCGAGCTCACGCAAGGACCACAGAAGATGCAAGGACCCTGGAATGACTGTTGGCATCCGTAGCTGAAACGTCGCCACAGCGTGCGCCAATGATGTGTCGCAACACCGTGCGCCAATGATGTGTCGCAACACCGTGCGAGCCAGTTGAACATTTATTTTCGGGCATCTCGGCGTTGTTCAACATTCGGGCATCTCGGCATTGTTCAAAATTTCTGACAAGATCATCGGCGCGATCGATCGCTCGCGTGGTTGCGGCACGGCGATCAGCATGTGCACCGACCAGGGAAGAGCAGCGCCTGGGCTCGCCATTTAATGCTTTTTCAGCATTCAGGCCACTGAATGCAATGCACTGGCAATTTATAGTGGTATATATCAAAATGAACACCATTTAGGGACCAAGCAAACAAGCAAACATTGAGCAGAACGAAATCGGAATTCGTTACATAATCAGAAATCATACAGCCACTAAAAACATCAGTCCCATTTACTGATGTTTTAGGGTCAAAGATGTTCCGACTAATGAAATAAAGTTCCAAGTCACAGAAATGTATTGAAAATAAGCACAGCCACTATTTTGCGTAGTTCAGATAAATGCTACAGGCAATGACACGAACTCCAAAAAGTTGGCGTACCAGATTATTAAGAACGATTACATAAGTACTCGTAACACATTCAGACCAAAAGAAGTCGAATTTCTGGGCTCATAATTGTGAGAAAATCACCCCTCGGCTACAACCCGTCGAACCCGTCAAACGGACGGATACAGGTGCGCCGTTGACGGGTCGACCTGTCCGTACCCGTCCCGTTCACTCATGGTCGCCGAGCTCAAAACGGACGGGTAAAAACCCGTCCGTCCCGTCCATTTTCCCGTCGATGACAGTGACGGGTTCAAGCCTTACTCAAGTCTTCCTTGGCTACATTATGCCAAGTTATCAAGGACTGCTCACAGCTCAAGATGTACATGTGTACCATGAGATCTCGACCGCCGACTTGGCCAAGAACAACACTTAACTTTTTTCCATCAATTCTGTGTGTCCTGTCCTCTACTTCCTCCAACGACCTCTCCTACTGTAACGGCCCTCGTGGATGTACAGTACCTCCACTTGCCTTTCTGCTGTGATACCCACCATCGTTGACTTGACCCACTCTTGTTCCATCCCTGTTGCTGCATGTTGCTTTTCTCATATACTTTCCACCACTGTCTTGACTGCTCTTGCTGCCGTGTGTGCCGTGCAATGATATATTATTTTGATTTTATTCCACTTCATCCAAATTAGGAATTTTGAGTAATAGGCCGCGTAGAGCTGCGTAGACGCGGCTAGAGAGCTATTTAGCCGAGCTATGTGGTTCTATGCAGTGCTATCTAGAACATCTGTTTCTATAGTCTGCTGCATAAACCCCTACCTCATATGCGGTCTGCAGACCTACGTAGCATATATAGGCCTATATAGAAGGTCCAGCTTTTCCAGATGGGGAGGACTGCTACAGGTGATTCTAACGGAATGTCTGTGAGAATGTGTCACGCTCATTTTGACTGTCACCTACTGAACTTGTTCCACCTCGAATTTGACTCCGGAAATGTGTTTACAAAGTATATTCAGGCTACCCCAATCTATATTTGAACTTTCATGAAAATCAGTTCACGGTAAACTATACCCTGTCAACTTTCGCCCCCATCAGTTGCTTTTTGTCCCGGGCCTGATTCTTGCTCAATAGTTTTATATTCTAAAAGGGAGGAACCGTCGGTTTAATTTCCGCCACTTATGAAGACAATCAGACAAGAACCAAAGTCAAGCGAGCACATTTTCAAGAACTGGTTCATTTTCAAGCCCAGGTTCAAGTATAGTAGTAGGAGTACAAATCTCACGAGCACATCACGTACGTCGAAGCTGCAGTGATTTTTCGGGTGTAAAGCCAAAACACATAGCTGGATAGCAGAGCGTGAATGCAATTCAATTCAATTCAATTCAAGTTCCATTATAGTGCTGTGGGCCCCTTGGGGCCCATGTCGCACTTCTACATAGGTACAATGTGGTTTACTGGCTGGCATGGCTGAGTGCTGTAGTATGACACAAGATGTACCTCCGCTTCGCTCCGGCAAGTCACACCGTAGAGGGAATCCAAAATGAATTGAATCTGCGTGCAAACGAGTGGCATATAATGCCAGGAAATTGCCTGCCAACCATCAAGAGGCACAATTCGCCGCCATAATAAGTCAGTTTAATGTGCGATCTTGTGCTAATAGAAATATTTTGAATGTCAACCCGCCGAGCCCGAGAGAAACCAGAATGGGAATGATGGCACAAAGACAACCAATATCAGCAAATTGGAAGGTGGCAGAAAAAATTGGCGGCCAAATCTTTCCATGTGTCCGGAGGGCACCAGAAAGTGAACAACTATAGGAACACGGGGGAGTTAAGAAATGGCGGAAGGCATGAGACAGATAAATGGTTCTAAGTACAAAATTAAATTGATACCCAGAAAAGACAATAATTTGTTGCAACCTGACTTGATCCACAAACCAACCAAAATCCCTGGTTAAACTATTACAGAAGCGACCCGAGATCAGCAGCACTTCAGCAGCAAGGCTCCAAGCTTTCAAAGAACACGCAAATGGTTGCGAATCAATACAGTCACCACGGTTTGATAGCTTACCGTTGAAAGCTGAAAAGCACGCAGAGAGGATATAGGACAGCCGACACAGCGACACATCTTTTAAATCCGACACATGTCAGAAACTGTCAGAAGCAGTGACACAATTTTGAGAATATCCGACACACTCAGAAAAAGCAACACAATTCTGAGAATATCCAACACATCAATGTGTCATTCAGAAAACCCAACACATGACGATAGATCTGGCTGAACCCGTTCATCGTGACCTGGTCGTGACTTGTCACTCACTTCCTTTCACTTCCTCCCACCATGCTGGTGCTCATACTATGAATGAGAGGCTGTTGGCACGGCTTCCGGGCGTCGTTTTGGATACCTTTCGTGACGAGGCATGTCCAGGACACTTGTCCCTCTTGCCGTACTGACTCATTTCATTCACGCGGAATTCCAAGGCGCATTGCAGGGTGGTCCTTGGCACCATGAAGATCATCGTTCCCCTGGTCACAGTGGGGGGGCCGAGTAGCGTCGAGCTCATCAACACGGCTCGTGCTCGCAAGCGTGCGGTACCTGCACCCTCCACTTCTACTTCAAACGCCGATCTCGCCAGTCCACCTGCAGCTACTGCCTGATAGTCCGTCTCTCCGCCTCATTATTTTAGCTGCACTATACGATTCCTCATGGCCAATACAATGCTTTTGCTTGATTTTTCGTGTGAACTGGTCCCTCCTGAGTTTCAAGCCATTCAAATACAGCACTCTGGTGTGTAGGATTGAAAGGAAGGTGACTGGCGTAAGAGGACTTCAAGGGATAAAATCAAGTATTGACGTCGGGGATCTGAATAAACTTTTCCCAGTCATGTCAGGATGCTATAAGGGATCACATTCAAATATCGACAGCGGGGACCTCAATAACTTTTGCTCGATCACATCAGCTGTACTCGGTTCACCAGCCTTTCAAGTCTTACACAGAAAATAGCTCTTTTATAATGGTCATTGAGTTTTTCACCAGGCTGATACGCCTTGCATGCCTTGTGACCTTTGTAGGGCCATATTTGGCCTTGTAAATCTCGTCCGGTTTTAGCGATGAATTCACCCCAAAAGGCAACTCTCTCAGGTCTTCATATAAATGATCCGGCTTGGCAACGTCGTTCAATACCACTCATCTCATGGTAGGCGCCAGAATGTGTATGCTTACTGCCAGTTCTCAGCAACACATGCAGTATACTGTATGTCCCCAGTGCCCACAGTGTGTCCGGTCTGTTTGGAGTGGGGTGTGTCGGAAGTTCTGTAGGATTTGGTCATATACGGAACGCAGTGTCGGATGTCGTGAAATATTGAATGGTGTGTCGCTTCTTCTGACGCATGTCGGATTTGAAAGATGTGTCGCTGTGTCGGGTTTCAGGGAGCCTCGCACGCAGAATATCCAACGAAAACACCACCATCGCGTGAGGGCCGGAATTAATGGTTCTGGAACAGAAAATGGAGGTGAGTGGCAAAACAGTGAAGGAATGGAGTGATTCACAGGCTGCCGGAGACATACCCGGAATGAATGAGCCGTGAAGGCGATGGAGTGCGGCCTCAGTAAATTATGCACATGCAAACCAGAAACGATACACAGAGTTTGCACCCTGGTGATTGAGAACACTGGGCAAATAGGGTCAGCAGGACTCAAAAGATATGGAATGGATGTTGCACGGGGGTTTTTATTCCAAAAATTGTGTGGAATTGTGTGGATCGGTCCTCTTGCGCAGATTGCTTGCGGTGTTGCAAAGGGAAAAAACCAGGATATTGAACCGCATGTGGCGAGAGCTTGAATCCGACTCTTGACGGCCTTGACTGTGTGTATCTTGCAGCAGGCTTGCTCCATCCGTTCACAACCAGAATGGAGTCGGTTGCGTGGAACCAAAGGCAGCCAAGGTTCAAGTGATTGAAAGAATCGTGAGGTGAGGAGAGGCTTGGTAGAAAGGATTATTTGACGACGTGTTGCAGTCTAGGATGGTGCTTGATCAATCAACTTTGAAGAATATTGCTGGCTGTGACGAAGACATTGTGAGGGATAGTTGCGGCAGCAAAGATGGGGGGGAGCAAGGAATATCAAGGTGGGTGGCTCTTTTGACATGTAGCACTAGCGTGGTCAACAACGGCTGCCGGCTCGCAAGCCAAGACACACCAAATTAGGCAGCTCAGAAACAGAACAATTTGTGATGGCGCAGTCCGTAGTACACCACGAGACTTGGCAGCCTGTCAAGCAAGAACTGCGCGCAGTTCGGCTGTTCAGCTGGATGGAATAGCCCCAGAGATGCTAAAAGGAATAAAGCATGGTTGGGGACCTGAGGAACACGAAAGGACGAAGATTAAATGGAGAAAACTACAAACAGATACAAAGAATCGCCGAGGTAATCGTTAAAGGACGGTTAATCGGGTACAGCGCAAGAACACCGGAAATTAAATGCACAGTTCTCCGTGGCAATCAGCTACGACCGAGTCTTGACGGCGCGCAGCGAAATCCAGGTTGTACAGGAATGTTGGCAGGCAAGAGAGGGAAGTAGACCAAAAGGGGAAGATACCAATATGTCCAAAGTGATGGGCACCGCCGAACGAGCATAATCTTAAAGAACGGATAATGCTGCGGAGGGGGAGAGGTGGAGAATTGCTGGGGGGGGGGTGGGTGTGTATTGTAGTTAATGGATGATGATGATAATATGTATGGGTAGAGTTATAATCTATGAGTCTATCTAGAGAGAAAGAGAGAGATAAAATGTACCCTATGTGATTGATCAATCTTCCTTGACCGTTTTTTGCTACCCCCTCACCACGACCTATAGTATTGGGTTCTTTTTGCACTGGGTGCTCATATGGAAGCCTTGCTCACAGAGAACTCAGAACTGAGTTTCTGGGGCTCCTCTTCCCCAAAGATTATTTAATGAGAACATAGTTTCTTAGCTAGCCTCTGGTGCCTCAACACTAATATCTACAAGATATGCCGGAGCTACGCTCCGGCTGTTTAGTACGATAGGCAGTCATGCCTAAGAGTGAGAGTCTGAATTTAACTTGCCTGTGAGCAAAGTATTGACCGGGCAACTCACAGCCATATCTACTGTAGGAAACCCGTTAAGATCGATTTTTAACCAACGGATTCATTTCCATGCAATTCGAATTTTTTCAAACTTGGGTGATGGTTGATAGAAGAAATTGAATTGGTGAAAAGCTACTACAGTATCTCATACTATGAGGCCCGTCGTACGCCGCCGTGGACCTGTAAAAGCTATCCCACATCGACAACCAAAATAAATACCCCAATCAGTGAATTCGAACGCTCCATGCGACTCACGAGGCTGTCGAGCCAACCAATGGCATACGGCGATGCCAAGGAACCGCACATATACAACTGCGGCACATCAGTTTCGGCAAGAAGAAAAGAGCAGCAGTGGACGCACCTTTTCTTTTGCCCTCGCGAAGTGGCGCAAATAGACATAGAGCTCGAGCCACCGAGATTGGGATGTGAAACCAACCTCGCCGCCATGACGAATATCCTGTACAGATTGATGTATGAGCACCAAATTCCATGGGAGCGCGGTGATAAAGCCGTACGTACATGCGCAAGTTGCGATCCAACTTCGGATGCCTCGAGCTCACTGCTGCGCAAGAGCGTCAGCTCTTGCGTGTTGCCGCTAGGTATGCACACACCTGGTCTAACTCAATTGTTCCTACCGACCTCGAGGATGCTGTACGCACCGCCGCAATTGTTCGAACGACAGCCCGGGATCACCGCATTCCCAGGCAGCTTCCAAGCAGCTTCCTTGCTGGACGTCTACAAAGCGATGATCCGCGGGGGCGTTTCAGGGCGAGCGGGGGGTGACACGCGGTAGTTGGCGAGTTCTGAATCAATATTGATATGTGGGCTTTCAATAAATGCATACGTATCTTTCAGGTGCGGCACAGGGCAGGGAGCGGCGAGCGAGCAAGTCTCAGCGATGTGAAGATGATAGGAAAAGCACCTGCATCTCGATGCACTGAATGGAAAGCTTGAACAGGTCAGCGGACTACAGGTTGAAGAGAGGTGCGTACCACACACCTGATTCGGTATATGGCCGATCACCGTTGGAGGTAAGATTACAGTAACGGGAGCGGTATGAAAGGCCGGTTGCTGTAGCGCTAACTGGCGTTCAGTGCCAGTTGAATTGGATCAATCTCGTAAAAAAGCTGGGACAGAGCGAATGCTGGGGGTATTGTTGACCGTATAGGTAGAACCAAGCGAGGGAGTCCCAGAGATATTGAGCAACATCAAGAATCTAGGTTTATTTGAAGTGTTGAAGGATCTCATTGCGTCTTGACATTGAGTGATCTTGAACAATTTCGTTGGCGTGAATGCTGTTCCAGGATTTGTTCGTCTTGACGCGGCCTTGGGCGCATTGAGGTATCACCCACATTTTGAAGTCCAGGACGCTTGCGAGGTGGCGGCTTGATCTGGGCAGAAAATCATGTTGAACAACATATGAGAGAGACAGAGAAGAATTGTGGGAGGGAGAGATGATGGGAGAAAGAACGAAAGGAGACTCCGGACGACCATCCCTTATCAACGGATTTTGAGCGCGAGAGTAATGGCCGCATGATTTCTCGGAATCGAGCGGCAGGGAGCTAGGCAGAACTAAATGGTGATCGGCGAGGTCGAAAATAAATAAGCGCCTTGATAATGATCTTTTGTGTGAGAGGACCCTAGAACAAAAAAGGAAACTGGCTGGTCGGGTTTAGAGTTGTTGAGAAAAAGTGAACAAATGAGGAAGTGGTGCACCTAAGATCAGGACATCTCCTTAAGAATTTAGGATATGAGTAATAATTCGGGTACCGGGTCGTTGCAAGCAAGAAACCAGCTCTAGTTTGGGCATCTGTTTGGACCAGAAATTTGATGTGCTCTTCACAGAGACCGCGTTACTGTGGTTGCTAGTACACCCGAGAACTGTCAGGAAAATAAAAGACAAAAATGATACTGATCTGAGAAGCTCGGGAATTTGCGAGCGCCCACTGGTAATAATCAGAATTTGAGCGCTTTCGAGCGCTCCGTCGAAGACAAATAGTTGTACCTCGGGAAATGGCGGGGTGTGGGAGAAAAAGAAGAATGCAAACAAATGCACATAAAATCAGTCCATCTGCTTAAGATATGAGTAATACAACAGCAGCATGGCGCAGCTGGAAGCGCGCAGGGCAGGCACCTGGAGGCGGAGCCGACGCGTGCCCCCCGAGCCCTGGCGAGGGGTGGTGTACGTTGGGTGCGCAGCAAATTTCGCGAAGCGGGTCGGGGGCGGGGCGCAGGAAATTTCCGCGGAGCGGCGCGTGAGTTTGGCAAGCAGCAAATTTCCGCGGAGCGGCGCGTGAGTTTGCCACGCAGCAAATTTCCGCGGAGCGGGTGGGCTGGGTGCGGGACGAATTCCGCGGAGCGGGGTACGGCGCGGGACAAATTTACGCGCAGCGGGGTGGGGTGCGGGACAAATTTCTGTGCGGCGGGGCGCAACAAATTTCGCGGAGCGGGATGTGGGCGCTCAATAAATCAGCGCGTCAATCGGGTCGCAATTTCGCAAAGCCGGCTGCCAATGAAATTTCTCGGAGCGGGTGCACGACAAATTCCGCGCAGCGGCGCGTCAATTAATTGGTACCAGCGGGAGGCAGTCAACGCGTCGGGACCGGCATCTCGGCACGTGTTGATCCCGCCCCTCTCCCCTGTCGGTCATCAACCTCCCGCGTCTCCCGCCCCTCTCCGTCATCGCTGCTCCTCTCCGTCACGCCCGCCCACCGCGTCACGCCCGCCCGTTACGCCCGCCCGTCACCAAACCGCGTGACCGTGTACGTACATCAAAACACTGCCACGTCGCGTCTTCTCACCGCACTACACGCTGCCCGCTCCCCACTCGAGACGCCACGCCATCTGCCAAGGCCCGCATTAATCAACGCCACGTCGCTGCAGCGCAACTCTGACCCCGGATATCTCAGCAGTACTTTCTTTCAAGCACTACCAATTATTTCTCTTGGCGCCAACGTTACTGCACACACGCTCGCGCTGCCTTCATACCAACCATGAACCGGTCGCTCGAAATCGCATTCACGCACCCTCTCAGCCATGCCATCGTCAAGGATCGGGTATCCTCAAAGCTTTCGATCCAAATGCCCTCTGCTTCCGAGATTCCCGCACACTGCGGCTGCCGCGTGGCGTCGATTGTACCACCGCCAGTTCCGACAACGGTGTTTTCATGCGCGCCACACGCGACCTCACGGCGGACGATTACCGCCACGCTCTTGCGGAACAAACCTCCCGCGCTATCGCCAAGACCTCCAAACCTACCCCGTCCTCGAGTCTCGATCACGTACGAACGCTACTCGTTGCCGACAACAATCTCTTTTCGACTCTTCGCTAACGTAGACGAAGAGCCTTGGCTAGCTTAACATCTCTCTTCCCGGAAAGCCCCCGCATTGCATCTATTTTGTCCGTCGTGACCTCCGGTACGCGTGTATTTTCTGTTTCTCTCTCATTCTCGACTCTCACGCCACTTTTTATTCAATGCTGACCATCAGTCTGACCTTTTGCCACGTACAAGGATATAGGACGCACATCACACACAGAACGCCTTCAGAACAGCACCGACTAAGACCCTTGATTTTCAATCTCTGCGAAAGCGACCAGCTCCTCCGCGACCCCTTCAACGACATCCCGCCGCACCAGCGTATCCCGCCACGCGCGCACTCTCGGCGACCAAAACAGTGCTCCCCCTCCTTCCCGTCTTTCGCGTCCTTTTCCTCTACCGCATACCGCGCGCGCGCAAGCCCTCCATACACTGCCGCCACCACATTCTTGCGGAACAAACCACCCGCGCCGCATCCATCGCCAAGACCTTGCATTCACCTGCCACGTCTCGATCACGTACAAACGAGCTCGGAATAATGCTCCCCCGCGTCCACGACTGGTCTCTGTTACCCTACCATGTATAGGTCTCTTTTAATGCAAATCTTTTCGGTTTATATCTTTTCGATTCATTCCCTCTGTCAGCGCATCCGCTCTTTACATCTCTGCCGACAAATTCAGCCCACATAAGAGCATCCACCTCCAGCTTGATTTAGCCTTCTTCCATGGACACCGATAGCCACCCAGCGTACAATCAAGCCGCACACCATAAGTGACTCGATATTCATGCTCCTCGCTCCAAGAGCTTCAAGACGACGACATAATCTAGATCGCACGTCGCGGCGCAGCAAACCACGAGGGGCAGCCACGCCAACACCTCAGCGCGGCAATTTCAGAACGATGTACTGCCCGCTCTCCCGCTTTCCAAACCACGGGCAACTTTCTCGCCCAGTACACCACATTTCTTTAATTGTTTGTCCTTCAAGCATCCCGTGCGCACCTACTCAATCCTCTTCCTGCGCCCGTTCAAGGAAATGGTGCTATTACTCTCCATCCGCCGTCTGTGCACTTGATCAATTCCCCTACACTAAACTCCACCGCGCATCGTCTGCCTTGAATTCGCATCATCCACCTTTCAACAACAGCGTTCTCAATAGCTAGCCTCTCTACTTGGTCACAGTATAATTCGCGAGCTAACCGTGTACGCTTCTTTCAATCAAACGTTTACTCTACGACTCCATCCAAGCAGCCTCAACCATCGTGCGTGCGTGCAATTCAAGGCAGCGGGTGCGGTAAATTCAGCACGTATCTTTGCAAAAAAGTATACACTCCTGTTTCCAAAATCGTTTGTCGTGTTTTGAGCAGAGTTTTGATTTTGAGCAGAACACCATGTCCTGCGAAGCGGACGCGCGCATCGAGTTTTCGCCACCAGCATTTTCCCGCAAATCCTTCGACCCGCGCTTCTCATTCAATAAACGTCCATCGATTATCTTATCGATCCCCGGTGAACAAACTGCGCCTTTCCTTACCACTCTCGTCGCGACGCGCTTCTATCTAAGCGTGAGAAACGTCGAGCAACAGAAGTTCAAATGTACGTCAGTTCCGCACCAGGGCTACTTATACGGGATCGAAAACGAAAATCGCACCCCCCTTCTGTTTCCCTCCACCATGTCGTCGTCGATCGCAGGCATGCGTGGCGGGTTCGCCGTCCCTGGTACTCCTGCGCGCAACGCTCTGCTACGCAAAAAGCAACAAGCCTCCCAGCCCGACATCATTGACCCCCAAACTGGCTTCGTGAAACCCGCGACCCCTCCCCGTTCCGGTCGTGGTAGTAGGCGCCGTCACTTCCAGGCCGAAATCGCAGCCGAATTCCCAACCGTCGACGCCATGATCGAGGCGACCGCCGCGTTCGACCGTCTTCACCTGAAACCTATCACCATCGCTACGGAGCGCAACCACGCCATCGCACGTCGCCTGTGGATCGAATGGTTCACGCAATACTACAGCTCCTCGCAAAAAGCGGAAGAGACCCTTACTAAAGACGCCGCCTTTCCCCCTCTGGCTCAAGTAAAACAGTTTTTCTTCTTTCTCTCGACAAAAGGTACTTCTGCTCTCGGAATATCGGGCGCAACTGGTTGGTCTCTCCATACGACCCGCGTCTTCGTCGGACGCATTTTCGCGGTGGTGAGTCACGAGTTTCTCCATTTCTCTTTTCACGCTAATCAGCTACTAGCTTCGCCGCGCCCAAACGACCCCACCGAAAAAAACCGAGCGTGAAGAAATCCTTGCCGTGAGTGTTTCCTCTTGCGCATTCCCATTTTAGGTCTAATCAGTATTCAGGCCGTTCTCGAATCCGCCCACAAGGATAAACTCTTACCAACCCAGAAGAAACCGAAACGGATGCTCGTCGAAACGGACCTCGTAGAATTTATGGCGACGACGATGAAACATACAGTGCAAATTGCCAGCAACTTCATGGTATGTGCGCTCTCATCCTACTCTTGCTCTCCACCAACGGCTCCCTAGCGTATCCAGATGAACGCGCTGACCGGATTTTTATACACCCATGGCTTCCGCCCAGGATGCGTAGTCGATGCGAGAGGTTACGAGGGGCGCGGAGAGCATTTAAAGTGGAAGGTTTGACCATCGTTTACTTTTTTCCGCATTTCGCTGACAATTACACCCAGCACTCAGAATGGCTGATCTACGGCTGGGACAAAGGCGCCGGTCTCGGACTACAGTCGTTTTGGGTGATGCATTGGTGTAAAGGGCAGCGTTTCGACGAGAGCTTGAAGTAAATTCTCTGTTTCTCTCACCTAATTTTATCCTTCTAATGCGCTTCCTTGCAGTGTTTCTACAAGCATGCGCAACCTCGGCCGATCTAAAGCTCACATAGACTCCCAACTAATGCTCGAGGCGCTGGCCATTACTTCGGACGTCTTTGAAGAAGACCTCTTGGAACTACGCGCCAAGGATCCCAAGACTCTCACGTTTCCTATACGTTTGCACATCAAACCCCACGCCCTCGAGCTACCCGTCTTTCGAAACGCGAACAAAACCGACTCTCTCACGTACTCGGCCGCCGCCCACCAGCTTACAAAAATCAAGAAAGTACTTCGTTGGAGTAGTGAGCACCCCGCAAGCACCACCGCGGCTATATTAATGTTTCTAGACTTTTCTTTTTTCAGCCTGCGTTATAGTTTTGCATCAGCGATGGTGGACAAATTGTCCGAGGTATGTATGTTCTGCGTGATGTTTTTTCTCTCCAGACTCAATGTTTCAAAGGTCCACCTTCGCTATCTTATGGGTCACACCCGCGGCTCGAAGCTCTCCACAACTACCTACCAAGTCCCGGACCGGGTAGCGGACGTCTCGGGCACGCGATTCGACGAGGAAAACACCTCATTTGCCGCCATGGCTCAGATGCACTCATCGGTGTCTTGGAATCGCCCTCCTGCCCCGCCTGACGACAAAGTCAAGAACGACATCGGCATGAAGAAGCTCGTGACAGAATTGTCCAGGCGCCAAAAGAATTTCGAATCAAAATTCGGTACCGGCAAAACGGCGCAGGAATTATTTCAAGATGTATGCTTCTTCTGTTTTTCATTGGCGTCGTATCGGCTAATTTTTTTTGGCCGGCAGGGAAATACGGATCAACTCGTTGTGGATGTCTTTGAGATAACGGCCGAGACCCTCGAGCATTACATGTCGCTGTCAGCCGGGGTATGCATGCATGCTATCGTTCTGTGCAATGCTCATTCTTAGTTTCCAGTCCGCTCGTCAAGCGACCACAGCCCCAGCTACCTCCAGCGCCTCCAGCTATGACGTCGAGGACGCCACTACGGAAACGAGCCTCTTTGACTCAATGCTCGACGCGTGGGCGGCCACGGATGCGACACATCCGTTCCTTGCGATCGTCGCAAACAACGTTGAAAATCCCCGGCTAGCGATCCTTCAACGGTACCTCGCGATGATACACCAGGACGACCAGAAAGGCTCTCGCTGTGTTTGGTGCTTTACTGACCCGACTCTCACTCCGGAGGAACAAACCAAAGATCATTCACAGCATTACGTCCAGCATGTGTTGGCCTGTGAGAAAAAGCACCATCCCAATACCTGGCGCTGCCCAATTTGTCTTGATCTCATCCCCACGCCTCCGAAAAAGTCCCAAACGCGGAAGAAGTCCACCCGGGCAACACCTGCAGATGACGAAATGGGGGTCGAAGAGATCGACGCGATCAAGGAGGCGTTGGAAGCTCACGCCGAGGGGTGCTATAGGCGGCTTTTGGCCTTGGTTCGGGGGGAGGAAGAAGAGGAGACCGATGTCGGTGAGAGTGACGATGGTTTGACGGTCGGAAAGCCGGATCGAGCGTCTGCCGCGGCTGACTCTGACGTCCTGATGACAAGGTGCGTTCTTTTGCTCTGTTTTCCTCTTGCATTTCTCTGACCATCCGAAGTGGGCGTGATAGCGATGTTTCGATGGCGTACGTATCACCTGTTTCCCTTTCTCTTCCAAATGTCTAACAATGCATTCAGGGGACTGAATAGCGATGTCTCGATGCTGTACGTATCTCTTCCATCCGTCCGCTACCCGTCTAACATGCATTTAGGAGCGCAACCTCCCATCGCTTGATCAAGTCGAAGCAAAAGAAAAACACTGCCGTCGCCGATGGTAACGAGTGAGCCTTTGCCTCATCCTTTGTCGCCTGTCATCTTATTCTTGTCTTTAGCGGAGCTCGCGTTCTGAGCATCCAGGTGCCCATCGCCGCGACCGGCCATACCAAAAGCGGCACGCGCAGTCATCTCCACAGTTTATTCTTTTGTCCGATATGTTTATTCGATAAATCCCTGTCTTTTTGTCAACGGTTAATGTACGTATGCCTTTCCAGTTCTTGTCAGGATGCTAAATGTTTTTCAGCCATTTTCCTAACGTTCCTAAGCTTATGGATCACTTCCCGACTCACTGGAAGAAGAAGAATGCGACAGAGATCGACTACAAAAAGACGTTTATGTGCGGACTTCCGCCATGCATTGGTACCGTCGAGTACGTGCATGCATGATGATCTTTCATCATCAATCTTAAATTGTTGTGCAGAATGGACACGGGAAAATACATCACGCATCTTCACAAGCAACATGACTACAAACTCATCCAATGTGCCAAGCATTGTGACGCGTCTAGCACATGCGACTTTCAACGTTGCTCGGAAGACCACCACAATCCGTCCTGTTTTACGCTTCCGAAAAGGTTTTACCATCACAACGACGCACTTCTGCTCTCGGACGACCGTTTCCCCAAAAAGGATCGGATCGCCATGCCGGACGCCACCCTTGTTGATTATCGAAAAACGGATGTTATGACACGTTGGTTCACTTGGATTTTCACAAAACACAAGGTTTCCAAAGAGTTCACCCCGAAGGTTCCGGAGAAACGACGGCCGAAGATTGTCCACACCAGTGCCAAGCCCGTATCCTCCACTCCCGTGCCCATCGCCAACCCGCTTCATTTTCTTATCCGCCGCTGTGTAGCCGACGTCACACAACTCCATCCCGAGTTTGCGCCCATAGACGTGGAGAAGATCATCGATGCCATCGATACCGACATGTCGCTCGAACAGCTCTCTCGACTCCCGAAGAGCCGGTTCCCCGACTGCGACTTCTCCTTCACGATTCCCGCCTACACGCGCTTCTCAGCTGCGCTCAAGCAGTGGTTGGTGGGAGCCGAAATGGACGAGTGCTTGTTAATGCTCCAGACGGCATTCCCTGGAATCATCACGGATGCCCTCGCAAGCAAGCTTCGTGTGGACGAGCTGACGGTGTACGACTTCCGTGACTGTCTGGCAGTAGACCGTGCAGTGTACGGGTTGACGGTCGAGGAGCCCGTTTGGCGCATGATCTGCGAGTCGATCGACGAGTGGTTGGAGGCTCGTGCAACTAACGTACACTAATCGCTTTATTTTATAACAAATTACAATAGCTTCGGTTTTTTACTGATAAATGTACACCTTTCCCTTGACAATTGCTCATTGATGTCTGTGTTTGTTGTGTTGAGACTTTTCTCTGGAGAATCTGACGAGAGCCAGCTCGGCACTCCATATTGTGACCGGAGCAACAGCAGCATGGCGCAGTCTGGAAGCGCGCGGGGCCCATATATGCGCGACCCCGAGGTCACTCGATCGAAACGAGTTGCTGCTATTCATTTTTGCCTGTTCCGTTTCTCGGTTTCGAGTCAGAAACGTGAATCGATGGCGGATTCAAGATGACCTCACCGAGAGCCAGTACCCCCTCCATCCAGTCCTCATTTCCAATAATGTATGAGGAGGAAATTCTTTGAACACTCTACTTGGGCGGGTTGATGGGAAGAACCGTGTGCGATGCAGTCGCATCACCGACGTATGATCGGAGTGATCCGACTACCCTCCTCTCCTCTTGCCTTCCGATTTCGTCTAGAACACCTTTGGCATTTGCTCGCTTCCTTCCGAATCAGTCTACCCTCCACAGATGTGATCCTATGTGTAGGGACCATGACTCGGGCCTGGCATGCAGCTGAAGTGCATAATAAATTCTTCGTCATCTGAGTCCAATCTGAGTCTCAGGCCGTCCCCACGGATAGGTTCAGGGATATTACTGTGCTTGCTTTTGCTCCCTTGGTTCAAGTCCAAGCTATGCCTGCCAGGAGCAGCGGATACTTTGTCCAGATGAGTTCAGGTCGTATTGCAATGCGCCGGACTGACTATACTGACGTTAGGATGGAATCACCTCCGCTGTATATGATTGAATTCAAAAATTTCCTGAGTAAGTGGGTCGCAATTCGAATTCTATCTCAACATGCACCCTCGATCTGTTTCTAAAATCACGTATTTATTCGCTGTCGGTTCTGACCCACAATGATCCCGTATTCAAGTTGAACTCCGAGATGGTTACCACACCAAAAGCAACGATCTAAGGATACCGTTAGCGTTGATATGCATTTTTCTCTTCGACAGCGATAGCCGCACCTTACATGCTATTCAAACTAAATTGTCGGGGATGTTTATCTCTAATATCAAGGTTCATCGCACTTAATTTCGTCCTTGATTGAATCTCGCGTCATGCGATGCAGACACAGCACACAGATACGTATCTCACAAGAGGCGCCGCGGCTTGCCTCAAAGGTAGTCGACTTGAATTTCGTTCTAGAGAAACAGCTTGTCCAGCCTCCACTAAGCATAAATTATAAGTCGTACATCAAATGTGACCGACGCTATTAATGCTCGTATATATATAACTTGGATACTTAATCAAGTGCCGAGTTCGAAAGCCCTTATGGATAGTGACCCGGAGCTGCGGAGATAGAAAGCTCGGGCAGGTCCAAATTGATATAAAGAGGGTAACGCACAAGACCCCTGGCTTCGTGCCCGATTTCCTCTCCAGTTTACATGAACGTTCGGCCAGAAATGGATCCAGTGCTGAGTGACGCGCCTCTATTGCTCCTACCTGCCGAAGTCGCCAAAGGAGTCGAATTATGGCGATACATCGTAGCGGGAACTTCTGCGGTGGGTTCCATGGACAGGCTCCAACACCACCTTATATCTCTCTGTTAAGGTATTCATATGGGACATTTTGAGCAACTTGAAAGGTGACTATACGTTACTTTTCAAGTACAGGCCGCGTTGGCCAGTAGCGGCTTATTTTCTGTCCAGGTGAGTTCAAATTGGAGGTCATGCGGCCTGCCTGGGGCTGACTTTGGTTAGAATCACATCAGCTGTTTATGTGATTGGTTTCACAATTTTCCTGAGTGCGTGGGTAGCATTCCGTCGAATACCCTTCTCAAAGGTCACAGCCTATCCCGTTGGAGGATGCCGGACTTTTGATCTTGGACTTCAAATCCTATATCCCATTGCCATTCCATCTACATCGCTCCTCTTCTTCTTTCGTGTGCGCGCTATATATGGTGGCGCCCGCATGGTGACAATCATCTTCGGCCTCATGTGGGTCGTGGTGCTCGCAACTTGCATCATGATTCCGTTTGCCACCGGCGGCGTTAACATTGGAACCACCCGTTACTGTATCGTTGGTGAACTCGCCTCGTCTGCCGTGATCGTGGGCATTGCTCCAGCAGTGTTCGACACGGCAGTTTTCATCGCGATTTCGTACAGGCTGATTGGAAATACTCACACTGAGTACTCTTGGATCGAAAAAGCACGCACATTCCTCACTGGAGCGTACCTCCCATCCTTCTCTAAGTCCCTCCTCGTCGAGGGCCAGGTCTACTATATGTGAATGGAATTGATGTATCATGTACGACCCACTGAATCTTTATATTCAGGATTACTGTGGTCAGCAACACTGTGGCAGCCATCATGGCTTGCCGTCCTCCGATTGGGATAGCGTACCGCAGCCTCCCGGTCCTTCCTAATGTCATGCTCACTAGTGTGATGGCGTGTCGCGTATACCGTCACACCAGACTCAAGCTAACGCAGCAATCCTTTGTGCTTCCCACCCACATTGCCCCAGATACTGGAGTCGAATTGGCTACTCAATCCCAGTCGCTACCCTTCGTCTATCCCACGCAGCAAATGGGGACAAAGGATTGCGAAGTTGGAGAAAGGGAGGAGCATGCATCGGAAAACGGGCAGTGTTAAACCTATGGTTCCTTTCTTCCAACCATGATTCGATGGTCACACATACATCTGTAGGGTAATGTCTATACCTATGTAGTACAAGCGGTTGCTCGGCCGCTTCGCCAAGGGGGTACTTTTTTGTGAGAAAAGTATATCACGCTGATTTAGGCCTTAAATGAGGTCTGGCAATCCGAATTTGAAGTCCAAAAGTTTGCCAGGTCAATGGTTCAAAAGATATGGGGACTTTTGTCTCCAAAAAAATAAGTATTTTTCTTTCATTTTTTTTTCAATGAATTAGCTCAATCCGCGTAACTTCCAGAAAAAAAAAGTCGCCAACCCCAACCAACCACGTAATAATGACGTCATATTATTTCCTTATATGGTAACCCATCACCCCAAAAGGGTAAGTGATCAAAGTGCCCATATCTTTTAAACCATTGACCAGGCAAGCTTTTGGATTTCAGATTTCAATTGCCAGACCCCATTTTAGGCCCTAATCAGCATATGTTCCAAAATTTCATTTTCCGCACCCCCTTGCGCTTCGCGGCCTCGCATCCCCTTCCGCTGATAGCGGAGTTTGAAAGCGGTTCAGACGGATTATTCTCGGATTATCCGTTCTTTAAGATTTTGCTCACTCGGCGGTGCCCATCACATTGCACATATTGGGTTGGTCCTCCATAAGGCTTAATTAACCCGTTTTTGCTCTTGCGCAGTGTCCCCATGATCTAAGATGGGCTGTGCGCTGTCACTGGTGAGCTACCCGTTTTCGGCTTCGCCAGCTTTCGAGCTGTAACATTGCCTACGCCATCTGCGCTTTTATACCTGGCAACAGAGGCTCAGAGCCTTTCTTCGTCCTTCCCCCCCAACATCATGCTCTGCAAATATCGCTAAACCACCTTGCTTGCCACGCAAAATTGTGCCTTCCTGCACCAACGCACCATTAAACCAACTGATCAAGTCCCACCTCAAATCCTCTGGGGATGCTAGCTTTCCGTACCTCAAAAAAGGCTTCAAAACCGACCTTGCCCTCGCGAATCCGGGCCACAGGAGCAAACAAGATCTGCCCTCGAAGACCTTCGTCTACAGCTCCTGTCCCCATTCCCACTGCAATATCCATGACTCAAAATCAACACTGCGGTGCGCAATTCCGCCGGGATCAGAACCCAATCTCGATTTCTAGTACTTATTTATACAAGCAACGCTTCGGATGCTCACCCTCTGTCCCTCCACCTTCCCCCCACATCCTTTGCGACCCTGCTGCCCTAGACGGTCAACGCGACAATTAAATCCTCACTCAACATTAACGCCTGCTCAATTCAACCTCTATTTTATCTTCAGTGTTGGCTAGGATAATATCTGGCAAAGTCTGCGAATATCGATCTATTTCCACCGATGATGCCTCTCTAACTGGTCCGACGTTGCGCTCTCGTATTCGTTGGCCATGGCTGGTCCTTACTGATTCAGATCAGGCGAGCGGTGCCGTGAAACCGTGGTTGGTTCCCAGTTCACAGCATTTAACCCCAAATAACGGCCACACTCTCAGATCCAACCAATTAAATATTTCAAGACTCTCTCTGGTGCTTTGTGCATGAACCTTTTTTCGAGCGCACCTCCTTCTGGTTGCTTGACCTCTTTGTATTCCTCTCGATTCGGTTGTTTCTCGCCTGAGCTTTCATTCACATTCCAAGCTCGTGATAAACGAAGTTTGGTCATCATGTTGCATGGTACGACCGTCATTTCTGGCGTTGATTCTCGGTGGGATTGCTACTCTGCAGTGATCAATCTGAATTTTTTACGAATGTGACTGGTTTTCCGTGTCCCGATATTCCACCCATAGGCTCAAGTATGATTTTACCCGTCCGCCAGCATTCAAAATCGAACACATGGGATATACCGAAGCTGTTGTGCTTCAAACTTCAGGATCTCTCTCATCACCTTTAACAGACTTTATGAGTTTTTTCTATCTGCCGGAGCGAAGCGGCGGCACGTCTTGTCCCGGTGCGTCAACTGACCAGCGGAGTTTAAAATGGCTTCGGACGGACGGAGAAGCGTAATTTTAAAGAGAGGGTAATAAACATTCTTATATTATTTGGTTGCAACAACTGCGTTCGCGTTAGGTTGCCGAAGGTGCGCTAGCAGTTGCGACAGGGCGGCCGAGGTAGGCGCCAGGAAACCGAGCCGACGAGTGCCCTCCGAGCTTCAGCGAGGGATGGGTGGAGTTGAGCCGATTATGGAGTAGAACCTGTCCTACTCATGCCGACCTGCAAAAAAGGATCCTAACAGTCGTCTGCCCTCACTTTGACAACGTCCAAGCCATGAATTTCTGCTTGGGTGGGGTGTACACCAATGCCCTCTTGGCCACGTAGGTCGACGTGTGGGCGTCGTCCAGCGGCGCGCGCGCTATAGTGCCCGTGTAGCGGTTTCCAAGTCGCGCGCGCTGCTGCCATGCTGAGTGGGGAAGCAAGCAGAGTTGTTAGTCTCACGGCGCCAGTGGGCAATCCGCGTACACGAAGTCAGGCGTGGATTGTCGTCTACGGATGCGGCACGAATATGCAGACCCAGTAGTCCGCGGAGAGTGCAAGAATGGCCCTGCGGCACCTTGAAGCGACGCACCGGGAGGGACGGGCAGGCGGGCGAGTGGGGGACTGAAACTGGGGAAGCACCCCAAGTCCGCGCAAGAAGATCATACGCGCTAATGCACGGCGCACCTCAAATAGGCCCACTTCGCTCCTCTCGCTCTTCAGGAGTGTACGAGGAGAGCCTGCTTCGAGAAAAACCACAAGCCAAGTCTGCAGCCCGTGTATTCACTAAAAGAAACAGCATTCAGCGATTAACGTACGAAGAATAAAGAAGTACGGGCAACTCGAATCATGAAGATCTTGTGCGGCCGGCGAGGGTGTGGTTGTTGGGGCCGCGAAACTTCATCCCGGTGTCGTGGGGTGGGGTACGGCGAAAGGACAGGGCATGTTAGATGCACGCACTGCGCGGAACGGCCTACGGTGTAACAACCGGGCTGGGAGGGCGTGGGAGACAGGACGATGGCGCGGACGCGGCGATGTATGATGGTCAATGGGGAGGCTCTTTGGGGTTAGATAGGATAGAATAATCAGAACGCGAAATAAAGGAGCAAGGGAGACGGCGGATGAAATAAGAGTAGATTCACGCACTTTCCCGGAAGAAAGCTGTGTGGTTTTGGTCTATATCCTGCATCCCTTCTAGGCATATGAAACGACGCCATTTTCGCGCGGCCGATATAGAGTTTCCCTGATTTCTTTGGATATTTTTGACAGCAAGGGCCGAAACTAGGGGTATAAAGACAGAGCTTATCGAGGGAGACCAGGGAATACTAGAGCTGAGGATGTTGCACCCGACGCAATGGGTCATTGGCGGTTTGCGATACGGCTGGATTTTTCTTCTTGAATTGCTTAGCGCTTAGCGGGCGGGTAGTACTCGGTAGAAAAAAAGGACATGGGGTGACGCCGAGCACGAGAGAGCGAGGAGGGGCGGTTCATGGCCCATGCGGCTGTGAGAGTCGTGGAATGGGCGAAAACGCCAGCGATGTTGTTACGCACGACGAGCGGTTACGCACCTTGATTCGGCATCATCTTGATCGCATCAACGGGTGCCCGGGTGCAAAACGGCTTGATCATCGCGATCTTTCAACCGACTACTTAAGTAGTCACTTTCACTGACCAGGCGCCAGGCGCGTCAGGCTTTCGCTCGGAACCGCAACGCTATCTAGTTTATCTGTGGCTGGCAAGGTCCCGATACCGTTCCATCTCGGTCGAAATCGAAGGACCCATGGAAACCTACCTCCCTGGTACCTCATTGAGCGCTTGGAGTACTTGAAACTCTCTTTGCCGTCCCCTTTCAGCGTCTAACACCAGATACCTCGGCTGCACCACACTTACTTCACGTTGCGCCAAATCTATCGGGTCATGCTTTACGAGGCACCTTGCTTGCGTTCCTTCTTGCGGAGGTGTTGGGGCGAATGCTACCTTGCAGTGGGCGCAATTAACGTCGCTCAAATCGCACAACCTTTGCGCGGTAAATACATGCAGCTGCTGCAGCAGACACCCAACCTGCGCCATTGCGTACTGTGTCCCTCATTTTTCCTGGCCCATATGTACGCGGGCCCGGATGTCGTTGCGCATATTCAGGCGGTCGCATTACGAGTTATGGTACGCATCACCTCGCACCTTTGCCTCGCTTGTGCTTCTTCTCTTTCGCCTCCTGCACCTTCCATTGCACTCACCAACATCTCTCACAGTAATACCCATCCAAGCATCACGTCTCCCTCCGACAATGATCCTTGCCGCGAAGCGAGTCAAGACGGGGGTAACTGCAAAGCTGACCTCATTTTTTGCCACGCTACTGCTACAACATCTCCGTTCTGTCTACAGTGCAATTGCGAGACCGTTTCTTCGTCAATCGCCCCCGTGGCAGGTACGATGTGTAGCTCTGTCAGATTTTATGCGATCTGCTCTATATCCCCGACCTGTGCCTCCCTAAAAGCGTTCCCACCGCAATCACCAGAGGCATGACCAAAGTACTAGAATAAAGTGGAAGTGGCTTTCACTAGATCACCTCCACCCTTCGGGGTCACATCAGTGTCTCGTCATCCGTCATGTCGGTGCATTGTAATAAACCAACACCTTCAGCACTAATTCCATGCAATGCGCATCATCGCGCCCATGCGGGGGCTTGCACTTGGAGAGTAAGACAATTTTCAAATGCTCACGGTATTGTCACGAACTCGACGAGGGAAATATTGTGTTATATTGAGTCAATAATATAACACAATATTTCCCTCGTCGAGTTCGTGAAAATACCTGGTCAGCGAATTCTCGATTGGGGAGCTCACAGGTAGTAGCAGAAGCTAAGCCACACCCATAATTTGTAGATTAATGCTCTTGCCACCCATTAATACAACTGTATATACTCACCTTCACGACTGTGTGTGCTCCGAATTTCAGGCCAAGCAAATGCAGGGAATGATTCCGGAGAGCCGTGTTGTAGGTTGGTTGGTGGTGCAAGAGATGAGTGGCACTGTGGCAAAACAAATATGACATGGATGCCACTGTGACGCCCGTCACTTCCATTTGGGACTTCTACTGGCCCCACTTCCACCTCCACCTCCACTTACTCACTTCCACTTCCACTACTTCTGTATATACTCAATCACCATCGCTTAAATTCGTCAAAAATCCATGTCCTCCTATTATAACTGAATCATTCAGATCTTAATCGCACCCCGCTTCCCATTCTACCTCAAAGTGGCATACTAAATTTGGATTTCGATTCAGAGGGTTCCTCTCTCTGCATTCTTGTTTGGACCTCTTCCGTCTTCACATTTTAGTTCCTTCCGTTGCTTTCTTCACATATTGTTTGGTTTTTGAGTCTTCAAGTTCGGCACCTCTCACGTCGCCTTTTCTTTGTCATCCCCTTGGCTGTCTCTCCGCCTCTCTCGCTTTCCCACGCTTTTTTGAATCTCTCATTCCTGGAGCAAAGGCATGATGTACTTCCGTTTCGTTAATCTCCCGCTGATGTCTTCCAAATCACAGAACCGTCCTTTGAATTCGCCCACAGTTCTCAGCTGAACCAAAAGCCCCCAGAACCTGCGGGTGAATGACTCAATACCGAGAATTACAGCAAGTGGCAGTACCGAGGGCGCGAAACAGAAAATTGCTGTTGGGCATTTTCTGATCCTCGCGACCGATTTTCCTGGATGTCGATGGGCTCTGCTCGGATTCACTTGAAACATATCTAGATACTTGAAGCTAATTCATGCGCAATTAACGATAGAAGAATATCCTGAAAAATACTTTATTTGCACCCCCTGTCATATCAGGTTTCTCAGGTCATAAATCCCGAATACAGATCTCAAATCTCGTTCAAACCAGAGAATAAGTTTTGAGAGTGTGTATATGTGTGGGGTATTGTGATACAGCCGAAAGTACCCATAATTCTTTTTCCTGCCCTTCATTCTCTCTTGAGGGCTTTTCAGGTAGCAAATAGAGAATCGGGTGTGGGTAAGTTATTTCTCTATCAAATAAAGTGAAGTAAGAAAGAGGGTTACAAAATACTCCTCTACATTACTACACGAGAAGAGATCGACGACAATGCCCTGGTATTTCTGGCTCCAGATAGTGTAGGTGCCAGGAGGAAGAGGGCTGAAGCCCTTGAAAATTGGGGAGCTGTCGGGGCCTTTCTCGAAGATTGGTTTAGACATAGTGTACAATGCAGCAGTAGAGTGTTTGAGATGTAAATCTACTCTGCTTTAGCTGTACTTTGATGCTTGCCTTATATATCCCCCTCATGACCCAAACTGGTAAGCCTCTTTTTGGAACCGCAGGTAGAAGCTACCCGGAGGGGAATACTGGAGGGGAATAGACCTCCATCTTGAAAGGGCTGATGCTGAAACTGGATCTTTAGCGCTGTTCATCCTGTCAAGATCGCAGATCTGAGGCCGATCGGGTTCCCCTGATGGGATCCCCGGCATCGCAGCAAAACACCAAAAGTATCTGATTTTGGGTACTTTTGTCTTACAGGTAGTCACCCAGTGCAATTCTAGACAGTTCAGTGGGCTACACACTTCTCTACAGTTTTCAAGGCAAGTACTGCCAGTCTGCAGGATAGCCACCTACCCTTTGTACCTGGTACTCCGTGATCATGACCCTGCCATAGAGAATACCACGAATACATATTCGCGAATATGAATATTAGCCTTGAAACTAATATTCACATTCATACGACTATTGAGGGCAATTATTCGTTGCTTATTAAGCAATATTCACGAATATTTGCGAATATCAACTATTCAGATTCAACAACTTAAATATTCACTATTTGCGAATTATTCACGAGTAAATCATCTAATCAACACCATCATCAGCAATTACAATGACCTTTGGTGCAGACTGCCCCTCGGCCGGAACATTAGCTTTCCTCTTCTTTTTCCGTGACCAGCCCTCGATGAGTTGGGCTTCAAACTCCTTGGCTGCAATAAGATCTGGGTTGCCTGCCCATTGACCAACCATAACAGCAGCATGTGCAGAATCCTCGGACAGTTGATTGCGCAGCTTTGAAACAGCACCTCCTGAGAAGGAGAACAGTCTCTCAGCATCAACAGAGGTTGCTATACAGCAATATGAGTGCAAAGCATGAGAGGGAAGACATTATCTTACGGGGTGCAGACAAATAATCAAGACACATTTGCACAAATGCTTCACCTTCCAAATTTTGCCCCGCTTTTGCCGCTTCACGCTGCCTGGAATGATGTCCAATCGGGTCATTTTCATATGGAAGTGCTGGGGATGCAAGCCATGCTTCAAGAGTGTCAGTTGCTGAAGGGTCTGTTTGCCCGTAGTCAATCATGATTTCAAAACTAATTTAGAACGCTAATAAAGGTATTAGAGTTGGAAGGACACAAGAAAGCAGGTATACATGAGAGCCAGGTTGGGTTTGGGATGTGCTTGCTACAGCAGACGGACCAGTGTTCCGCACAGCTGATGTTGGCTTATAATGTGAAGTCCAGGCATGACGTAAAAGTCGGAGAGCTTCATCGATCCATGACTGTTCCCACCCAATAGTGTGGAAGTAAAAATTCTTCTATCGTGGGGAACTAGTATGAGTCTGTCCACAAAATTGACTCACTCATGGCAATCTGATATGTCTCACTGTCATTGATGAAGGAGTAATACTTGTTGAGAACTGTGAGTGCTGTGTTGGCGGCATGACGGATGACAATGTGCAGAGTAGTGTCATCTATCATTTGACCGAACATGGTTGTAAATTTGTCAATGAGAGGAATGACCTCAAAGCCCAGAGCCACTCCAGCTTTAGATATTTTCTCGGTCGCAGCAATGAATGTCTGACAAGTCAAGGATTAGCAATTTGAACAAAGTCTATATCGAGTTGACACACTTCAAGAATATCTTCGAGTTGTTCCAGGATCGTCCACTCCTCACCCGAAAATGTGTACTGCCTTAACTTGAGATGACGGTCAGTGCACATTTGGTTTACAACAGTCTGCTGGTCCAGAATGCGAAGCAGGCAGTGAGCATGCGAGTTCCATCGAGTATCAATCACTTTTAACAAGGGCGAGAAGGGTGACATTGAGCTCTCGTGACTTTGTCTCCCAAGCCTCGGAGTTCAGCGAGCTGTTTTGAACGGTCTTTGAAAGACCGATGGCCTGATAATATGGTTGTCAGTTTCGATGAAATTCTGGAAATAAATGCACCTTTGCGAGAAGGACTCGCGCTTGCTTGCGCTCCTCCACACTCAAGGGAGGGAGCTCAATATCATCATTCAGATGGGAGCCCGTGGACTTCTCCCCATTCTCGCACTCGTCAATCATCTCGCTGTCTGCTGCATTGCGGACTGCGTCAAAATCCGGATCGATTGGGGTACGATCCACCTCATTGTCACCATCCCCCTTCTCTCCTTCCACCTCGTCGTCTGAATTTTCTGACTCATCATCGCTGTCCTCCACATTGTACCTCGTAACTTCCTTCTCCAAAGAGCGCCACTCTTCGGCGGTTCCTTCTGCGCGTGCCGACTTCTTCACCCGCAAGAAAACACGTAAGAAAGCCTGGATGCATTGTGCAGAGATTAGTGGTGCAACCTTTCGAGACAGAGTAAACGAATACCCTCATAACCAAGTTCAAAATGTGAGCAAAACATCTGATTCGATGCAGCTTCCCCCGGAAACGTCCAGATAGACCGATTCTGGTGGCAAGTGACTCAACAAGTGTGTTGTTATTGGATGCATTATCGGCAGCAAGTCCAAGAAGCTGCAGGCAAATGTCCAGGTCAGCACTTCAGGGGAGCAAAAAAAGACTAGAACCACTCACTCTAAGATTTATCTCGTAATCACATAGACAGTCGTACAATGCCTGTGCAAGAGCCACTCCAGTGTGGCTCCCGCGGATGCTAAGTCCCTATTTATGGTAAGCTGCGATTTTTTATAGAGGCTCACCTCACTGAATGAAATCAAGGACGAATCGCTTGTACTGTCCGCTATGGACAAGGTAGCATATAATTCCAAGCCATGGAACCATGTTCAAATCCGTCCAAACATCGAGAGCCACATGCACGGCTCCAGTCGTGCTCTAGGACTAATATATTAGTGAACAGTTCAAGAATATGGCTTGAACATACCACCACGAAAATGCGAGTCTTGTTGCGGGAAAGCTTGTAAAGGCGCTTCACATCACGGGCCTGGGTCATTGCTGAATGTGTGTGTGCACTTAGGTTGAGAAGATGGATGATTTCGCAAAACTCTCGGTCTTCGACGATCTTGAAAGGCCTACAACGCCGAGTAACCCAGAGTGTGGTGAGTGTTCTCAATTTTTCACGCTTGTAGGTCGAGCCTGACGCAAAGGAGAACATCATGCCTTGCTGGGAAAGGAGGTCGGGTTTAGGTGCACAGTCCCTCGCGTGAGTGAGGAGATTCAAAGTGGTATTGGAGCTAGTCTTGCGCTTCAAGAGTTTGCCACATCTTTTGGGTTGCAAGTAAGTAGTAATCAAGCTAGCAATTCAAATGACGCACTGGAGACAGTCGAAAAAATAATTGGGCACGGCCAAGCCCTTCACCGTTGTATACACAATCGAGCCATCCTTGTTCTGCTCAAGAACAGGCTTTTTGAACTCTTTGTAGAATGCTGCATGATACTCTCGGTGTAGCTGGCAGGGCCTGCCAGCTACACCGAGACCGTAAACCAACTCTCAGAAATAAGACTATTCTGAAATGCGCAAAAAGTGCGGTGTTTAGATATACTTCAATTCCGGACAGTTCAACAATACTCAGTCCTTTGTACAATCTTCTTCCACTGATGAGCATTTTGTACAGGACAGAGCACCAGAGAAACCTGTGGTGGCAGCTTTACATATATTAATACCTGGCAATACAATTTTGTCTGAGAACTTTATGAAACACCCCTTTTGAGAATTATCTCCTGATTCACACTTTTTGATGTTTTGGATGAGTTGCACAAATCACACGTGCAACACATGACTGTGAAATAGAGGCCACCTTTTTGAAACTTTTGGCCCCATTTAAAACAAGAAAACTATGGCAGTCTTGATAATCTGAAGAAATTCAGATGGGGAAATGAGTGGGAAACACAATTTAATTCAACCAAAGTTGGTTTACCATCAATTTTTGATCGTAAAGCAAACGCAGGTCCATGTGACTGTGCCGAGGACTGCTGCTACGCAAGGTCTTGCTCTCAGAGCTTTCTGCTGACAAAGTAGATGAAATATGGTGAAGTACGAGTCACGCCATGCACAATGCGGTGGGCTCACCCAATAAGTAATGAGATACGTTCACATAAATTTCTCGCAACTATGATCTACTTAGATAAAATCAAAGATACGAGGACGATCAGGGTGACATTGATATTCCTTGCGCTTCACGGCACACCTCCTCCGCCTCGCGGTCGCGTCCAGAGGCGTGCAGACCCTTCGAATAACAAAGTAGGGCCTTTCTCAGAGTGCGCCCGAATCTGCCCGGGGAGTCCTTGTATAACATACGACATAAATCGACCGCTTCCACCATTGAATCCAGTGCCGTAGATGTCGAATTGAGCTCGAGAAGAGCACCCAGTATCGCATCGATGGACTCGGAAAATACTGGGGCGATAACGGATGGTGTTTGTTTTGCGACGGTGCGATAGGATTCCAAGGCCGCCGAGATCGCATTTCGCGATTCTGATGGCTGACGGCATCCTACAAGGCATTTGCAACGAGTGGCCAAGTACACCGCACTTCGCTCACGAACCAGCCGTTCTGGATCGGTTGAATTTCTGCGGTTGATGTCCTCAGCCTCAGAAACTGTGCGTAGTGCCTCGTCGTGACGGCCCAATGAGCACAGAACGTTGGCACGTGTGTCGAGAATGTTGGCAAGTCCGCCGTAGTTGCCCGGATCGGCTTCAACCAGTTCGCGCTGCATCTGGATCGCCTGTTCAACTGTACGCAGTGCATCATCTGGTTTGCAGACGGCGGAGAGATGATAGGATACTGTGTTAAGCAACCCTACGAGATCCGGCTTGAATGTTTTTGAATTTTCTTGGACAAGCTGCTGCTGGATTGCGACACCTTCTTGGGCTTGGACCAGGGCGTCGTCGTGTCGACCGACTTCTCTGAGAGCTAGTGAGAGGCCGTTTAGCGATTGTGCAAGCAGCGGGTTGAATTTTGAGGGATTGGATGCTGCAAGTCGTCGTCGAATACTGAGTGCATTTTTGGCCGGCGCAAGAGATTCTACGAGTTTGCCTAAATCTCGCAGAACGAATGACATATGGTGCATGGAAAATGCTAGGTCCTCGAGGACAATGGGGTCCTCTTCTGAAATTTTTCGTTGGAGAGAGACGGCTTCTTCTACCGCAATAAATGAGTCCCTGTCTTGCCCCAAGTCCCGAAGGACATAGGAGAGGTAACAAAGGGACTCTGCAAGCAAAGACGTGAATACATGGGGCTCCGATTGGGAAATTTCGCGGCTGATTTGAACCCTCTCCTCTGCAACAGGGAGTGCTTCGGGAAGTCGATCTAACTCTCGAAGGTCGTCAGAGAGGGAGTGAAGACACCGAAGGAAACCGATGATGTTTAGCGAGCGCTGTAGATCTGCGTGGGAGTCATCGGAGTATTCGTCTGCAACGTCCCGCCGGAGTTGAATCGCCTCGGTGGTGGAGTCCAGCGCAGAACCTAAGAGGTTGAGCGTACGGCGATATGCCGAAAGAATCTCCAAAGAGCCAGCCAATTTCTCGCGCTTCTTGGCAGTGATCGGCGGCCGCGCAATGACATTACGACGCAGAGCTACGGCCTGTTCACAGGTCTTCAGCGCATCTTCCGTCCGCCCAAGGTCATGCAACACACGCGCCCGTCTTTCGAGAAGCTCCGCTAGATCCGCATCGAAAGTGCCGTGTCGCCTGCTGGCCAACCTCTGGAAAAACTCCACTGCATCCCGCAATTCAATCTCGGTGTGCTCTGGCCGGCTGCGCTTCAGGGTGGGAATGTAATTGGTCGCAAGTTCTCCTGACAGAGCGATGAACGACAAGCGTTTGATCCAGTAGCCGTCTTCTTCAGAGTTTTCGCCCCTTTCCCACAGAGATCTGAGACTCTGCACTGCCTCCACGGTGAAGGACGCGTCGAATAAATCCATTTCGATCATCGCTCTCCATTCATCTGCCCACTCAAAATCACCTGCGTCGATATCTTTCCCCACGAAGGACTCCCAGGGAATAGCTCCAGCCTCGCGGAAAGTCGCATGGGGCCGATATTCAGGCTTTTTGAAAGCCACCGAGGTATGAATGCGCTGTCCTGGGGCGATTATTCGGCCGGATCCGAGGTGTGGAGAGCTAAAGAAAGATAGTTAGACGTGGAATAAATCACCAATCATCGACAAACCGGGTCACGTCGGTGGCATTCTTGAAAGACAGGTGTGTTACCGGTAACAACTCCACCGGCCACCACAACGCGCTCAGCGACTCATGCGCCTTATCATTGCGCAAGTCGCTCCAGTTCCACGCACCACCAGTCTTTCGGGGGCGAAGTCGAAGTCCGGCGGAGGTTGCCTCGTTTTCCATCCACAGAAGGGGAACCGAGGAAAGGTTGAGATCGAGATTATTTTTCAGGCCGCCTCCACTAAAGAGAGATGGGATTCAGATCAACAACACAATGTGAAAGCCGACGTGACTTACATATCCGAATGAGTCCCAGCGAACCAGACTTCTTTTGTGTTTTTGGCGTTCTTTCGTGTTTGGGCTGCCGGTATCGCCTGGGAGATCTTGACATCTTTATTCCTTTTCGCATTGCGTTCTCTAACAAATGTGCTCAACGACAATTATTTGAGCAGAACCGGTGTCGCCCACCCACGTTTTGGATTCTTTGGAGACTTCGGAGAACCCCGAGTTTTCAGTGGGGTTCCTAGTATCTGAAGCAATCAAAATTGATGCCCGTCTGGCCAAGCCATTTACGGACGTCCAATTCGAGTTTCCCCCATCCACATACTCTGGCAGGAATTTGACTCGGCGTTCGTCGAGGGCGAGCGCATGACGGAAGATGCAGATGTGTTCGGCCGAAGATGTGAGTGGGAGAGGTTTCTGGCGCACCAGACCAACTGATGATACCGTGTCCCTACAGATAAATTGAATCACTGCTCTTGGAGCACTAGTAGAACTGACCAGGCGCCGACGAAATGAATTTTGACAGTTCTGGAAAATGTCTCCTTGAATCTAGGCGCCATGATTGACGCCTCTTCGTTCGCTGCGGGACGTCAATCACTCTGTGGCGGGTTAGCTGGGATGTACGTGCCCTTTCCTTTCAACCGTTGTGAATATATCTCGTATGCGCTGCAGTCTATATCAATCACATGTCTGCTGTGAATTTCGCACACGTACAACGGAATCAACTCCTGGTTTCCGGCATTCACAAGACCTACCTGATAAAATATTCAGCAGGTGTCGAGCTGTAAAACGAGATGGACCTACTTTCTCCATCATGGCAGCCAATGTTCGTATCTGATACGCGCCCGAGAGAACCCTAGAGCAGGCGTTAATCATCTTGTCAGCTCCAGATTGATGGTCGTACCGAAGAGAAATATTTTATCTCCTGGGCGATACTCATTGCAGAGCCATCGGTATGCCTTGATGATAATCTTCTCAAAATTCCTGAATTTGTGGATTCAGAATTCAATACGAGAAGACATTTGTTCGCTGTACCATGCTATGGCTAAGTCGACAATATTGTCGAAGCGCTGGCGCCAATATTTAAACGTTTTCGCGCGTCTCGGAACGTAAGTTCCAATCCCACAATTATAATATGTGAGTTGCTCGGCGGAGGGGTCATCGAGGATCCGGCTGTGGAGCTCCACTACGTTTGTATTCTAGGAGTTGGAGAAATGAGCCTTATTCTGGGTGACAATTGGCGGTGGCTCACTTGGTCCCCAAACTGGTTGGACGTCCCATCAATGGATACAACTAAATTGCGGGAAGACCGCACTCCGCAGACACCCTCGCACGGGTCAAGGCACACGCAGTGGTCCGGGTGCGCACATGTACAGCGGCAATTGCAGTTGGGTTTGCAGGCGCATCTGCACTTGCGAATTGGACGGTGGTCGAGTTTTCTCACATTGGATGGTGCGTCGTAAGGGGCATTGAGACTCTGTTTTCGAGACATGTGGGCACGGACCGGGTCGCAGTAAGATGCAAGGAGGGTGGGACGGCGTTTGGTGAACTTATTAGTATAGAAACAATTACCGCATTCACTGCATTCAGCCAACGGCTAGGCGACGTCATTTTGAGACGTCTCGGCACGCCCTCGCCGAAGGCTGTGTTGAGGTGCTGCTGGTTGGCTAGACACTTCATGTCGAGGTGTCTAGACACAGCTCAGTTTGATGAGCTGTCGAGGCCGTGGGCTAGGCCGAGCTTCATGAGCGATACCGAGGTGGTCAGATCACCTCGGCATGTGATGTCTAGCTGGCCGTCGCGAGCCTCGGTGTAACTAGACAGGGCTGTGTCTAGTTAGCCGAGATTCGCGTTGCCTAGGCGCCTGTGGTTGCCTAGACAGGGCTAGCCGGAGCTCGGCATTACCTCGATGTGCCTACGTTTTGATCAATCGAGGAGTTCGCTGAATGCAGTGATTCTGTCGGTCTCACTCCACCCAGGCTGTACCGTTGTGACAGGTGTGGAGCAGAGCTGTAATCCATCCCGAGAAGAGCGGTAAGTCTCAGCATGGCGGGTAGTCATATGTGTCGTCGGAAATAGCATGGAATTCGAAGTCAGCGCATCTGGAAGATTCGGGGAATCTCAAATTTCTTTTGCTACTCGTGACGCTAATTGTTAAATGACAGCGTAAACATCCGCAGAACCAGGGGCGTCAAGCAGCGTCGGATGAGGTGCGATTGACAGAACTGCAGAATTCTATAGGCCGTTTCGTTTCGTCAGCGAGTGGAACTCTGGCAGCGTGTGAAGGTTGGATGCGCCGTCTAGTTTTATGACATCGTACTGAGTCCTGACGTTCTCAATGCAACCGGGATTCTCCCGCTCCACATCTACGCGAATCGAAGTGGCCTAGAATATTGCAGTTAGCTCTTTAAATCGAACACCCACGTCCTCCCGATATCCATGTGACGGGAACTGCATGCGATGGGTGAAACCACTGTAATTGGTCAGATCTGCAGATTGTCAAATGCAGCAGATCGGTCTGGAATCAGCCATTGGAGCCTCAATGGCTGCATCGCAAAATCGCTAATGAGAGTTTATAGTAACTGTGGTGCTTATAGTGGAGTCTACAACACATCTCCTTCCGCGTCGTAATGCTGCGCACCGGCTGTTACCACTCCAATAACATTCCTCTTCCCAACACGAGACTTGGCTGTCCAAATCCCGTATGATCGAATATTCTCCCCTCAACCGATAAGCTGTGTGGGAGCGCCAAGCCAAACGCCGGCCAGGTGGCGTCCAAGGACGGCAGCAGAGCGGCATTGCAGAACTACACAGCCGGGCTCCTTGCGCTCTCCCCCTATTTTTGTTCCCGCGGCGGGAGACCTGCCATCGCAATGCAACACCTGCTATTACCACTCCAGTAACATCCCTCATCTCGATAGGAGAGTGACAGCTTTCCGCATCTGTTGTCGAACTTAGTGTGAATACTGCAAATTGAACAATAGATAGGATGCGCATGACCCGCTCACGGCTTTTGGCACTTGCGCAAAGCTGCACGGGAATGGGCCTGGAGAAAATGACGTGATTGACGCGGCAGTGACGCGCACTGACGCGCCGTGTGTCTAGACATGTCAATCATGTCAGTCATATGATGGGATATCATTTTGACCTTTCTGGGTGCTCTATGATCTTCCCTAGATCCCCACAATGTTTGTAGAAACTGTCTAAACTACCTATACAATCTTTAGAACAAGAAATTAGGTTGTTTGAGTCTACATTGTCCGCATAACTGATTTAACCATCCAGAATTTCAAGTATTTTGACCTTCAACATGTTTAGATAGCAAAACAGCCTTGGAGAAGTGTAATTTTCAGCCTTCTACTCCTACAAAAACATGAGATGTGTGTACCAGTGCCGCGGCAGATGCACGTCAATGCCGCGTCAATACGCATCACCTGCGCGGCAGTGCGCATCAGTGCCGCGTCAATGCGCGTCACTGCCGCATCAATAAGTGTCACTTATTTACCCTTTCTTACCACGAAAATCATCTTCAGCTTCAAACCTGGTGTAATTTGAACAGTTTTCTCATATCTCACCATGGAATTGGCCAGATATTCCCAAGATATTTAATCTATTGTGATCCAATAGTCAGGTGAAAAAGGGAAGATGTCTCTCAAGTGTATTAGTACAGTCACGGCGAAATTAGATGCAGGACCCCATTTGGGAGACGTCGGTTAGATTCGGTTAGGCCGTGAATTCTCATATCCGTCATGTCAGTCACATACAGTCACACTTCTAAAATTTCTCTCCTCACTGTGTGCCACTCTTTCTCGCCGCCCCCACCGTAGTCCCGCCCTTCCCGCTATAATTGATATCTCCCTACATACACACTTTAAAATTCCAAGAAAAACATAGTAATTCACCCACTATCAACTAGCATGCAACTGTTCAAGCGCGCTCAGTGAAAAATGAAATCATGAAATGAGGAAGCTTGCTCGCTGTGGTTAACGGTGAGCAGAAGGTGCTTGGCTACGGTTGATCTGGATCACATAAATCCTCGGCAAAATATCCGTGGCTTGCGATCAGGCCCTAAGCGACACAAGCGGCGGCTGCCCAAATGGGGTCCTGCAACTAATTTCGCCGTGACTGTATGTTGAGTGCCCAATATTCAAGCCCAAATGTATGTATTAGTACCAACAAACAGGTCCTCAACTGCTTTTGAGGATAGATGATGTGTTAGTACTGAGTGTGGCATACATGGCCGCGTCAAAACACAGCCACCACCACACATTGACGCGGCATGTTTAGACATGTCAGTCATATTCTGGGATATTAGTTTCATTATAATGAGCGTGTATCCTACCTTTCCCTAGACTTCCACAACATTTGTATGACCTGTGTAATCTGTATAATTAATCAATAAAGCAGGAAACTGGACTAGACTAGCAGAAAGTCACTTGATTGTGCATATTTGAACCAAGATTACAAGCCAATTAGGGCCCTGAGTCTGCGCGATCCTTATTCAGCCTTCAGCAAAAGATTATTGGGCCTGTCTTTATCATATCTCTCGAAAAAATTGATGAGACTTTCCCCAGATGGTCCATATCTAGTCAAACCTTCAATCCAAAAATGAAGTATATCTTTCAAATGTATTAGTCCGTCAAGTATGTGATATACCTAAGTTGATATCACAATCAACAAATTCTTTTCTGTTTCTATGGTTCATTTAATTTTATTGGTTGCTTCGCAAATTCCTTACTTACTTGTCCTCTCCCTTTCTCACCATAAAACTCCCATTCAACTTCCTACATGGGATGATTCGGACAGTCTGTATCATATCTCACTATGGAATTGGTAAGAAATTTGACACCTAGTCAACACTCAATCCAAAACGAATAATGTATGTATTCCAAGTGTATTTGTATGGCAAGTGGAGATATCTAGGCCCAAAATGATGTGTTAGTACCAAAAACATGTCCCTATATTAGACTCGTGACCAGTCTGCTTACAATGAGCAAAAATGGTGGCGAGCACTTTGCTGTAAGCAGACTGGTACAACTCGGGCTGTGGGAAAGGGCTGAGCGCGGAGTTTGAAATATATTTCTTTTCCTCTATTCTGGGCTCAAAATAACTTGTTTTCAAAACTTTCAAAGGGAAGGGAGAGTCTTCTCACACGTTTCTTGAAATCTGTGTATTCAGATTCGAGATAAGAACTGTATGTGGTGAGCTCTGAAGTGTCTATTTAGCCGTGTATCGCACAGCCACAGTGATGCCGTTGATCGGCACCACTGTAATTTTCAAACTCCGGGCTCAGCCCTTTCCCACAGCCCGAGTTGTACCAGTCTGCTTACAGCAAAGTGCTCGCCACCATTTTTGCTCATTGTAAGCAGACTGGTCACGAGTCTATCCCTATATGTCTTTGAAGGTAGATGATGTGTCCATAATGAAATATAGCCTGCACGTCATTGCTGCGTCAAAACACAGCCACTGCCGCGTCAATGTGCGGCATGTTTAGAGATGTCAGTCATCTTAAGTGATACCAGTTTGCTTATGTCAAATGGCAATAATTATGACTACAGTGATGTATTAGTACTAGAAAACAGGTCCTTGAGTGTCTTTGAGGGTAGATGATGTGTCTGTAATGAAATATAGCTTGTGCACCAGTGCTGTGTCAAAACACAGTCACTGCCACATCAATGCGCGGCATGTCTAGGCATGTCAGTCGCATCAAGGGATACCAGTTCGTTTATACCTCCTTATAGAGGGTATGCTCCTACCCCCAAGACTTCAGCAACATTTGTAATAGCTATGAAACTCATAATTAAAATAGAACAAGAAACTGGGCTATTCCAGCAGAAACTTGTCCTTGAGTTCAATCTTTTCAATTTCAACCATCTCAAATATAATATTACACTCCCTCTAATACGACTTTTGACACTTACTTGGGGAAAAGGTTGTTGCAGAACAAAATGTGGCCAGTCATGGCATGAAATTCTAGTCAGCCAAAACCCTTGCTTTTGTGTTTAGAAGCCTTCCTTCAATTCACTTTTAACAGCCTAGGAGAGTTTGGACCGAAATTATGAATAAATAGTTCATTGCAGAACAAAATGTGCCCAGTCATGGCACAAAATGCTAGTCAGCCAAAACCTTTGCTTTTGTATTCAGAAGCCTCTTCCCAACTCGCTTTCCATTCATTTAACAGCCCAATAGAGCTTGGACTGAAATTATGGGTGATTCACAACTGAAACTGGAAACTGGCACTTTGCATTGCATTTGAAGCAGAAATACTTGTTGTTCCAACAGAGACACAAGTAGCGGCAACATCATTGACATATATTGATCTCAACTCAAAGATTAGGTTAGGGTTTTATTCACTTGCATTTTGTTTTGTTTCTGTTGGTTGTGATTACTTTTGACACACTTGTCACGAGGTCATGTGTGTGTGACAAGCGCACAAGAGGCGTCCGATCCGCTTATCGGACAGCATATCAACCACACGTGCCGCTGGGGCACCTTCCATATCGGGCAGTGTCTCTATTTGGATCCACGCTCCGATTCAACTCAAATTACAACGCTACACACGATAGATGACCCAGAAACTCCTCAAAATATTTATATACACTGTTTACATGTCTGCACAGGCAAGGAAAAATTGTTGGTAGCTCTAGCTAAAAAATGAGCTTTCTAATCTTTAGTGCATGTATCAGTCACTGCGCGGGTCGACGTCAGGGGTCGGTGTGACCACCACCTCGTTCTCCTTGTTTCCTCCCTTGCGACGCAGACTCCTCGCAGACCCAGTAGGACGCGTTGCAAGGGTGAGAGAGTGCATGTCCCCGTGACATAAACGACCCGATATGGAAGGTGCCCCGGCGGCACGTGTGGTTGATATGCTGTCCGATAAGCGGATCGGACGCCTCTTGCAAGCGCATACAGCCTGTGTGCTGTATGCGAGGTGTCACATACACATGACTTTGTCACACTTTCCTGCAAACCCCTTGTAGCATGTTTTTGGTTGGACCATGTATGTGGTAGGAAGGTATGTGTCTTGTAATGTTTGCTGTAATCTGATGTCCCACTAGTAACTCAGTTCACTCAAATTTTGGCTGGTGTGTGGGAGATTGAGTACTAAGACTAAGTTAAATTGGTAATTTGTTGCTCAGGCTTGTAGCATGTTTTGGCTAGACCCCATATGTGGTAGGAAGGTAAATCCATTTGTTTTGTCGTTTTCATAGAAAACAAAGGGGGTTTATTGCCGACTGTATCGCTATTTGACCCAGGTAATGTGACTTGAGGGAATATAAAAAGAAACTAAACAACCATCTCAGTGATGTGCAGAAATTCCACATCATGCTGTGGCAAGTGCAAGTCAAGTCTCTGTGTTCAAATCCTATCTGGACAGAACTGTGAACATCGGATTCAAACCTAGTTTACATGTCCCATATTTGTGTCCTAATTGTAATTTGACATTCCAGGGAGCCTTGAGTAATGGTTGAGCCTGTCTGTACATACCCTTGAGCTCACCTAAGGTGTCAACCAGCATTATGAATAGTTGAACCTAATTGCACCTCTGCCCTTTGGTTCACAATTTGTTTGCATGTCCACTGGCTCAATATGTAGATCTAGTCATGTGGGATTTTGTGATTCTATTGCAGTCGAATTGTGGCAATAAAGGCCGTTGTACTGGCGCTGCTGCAGCACAAACATTCACAGCATTCAGATATGCCGCACTCGAATCACCAAAGACTGGTCATCAAACCCCACCCCCCCTGGTCAGTAGTGTCTCCAGAAGGTTTTGACTGGATCTAACTCCAGTGATATTCTGGGCATTTACTTGGATAGTGTTTTGGCATGGGAGCGGATCTGGGGAGGCAGTATGAGAGAACACGGACAGCATGGTTGCATGCGGATATCTACTCATCCTTCATTTTGTGGTAAATTGGACTCCTGGCCCATCAGTTTCAAGCTCAACTTAAATTTCTAAAAGTTCAACTGAGTCTTTATTCTGCATTCATTCCTGGTCACACAACAGCAATGGATTGACAGAAAAAGTCAACATACTTGCTACAGTACCACAAAACGGCCATCACATCCATTGATTCCCAGGGCAATAAGTGGATATTGCACATTCTTGAAATATTTATACTCCAAATACAATGATATCAGAACAATATAGACTGGATTGGCCTCTATACCAAGCTAATAATAACGGTCTAGTGAAGTTTCAGTCAAACTTAGGGATAGGCTTTACCACATCTATTGCAAAGTCTTTCTCAGGGTTTAAGGGGTCCAAATGATGTATTCAGAGTTCAAAACATCCAAACAGCTCAATTTTTGAGGGAAAAACAGGTGTGGGTGGAAATAGAGGCTGCGCGTCACTTCTCCCCTTTGCTGCGGCAAAAACACAGCCACTGATCTAACCAATTTTGCGCGATTAATTTGCGGTGGCCACATTGTTGCTCATTCAGCTCTCTGTTCTCATGTGAGACAGTCTGAATGTGTAAAATATCTTCTTTCACTCCAATATCTACCCACTTTTGAATTGGAAATCAAGTGGTATCAGTTCAGTGCAACACTGATCTTATAATTTGGAAACTCAGTAATTCAGATGCTAACCTGCCATAATAGCTTTTCCTCAGGTATATTCCAACTTTACTTCATAGAAACAATTTTTTTTGCCACAAGTTTACGAGTTTTGAACTGCAAATCCAACAGAATACTCATTCTAGTCAAAGATTGGGACACTTTTCTCAAACATGTATTTCAAACTATTACAAGGTGTTTTTTGGACCCAGGTCGTGCATTTCTATGTATAAAGCTCATCCCGCATTAAATCGGTGTAAGAGATGGCGTCTGGAAAGAATTAAACACTGCGCGTCACTGCCGCGTCAAAACACAGCCACCGCCATGTCAATGCGCGTCAGAGCTGCGGCAGTGCGCGGCAGTGCCGCGTCAGTCGCGTCATTTTCACCCAGCCCCACGGGAATGTTTTTAAATCGAGTTTTTTTTTAAGTCAAGTAGTGTCATTCTACCTCGAAGCATGTATTCATGGCCACCTTGCACCTCTTCGGTATTGCTGAGAAGGCTAGGGTGGGAAATACCGTACTTTGACGGCAACACACCTGCCCATCCTGCGATGACATCACACATGGGGCAATGGTTTTACTACACACCAGCATACATCAGATGGCACCAGGACTTCAATTACATGCATTATAATGGTGAATATGGTATTGAAACCTCTCCCAAAACAATTTTTTTGGTGCGGCCTTGCACAATGCACAAAAGCCGCATGAAGCTGCATGCGGCCCGTGCGGCTTTTGTGCATCCTATCTAATAAAAGGCCACAGTTGAGTGTTCTGATGTCCCTCATCCTACCACAGGGTGGCAGGGGTATACATAATGCCTTCTCATTTGAAGGTGACCTCCATTGCATAACACCCTCTCGTTTACAAAGTGCCAGTATAAATATGTCAGAAATACCCCTGGTCAGCAGAGTGCATGAAAAGTGATGCCTCACAGGCCATCACTCCATTACATTGCACACTCGTTGCCGTGCTGGACAGTGAGCAGAAATATCTGCATTTGGCCAGCGTTCATCAAATTTTCTCATCATTGTTGGTGACAGCGACGACAAAATATTCACAAAGATTCACCCTAAAAGGTGTCTATAACGCAGATTATGTACGGTACATGTCGACACATAGCTGGATGACTCGAATAGACCTCTATTCCCATGATAGTAAGGTTAACATACTCACCTAGTATGTAGGAAGGCAGCATAGACATTCTGAGATTTCAGGGAAAAATATTTCGAAATGCAAAATAAATAAATAAAAATTTATGGATGAGGACTCACAGCCTGATGACTGGACACACAAGGGGCTTTAGTGGATATGCGGCGAATCATTGATACACATGGGATACTGTAGTATTTAGTTCAATTCGTATAGTCACATGTCACACGACCAAAAAATTACGAAAATTTTCGTAAGTCATAGATAGCTCATCCTGACCAGCCGCGTCGTCACCAATATCGGTTCCAGGATTTGGCCAGGATTTCTAACTGGCAGAAAACATTCCAAATGTAAATCTGTCGGCTGCGGCGGACAGTCAAATGATCGCCGTCGACACTGGAATGGAACGAATATAACTAAGTATTGCACAGTGGCCAACACCTTGGTGCAGACACCTTCAAGCCCGTTTGGGAGTGAAAAAAGGAGGGAAAATGAATCAAGTCCAATCAGCATTTACTTAGGCGCTCCCCGGACAATGCGATCTTCCGATTTTTTCTGTGTACGTCAATGACACGGAGGCGGAGGTCATATCCATAACATGAAAGACCCGATTTGGCTCTGTTTCCTACTGTGTTCTAGAGCGAATGTCGAGTGTAATAGTTCCTGCTCTTTAATGTGCTCTCAGGTTGAGAGCCTACGCCAGCCATTATGTTTAAGCCCAGGGTTTTCATCATTGACAATTTTCGTGCGGCGCCATGCAGAGATAATAAAGTGTACGTAGTGTAATTCCCGACTAATTAGGAGTCCTATATAATTATGCCAGATATTAGAGTAGATATCAAACTAGCACGCATACATAATACTCTGTAAAATAAGATAGATCATCATCACTGTGCGGGGCAATTAAACGGACTAGATATCGGTAGAGGTCGCCTGAATAGCTTGGACTGCTTCTTGGGACCGCGGGGTTATCGTACATTTGAATGGAGCTGGTGAGCTACATCAAAGGTCAATGAGCATTTCGTCGCACAAGTGCAGTTGGGTCCATACAATACAATACCGTCTTCATATTCGTAAGACGGTTCGACGGAGCAACCATCCTCTCCCAATTCTTTGGAAATGTCGAATGTGGCCAGCAACGAGACGATTGTGATCCAGATTGACGAGATGGCCATGTGTCTTCCCGGACAGATTCTGAAGAACCAGATCAAATAAAGATCGATGAGAATACGGGAAAAATACCGCCGTCCGAAGCCAAAAGCACATTGTGGGTCTTTAACAGCTGGATTAGGTTTTCCATCGAGCAGAAAGCGCTCGGGTTTGAAAGCATAAGGATCAGGATACTCGATCTCCATGATATCAGCAACACTGTATTGAAAATGCCGATGTTAACGCACTTCGTCATGGAGAATGGCCCTGAAATATTGTAAGTAAGAAGTAGGCTGCAAAACAGTAGACTGACCAGACGTTCCCGAAAACAAGTGATCCTGCAGGCAGATGATAACCGCGATACTCGTCGTCAACTGTCAAAACGTGAGGAGCTCCTGTATCACGGGAAGTATATAAAGTCGCTATTCAGCCGGTGTTGTAAAGCATAACAAACGATCATACGAACCAAAGGGGCCCGCATTTCTCCATCGTAAGACCTCTTTCACAAGGGCAGAGACGTACGGCATCGCCTTCTCGTCATCAAAATCTGGTAAATTCCCCTGCCCAACAACTGAATCGATTTCCTGTTGGGCCTTCTTCTGAGCCCTTGGATTGGCGATCATGGCGAGGATAAAAGTCGACAGCACTGAAACCGTTGTGTCGGCCCCGCCCAAATACATCATGGCGGCCACGTTTTTCACCGTATGTTCCTGATAGTATGCGCCGCTTGACTCCAGGTCGCGTAATGCATTTACCGTGAAACACGATTGAGCAGACCCTGACGCCTAATGGTACACATAATTATCAACACTCACTTGCAGCGTGTGGAACCACCTACCATTTTCTGCTTTGTCTCTGCGAATGGGATGTCTCTGAGGGACTGCGACAACAACCTTCCTTCCCGAGCTGTTCGTTTGAATTGAGCTCCAGGAAACCACTCTGGTACGTATTTAAGAATCGGCATGAAATCCTGGCACACGATGGTTTAACTGCGGAGGGTCCAGAACAAGGACGAGACTCAGACACTGACAACAAGGTACCGCCCGGGAACCATGGCATTCGAGAACGATTTTGTGGCCTCTTTGCCCAGCGCTATGTACCGCCATTCACAGACAGAGCGTCGATTCCATAAGCAGCCGACACCATAACTTCGCCGGCCATCCTATTAGATATCAGTAATGCGCAATGAATAATGGGGGTGATATCTGCACGTGTTGAGATGACCCAAGAAGCCTTCAGGATTGTCAAGGAGTCGACGAAGGAACGCGTGGGTGGCAATGCGTTCTGCACCGTGGAAATTACGAGATGCTACCACGTTAAATTCCTGGTTAATTAAGCGACGATGAATCCGCCTGGGGAAAGCAATCAGAAATGGGTCCGCTAAGAGACTCTGAGTGTAGGGACTATACCATTCGTCTCCTAACAAATGTGCAAATCAATTGCCGCTCAGGGAAAGTATCATGACCAAAGCGTTCATACCGTATTTCATCATGGCTAAAAACAGATTTCAGCGTAAAATTATCAAAACGCGGGACAAGTCTTACCTAGAAGAAAATTCCATCCCATCAAGTCACCAGCCATCGGAGTTTTCGGTCTGACAGATATGAATCTAGAAATCACAACGTAAGCACATAACCACATCCACATACCTGTCCGAATAAATCGAGGAGTGCTTTTCGAGGAGCGCTTCTGTTGCTTCGAAAGACGACAGTACTATGACCGACGTGTGCGCAAACTTCAAATGGATGATGTCAGAATCTGCGAACACATTTCAGTAACAGCGGCTTTGGCACTGAATAGATGAGAGACTGTATTTTTTGCTCAACTCCATGCAAGCCTCCCAAGGACGAGCTGTCATGTCGAATAAGCTGCCGACCACGGGCAGTTTCCTTGGGCCAGGGGGCAATGGTAACTTGGAACGGCTTGAAGTGTACATCCAAGCGATGCATAGCGTGGTAGTAAAGAGTGCAGTCCAGAATACACAAGGAAGGAGGTCGGCAGAGAGCATGGCGGTAGACCCGAAGGAAAAGGTTCGCTGAACTGGTTGTTTTATGCTACCACATTCGGGAGCCATGCCCATATGGATCGCTGCAAGTCGGGGTAAGTGATCCGGAGATTAATGTCAATGGACTGGGTGTTGAAACAGACCTGGGTCGCGGTGATTAGTCATTGAAGCGAAATAATTTCGAGCCGTTGAGAGGGAACGCGGAGCGGAACGACTCGATACATACATATGTGGAGAAAAAGGTGGGATTTGCCTATGTCTATAAGTTTTTGAAACATCGGCGGCCATTGTGGGCTCCCGTTGGCCATTTTCTCGGAGCGAAAAGTGGCTGGTCAGGATGAGGCGCTGCGACATAAAGCGGGATATGAGCGCATGGGGCACGCTATTAGTCTGTGACCCTTCATTTAACGGACCCAATCTGGCGGCGAGTGGCAAGATTGTGGCGCCGTTGTGTTTCAGCATTTTTGATGAGGGATGGAGAGGTGCAGCCAGCAGCAACAACAAAAGTGCGCATGTCCTTGACGTAGTGTGAACCGACGGAATGAAGTGTCATAATGAGAGCGGCCTACGCCGACCGAAATCAGCGGAAAGAATGATTTTTTTCCCCGGGGGTAGCCGATTGAGAAACCTGATTTCAGATGTAAGTCCATTGGCTCAGAATAAGAATGGATTCTAATTGTCTCAGGTATAATTTGCGAACTGTTCTAAAATTTTATGCATCGGTTCTCGTTTCAGCTTGCTTGACAGTTATATGCTCTTTCTCAATAACAAGCAATATCTCTAATTTTCGGCCGGTATCGACATGTCGAATTGGTTGAAACGGTCACCCGGCATCGATCGAACGAAATCATATCGTATGCGGGTTCCGTCCCTCGGGTAATTCGGAGGTTAGAACATGCAAACTTATTTTGAGAATATAACGTCTGGATGCATATACGCTAGGGTAGCCGAAACGTGCGCCTTGATTGACGGCCGCGGCCGAATACTGAACCGCCCGCAAATCCCCTGCTTCCATTAAAGCTACAATTGCAAAAGGGCACCTCCCCTTAATATTTGCCACACAGGGTCGGGAAAGGGCAGTCAAACTCCAGAGAGTTAATGAGAGGAAAGTATCTGCAAATGAATTGGGCAGGGAATCTGATCTATACGGGTAACAGACTGCGTTCAAACCCCGGTAAATTCGGACTCCGCTGTTGCAGACCGTCCCGCAGATGCGGCAAGGCAGTACCGAACGGCCGTCGATTTTCACAGCATTCGAGCCTAATTCCGGTGGGAAAATTTAAATATAGTGGTATGAGAGTTGCATTCACTTTGACCTTGCCGTGTAATAATATGTATCTAACTACCCGACCATACAAGATGCCTCTCAGAGTAACTTACGGAGTCAAGATAAGTGAACAGTATTCGGCTCCCGGCTTTCAGAATGCGAAGCTGTGAAGTTTTCATTTTGACAGCCGAAACCGGAAACACCCGCTGGGGCCGAAATCCCGTCTCGATGCTGCACAGCAGTTAGAACGCTGCAGTACCTCCAGATCTCGCCAATATTGCGACGCTACACTTCTCCATCGTCTTGCTACACTCCCCGTTCTCCAAAGCTCCAACACTCGCAGCGCCTTCGGCTGCCTTCCCGTCCTGTCATAGAATTCGTCCGGAGCCGAATGTCCCCGCCATATTGTTTTCGACTATTGAATGGTGGAATCTACGGAGTTGCAAATCTAATTTACATCGCATTTCCCCGTCTTCCAAACGACACCACAGCAAAAAATACAGCACAGTAATCAAAACATAACATTACACGGCGAATAGCCAATTTTGTCGGTCAATAAAATAAGTCCAGAACAGAGATCGAAAGGACATTCTGTTCGCGACTGCCACGAAAACGTTCCACACATTAAGAGGTGTGGATACGTACATACGCATGTATCCTCAAAGATCGCCCCGTGTCGGTACACACAGATGCTGAACAAAACAATAGCCGCCGTCAGTGCCTAGCGGTGTGTGGGAAGATAAGGTGACCGACATTCTTCTTAGTTGCATGCGCGTGGTTGTGGACCATCGTCCGGCAGTTATAGCCGTACCTGCGCGCGCATCAGTCTAGTCTAACAGCCAGTACGATGCAGTGAAAGGAACGAGAGAACCGGACGAAGGGAGGGAAGGGAGCACGGGAGGAAGAAGGAAGGAATAGTTAAGAGAGATAACTTACCAGCAATCCTCCGGCGGCATCCATCCACCTTCAATAAAATTCAAAATAAATCAAAGCAGTCCAACGACCAAGCACGGGAAAGAAGACAAGAACACGAGGACGGACGCACCCTTCACCATGTCATCCTTCAACCACCGCCACGTGTGTTCCACCAAGAACTTCGTGAGGCACGGCTGGCAATACGACTTGTCCCGATCCCACCCGTCCCACTCGCTCGTTGTTACCGTGCTCGTACTTGCACCACTGACTCTCGTCCTCTCGGCCGCCGCAAAATCGAAAACACTCGCGATCCAGGGCCCAAATCCTTCGTTGACATAGCAGCGGTTAACGGCGTCCAGAATCGTGGTGCGGATTGTGGGGGTGTGCTGGAGCCTGCCTTTGAGGAAGCCAAGCGGGTAGAAAGGTTGCATGCGGTGCCAGTCTGAAATTTAAATCAAAAGGTCGTCGCCAAAAATGGGGAGTCCGACTACGCACTTGCTTCTGTGAGAAGCGTGAGCCCGCCGGGCGCTGCGCATTGTGAACCTGGTGAATCATCAATATTTATATCTCGTTTGAAATCCAGATTATTGGGATTCGGACCGGCACGTACAAGTGTCATTCGCACCCCGAATCTCGTCCAAAATCCACTTCGTCGCCGGCTCCTCGTCCTTCGGCGGCTTCACCTTGCGCGCGGTCCAGATATTGTCGAGCGGAACAGAAAAGTAGCCCACGTATAGAGGCCACTCCAGGTCGTTGTCGAGCTGGACGGAGACATCATCGTCGAGACTGTCGTAGGAGCGGTCCTCCCAGGCGAACTTGGCGCCTTCGGGGCCCGAGGTTAGGAGAATGTCGACGCGAGTTGATTCTGTCAGAGCAGGCAGATGAGAGGAGGTAAGGTAGAACGGGCAGAAACCAGGTCAGAATCAAGTATTTCGGAGGAATGGAGGATGGATCAACGCACGGTCGTCCTCCCCAGCTGTAACATCCTCCAAAATGCTGCGGAAAAAGCGCATGACGGCGTACAGTTGCAGGAGCTCGTGCGTGGAGTATTCGTTCAGCACGGCCGTACGTTGGCGGTGGACATGCTTCACCACATCGTCGCTGATTCCGTCACCGTCGAAATCGTCGTCGTGGTGATCCACCGAGAACAGCGTGCAGTAGTGCATAATTCGATATGCCGCACGGCGGAAGCGCCACGACTCTTCCGAGGTTAGGACGCTTACCCTCGAGGTGCGGTCTTTCTGCCTAATAATCAAAATTTGCGGTGAAATGTGGCGCGGATAGGAGAAACGCGCACGTTAGACTGTAGATATCTTCCAGTGCCCCGATTATTTTCGCGTTGTCCTGCAATCGTGCCTTCTCGTCAGTCGTGATGACACTCGGACTGTGTTCCTCCGGACAATCCGTGGCCAGCGCGGCAGGCTCGTCTTCACGCCTATTGCCGTCTTCAGGGGTAGCGTACGGATACCGTATCACCCGCAAAGCCTGCGGCAGCGCTGGGCCAACCATATTATACGCCACCGCGCGTGTGATGGACTGCAATTTACCCGTGAAAACAGCGCGCACAGACGCCACAGAAAGTGCTCACCTTGGGGTGGGTCTGATACACGCTGTAGAAAGCTTTTGAGACGAGAATAATTGCTTGAAGAGTGCCAAATGTCGGGCAGAAGATCATTATGCGGTCCACAATATCATCGTCCACTGGTAAAGCGCTGAGAGCGCGCATGATGGTGGTGGTTTGGAAGGAGGGAGCGAGGCTGTGCAAACAAACAGCCCAATTTGGCCTGCCGGCGGCAAGGCGCGCCCACGTGATGAGAGTGACGTTTTTGCCGAAATTGAGCCCGCGCCAAATGGCTTGTATCGGGCAGGGGCGTGAGTTTTGGTGAGACCACCCGCCCCGGCCCAGCAAAATGGCGCCATTTCATCGGCTTGGCACCAGCCAAAAATAGCGATTAGCTTGCGTGTCCTGCACGTCGATTAGGCCTTCTAAGATGTTACTCACATCGTGAATACTTCCAGGACTGTGGCACGAAATTCCATGAGTATAGTAAATATGGCAGCAAAACCTCACCGATAGTGAGTCGTTAGCGCAAGTGGGCTTGTGGCAGCCATCTGATCCGTTGAGGAATTCCGCGTTCACCCGAAATCAAATTCGAGTTCAACGCCGTCACAATTCGAAGATATTGAGGCAAAGAAATCCAAATTCCACTGTCTACTCGATCCCCTCGCAAATTGAACGGAAGTTCAACGACCTTCTGCGCAAATTTACCCCAGAAAACTCAATAAATTTGTATGTGGGCCATAGGAATGAATTTGCGCCGCTATATAGGTTGTGAGTTCACGTTGTCAACTCTGCTTGAACTTTCAAAGGCTCGCCAAAGTCAAAAAATATTGAAACTGTGCCATAATTTTCCACCTAGAATCAATGTACACCAATGCTACGAAGGCACGTAGGAGGTCCCAACTGGCTAGGAAATGTTTTTGATGGTCGCGAACTAAATGGCTTGCACAAGAATTCTGCCTGATGCGATCAAAATGAGCGGGGGCGTGGCTTGCATCGATGATTCGTGTATCGAGACGATGAGAATTCTCCATCCACTCCATTTATGTTGCCTCGAAGCTCTCATACATCTCAACACCAAATTTAAAAAGGCCAGATGCGAGCAGACCAAGGTCGAATATGTTGCAAGCCATCACATGCTACTTTGCCGGCAAAACGGCTTGCGATCGGCGTGGGTCCTGTTTGACGGATATGTGCTTCCATCTTCATTTCTACCACTTAATATGACATGTAAATGGCCTCTACGAGGCGGCAGCTTAACCTTTAGCGTGCCATTCTGATGCCCTGCCTGTTGGACCACAATCCATGTGATTGTTCCAGTCAGAAAAGATTGGTGTGGTGAAATGCTACAGGTTGGGACGCCAATGGGAATGAATACAGCAGTACTATAAAGGACAAGCATCGGAAAACATCCGAGACCATTGATGGATTAGGTCGACGCGCTGGACGTTTGTGTGCCGCTAAGATGAGTAGAAGCAATGATGACGAGCGCTTGTACACACCATATAAATTGGGCGGTTTCCGAGTGATGAAGGTCGTCGCGCCGGGATTGGGCTGTAATAATGTTGCATCAGGTATCCCGCGCGGTTGATTTGTTCCCCGTGCTGTACTGAGGAAGGGAAGACTCACCCGTGAGTATGCAAACAAATACATGGACCAAGGATTCCTCACTGCGTCGACACGGTTTGTGCTCTGAATCAGCAGCAATAATTGGATGTGTATACTATATAGAATGATGTGTGAATTGACGCTGTACGCCATATGTTAACCACTCTGAGTTGCCTTCAGAGATGGAATTGTAGTGTGTGAGCTGTCGTTGAAAATCGTAAGTATTTGATTGGAAGTGCAGAGGAGGAAAAGAATGCATACAACATCTAAATCGCAACAACCTGGACCATTACTGAATCGAACCAATTATCCGCAAAGCAACCCGCGCAGGTCCTCGAGGGTCAAGCTGAGCTCAATGAGTACGTGATTTCACCTCGCGAACTTCGCAGGCCACGAGAACAGCAAGTACAAACCAAAGCACAAGACACACCTGAGATAAGCAGGATCTGCCCCATTTCCTCCGTGGTTGGTTTCACAATGGCCAAGTCCTGTGTCTCCGAGTGGAGTATGCCGCTGGGGCATAAACTCGAGCTCGAGGAATTCGAAGAGCTGCGAGCGCCGCCTAGAATCGCCAGTTAGAATTCGAAGAGGCTGTAAGGGAAGGGGAAACCGGATCCGGATGGAATAGGGGGAAGGCTCAAAAGAAAGACGACGTACTTGAGAAATATGCAGGTAATATAGACTCTGCACGCCCTGAACCGCAAGACAGGCCGAGTGAGTAGAATGTTGAAATGAGGGTGCAGCACCATAGCTACAGGATCAGAGAGAGAGCCTCCGACGGCGACAGACAGCGCTCCGCGCGTTTCGACACTGCCTTGTGATGCTGCCTGCGTCTCCGGCATCCCCGGGACGCCGGCAGCCGAAGACAAGCTCGTCTCTACGCGTAGCGCCGGCGACGAGGACAGCGTCAGCGGAGAACACCGAGCAGCGCGTTTCAACGCAGCGGGGCATCGGGCTCTCCATGGTGGCGATGGCCTTTATGTCGCATCGTAGGTTGTCGATTCGTTTGTTGCTACCGGTATGCAGTCTAAGTGCTGCAAGAACACAAAGAGGTGTCTATACAGGCGACGGCGTGGCAGACAAGACCAAGACAAGACGGAAGCTGTGTTGATGGTACTCGCTTCCGTCTTGGCGAGGTGTCATCCGGTACTCCGGTCCGAGTTAGGTCAGACCCGGTGCCGTGAACATGGACCGCCCTCCCTAGTTGCGCGGCTGCATCACAGCTATTGGCAACTCTACCCCTTGCATCTGGATGTCTCCGCGGACCAACAATTTAACATTTCCTTCTGGTATCAATTCATAAAACCAGGATAATTGCTCACGAGAATACACTTTGGTTCTCTCTGCCTTGAGCTCAGTACGCCGCAATTCTGCTCTGAGTTCTTCTGATATATGATTCTGTATGCGATCCAGTGGGAACGGGCGAAGAATACACAGACCTTTGATTGTGCGTACTCTCGAAAGCATGACATATGCACTCTGGATTGACGGGCAAGCAGCAAAATCTATGCAGCAAACGTCCATAGAGCGTCCTTGCGCATTATGTGACGTAAAGGCAAAGGCAGGGATGAGCGGGAGCTGCGATCGTGTTGCTGTGTAGATTTTCTCGGAGGTGGGGAGTCGGAAGTGAATCTGGTCCGTGATAGGTTTGAGAGTGACTCTGTGCGGATGAGGTGCGTTGTGGTCAGTTTTCCGATATGCTTTAAAATCCACTTCGACGGAAATGGCGTATCGACGACCGTCTATCTCCTCATAGATCAAGGACACAAGTGTTCCTGGACTTCCGTTGGATATTCCGAGTTCAGTGGCAATATTTTCAGTGCAAAAGACTGGCATCCCCGGCACGTAAGGCACTTTCCCCCCCAAGTCATTAGCTTCTTTAACCGGTATCGACCAGGCCACCTCCGCCACCAAGCCTGTCAATTGTCTCTTCCTGGCTCCTCGCCCTCGTGTGTCCATCGCATGGTAGGTGTAACATATTTGACCTGTTGCTTTGGCAAATATATCTGCCATACTCAAATTGTGACCATCCCGCGCTACATTCGTGTACACGATGAGGGGGCAGGCTTTCTCCGGATCCTCGGTCCATCTCTGAACCTCAGTCAATCGCTTGGTCTCCTCACTACATCCAGGATTTGACAAGACATAGTTGTCTAGGATTTCCTTGTCCTCTACTGTGCATAGACCCTTCCGCAACCGCTTGAGAATATCGAGTAATACTGGATCATTCTTCGGTCTCATTATTTCATCCAATATAACCACATGCTCAACTTGATGCCAGACTTGTATTCCTTTCACTTCTTGGCGTGTGCGCTCATGTAGGTCGTTCAAATTATCGTTCAGATGGCACTGAACAAGTCTGCGAGCAAATATGGAGTTTCCTCGAGGCGGAGGCAGCTGGCATGGGTCTCCGCAACTGGCCCAATTCAGCCCGCCAAAAATGTGATCCGTATTTCCCTTCCCCATGCACATGTATTCCGAAATCCTTGCCAAGTCAGGTGCGTTCAAGTAGATTTCATCCAGGATTAATGTTTGAAGAGATGCAACACGTTCTTCCAGATTTTTGCGTAAACTCGGATTCGCCTTCATCTTCGCAGGTGAGATTCGTACACTTGCTTCAGAATGTATAGTGCATCCTCCAATATCACTCGCAACAACCCCGGTAGGTGCAGTCAGTCCTAAATGCTCTGGATAACCAATGATGTCATAAAACTCCTTCCAGGCTTTGAATATCACCGACTTCCCGGTGCCCCCAGGCCCTGTACAGAGCAATGTTAACGGCGGATCAGTTCTTTGATTATGCAACTCCCTGCCAATTTTATCGGCCAATAACAGGAAGGCCCGTGTTTGCTCATCGTTCAATGTGTGTCTGATGATCAAAGCTAAGCATAACTTCTGGTACTGTAGTAAGGACGTCCACGATGAGCTCGAGTCTGTGTCTCGCGCCTTCCAGAATCGTTCTGAGATTTCTTTGGCGTGTTTTGCTTCTTGGATTAGTGTGGTACAAAGTGCTAGAGGTATTCGGTCTGAGTGTGGACGAATCTGAGTGTTGGCATTACTTCTGCTTTCTGCTGCTTCCAAACGCTCTTTGATCGGTCTGTTCTTTTCTCTCAGCAGCGCCTTACTCGCAATATCCGCAATGACTTTGTCGTCTTCATTCCCAATTCTCAACATTTCCTTAAATCTTCCAGGAAACGCAACTGCTGCTGATTTAGTGACTATGGAATAAAAACCTCCATTTCTTGCTTGTGTCACTATCTCCTTTGCGTCCCTGGTTGCCCTTGTATCTTTTGTAAAGTGCACATCTTCATTGCCGAGCTCATTCAGATCAGGCGCCACTTGCATTGCGTTTTCCCAAATAGGGTCATATTCTTCCTCACCATCTTTATCCAACTCAATCCCAGAAACCTTCGCAACTGACATCAGGTTGGCCAGTCGCTTCCCGCGCTTCGCTGCGAAATCAAATTTCGCATCTCGAGTCTGATACAGAAGCTGCATATTAAGAGTTGTTCTAACATGTTCCGGAGACATGGTTGGTTTCAACTCGTTCAATGCATCTTCCCAACTGACCTCATGCTATTTAACGGGTGACAACTTCACATTCGACCAAGGTTTGAATAAAGCAAGGAGTACCATTGCATATTTCAGGCTGTCTTCGGGAGGGTCATTTCGCGGAACGCGATACCCCATTAAAACAGGGATCACAGGCTGATCCAATTTCTTGAGGCAATGAGTCGTGTATTCAGGATGACCTGGTTTGAAACTGAGGTATAGTTTTCGCTGCTTCTTTGAACTCGGTTTCTTCTCTTTCACATAGTTTCTGAGCAAGTCCCAGGCGCACATTGATTCCAGTTCGGTTGGGCGGTAAAAAATATCATTGAACATTTTCGAAAATCTCTTCTCCCCACTGCCAACATCACTGTCACCGGTTGGAGCTTGCTCGAGTACTTGAGATAAGAGCATTACCATTGTGTCGTCTTCATCGGCCGGAATGATCAACTGTCGGGCACGTTCCGCGTCAACTTCGTCTGCATCTTCCTCAGGTATTATATCGGGAGTTGAACATTGTGGTGTGAAAATATCCCGTGCAATATCTCGCAAAAGAGAAGACCACCAGACCTCTTGATATATATCTGAGACATAATGATTCTTATGACCAAGCAGGGCGCTTGCTGTCTGTTGGCCACTGAGCTCGCGTTTTCCCACCAGGGTGTTTGTTGCTTTTACCAACATCAACCTACTCATTTCCGAAGCATCAACCTGCCCATCTATATCTATGGGTGGATTATCACCCAAAGCCTTGATCGAAGCGCAAAGAGCGGAGAAAACAATCGAGGTATCCAGTTGCAACTTTATGGTATAATTCAACATGTACTCAATCATAGCCATGGCAGAACTCCCGGAAGCAATCTGTTTGAGATCGGTGTTGCATCCTAAACACAAGGTAGTGGTCGGGTTGTGGCCATTGAGATTTCCATTCTCGCATCTTATGACAAGGTCACCGTCCTCATCAAAATGCGTCTCAGAAACTAAAGGCCGTGGAAGTTCGAACCTGCAATCTTTGTCTGGATCAACAAGAAATTTTATTCGCTGTGGTATGTGCTTGTAACAAGTCGCATTGTGCTCGTGTACGAGTCCTGTGTTCTCGCATAAATCACGGTGGTGCTGATCTCGGTTCTGGTTATAACTTGAGGAGTTCGGGTCCAAAGGACGACTCAGAACAGGGACTTGTTTTGGCAAACCCGCTGAAGCAACATAGGGAACCGTGGCTTTTGGGAAGCTTTGGCAGATAATGTCGTCGTACCAGGCAGTGAGTTTTTGTTTAAACTCTGGGTCATTGTTCATTCTTTCTTTCATATCCAACGGAGAGGCAGGAGCACCCTTGATCCATATAAGCAAGTGGAGATGCAGTGAACCTCGTACTTGGGCCTCAACAACGGCATACCAACCTGTTACTTCGCCAAGAACTCCGACTTTGGAAGCTCGCTTTGTGCCCAGAATAATTTGAATGAACTTGGTGATCATCAAGTGGAAGGATTCAGCGCCTGCAACCGGGTTGCTGGCCAATATTTTTGCCCGAGTACCACCCTCTTGATCCGCTTTATCAAGACACTGAAATACCTGATCCAAATCAATGTCTCTTCCGGCGAGAACTTGGGCGATAGGATTATGAGAATCAGCGAGGTTCACAGTTGCAAAAAAATGGGGTAAGCCATCGCAGATAACTTTGCTCTTTGCCTCCTGCTTCATATTATTCACGTCCCCGACAGAACCAGGGACATGATCCGAGACGTAATTTATGTACTTCATCAGTTGAGCGGCCGCCTTTTCGCCATCTGACTCCGGCTTTGCAAATGGATTACACTCAAGTTTTGTTCGGTAGGTCTCCATCGATTTATCATCGACTTTCTGCATCAACTGTTGAACTAGGGGGAACCAGGAGCGATTCACTGCAAGTCGAGATTTAAACGAAGATTGGCGTCGCTGAATGATGTTATTCATGACAAAAATGAAGGACTTGTGGACTTCAAAACGGCGATCCGCAATACTAAGCAAGTGCTGGACATGAGGTGAAGTGTCAACCTGACGGAAGCCACATTCAGGTGAAAGCCTGACATTATTGTTGTCAATCATTCCAACACCGTATGGGAAAAGCGAGGGCCACAACAACCCAAAAACTCGAGGATTCTTGGAGGTATGTAATGGCGTGCTACCGGATGGAAATTTCACGAACTCGGCTGGTTGATGTTCGGTGCATTGTCGGAAAAATATTGTGACTCTTTCCATGCCAACGCCAGGCCGTGCGATCGCGATCTTGATTCTTGACTGTACGACAATGACCAAAATCTGTTTGTCCTGTATTTGTTTTGATGCGAGAACTCCAAGCATGCACGAGTAGCCTAACCTAAAGGTTAAGCAATAAGGTCGCATCCCGCAGGCAAGCCAGTTGGCCTGACCAAATGGCTTGCGCTGGCTTGCCGTTTTACAGCTCTTTGCAAAATTTCTTTGCATCCCGATATTCCGTACATATCCATCTCCCCCATCATACATTCACGGAGTAGTCCGACTCTCCCTTATTATGAGCTCAGGCAGGCGAGGCACGAGCCGCCTGAGCGGTAGATAAAGAAGAAGGAGACGTAGTGATTTAGCGCCTAGCACGCCTGTTCGTGTGACCTCGTTTATACACGTGATTATTCTCTCCTGCTCTTCGCGTCCACGCGCCTCGACCGCCATCTCACTCACAGCCTTTTCGAGCTCCCACCCACCCACCTCTGGTTGTTCCGGTTGTCTCCTCATCCGACATCAAATTTGCGCAATGCTGATTAGTATGGAAAGCCGGAGCACCACGCTTTGAAACGAGTGATGTTATCAGTCTCGGCATGATAGCCGAAGCCGTGCCGTGACTCGTCCCAGGGTGATTGTTTTTGTTGTAGAGTTGTTCACGCAGGTAAAATCAAGTGAAATACTACCAGGGACGGAGGGCTGAAGAACTGCATCAAATTTAACCTGAAAGAAAGGTACACAGCCCCGCTTTCTCGGATTTTTGACAGCATCAAGGACGTCGCAAAGGACAATGCGAAGTGCTAAATGGACTTTCGGGCTTCCTTGAGCTCTAATCAAGTGCCTTATCTCGTGATCCTCAGCTTTGGACTGGCGCGCAACCTCATCCATTGATTGATTTCTCATTCTTGAATTTTGATCAGTTCAACCATCAAGTCACTGTTCACAGTTGTAGGAGGTGAATGTTCCCGCTGTACTGCCTAATTTGATGTGAAGGCCTGCAGAGAGAGGTGGTTCATCAGTAGAGGATCTTTAGTGTTGTAATTGGGGTGTTCTGGCCAAAGGAATAACTCAACTCAAATGATATAGTGAAGCCCTGTCGTTGAGCTAAAATAATATTCCAGGCCAAGAGGCTAGCCGGGGATCCGGCATATTTAAGCCTAGAGCATACTAACAGTTAATTAATGCCAGGAAAACTCGCTCTAACCCGTTCTCCAGGTATGTAAAGCATGACATGTATTGTTCGACTCACCTCGGGCATCTCGGGGGTATCAAAACCCGCACTTGAAGGAAATCATAAGGTGCCTTATCGGGCGCGAGAGGATGGAATTGAACACTTTATATTTATATAGATGTAATGAGCCCTTAGGAAGCCCTGAAATCATGGTATTAACCGTCTCTGTGCCTGTGCTTCCACAATAACAGGAAATATTACCTCTCCGCAGTTTTGGTCCCTTCTATTGAAAGGGGATAGAAGCCACCAAATCAAATGAGTTTCCGGGCGTGCGTAGCGCTACTCGGAGCCTCCACAGGACACCATAAAGCTAGTTTGATCTCAAATCCACTTTGGGAAGACAGCGGCCAACGTTCGGCATTTGATAAAATCATTTGTTTCAAAGCGTGGTGCTCCGGCTTTCCATAGATTAGCGCTCGTGATGCTCGGCAATGTGATGTCAGCTCTGCCAGATCATGCCAGCCTGGTGGGAAGCTCGTGAGCGCTCATTCCGTACTCGTAGAAGCTAGCCACATTTTCAAAACTCATGAGCGCGAGTGACTTTGGTCAGTTCCAGTAGACCTGATACCGCTGACATGACATTGTGAGCAAGGTTCATCATGTAATTACATATTGAGCTTTCCCTTCATCCTCAATTTAGGACAGGCAGGCACGAAATAAAGAGAAAGCAGGTATATTTGGAGAACTACGGGTTATAGACATAATCGGGCTCTAACTATAATAGTGTTGGAAGTACAATTGAAACACCCACGCACCGCCGAAGAGCTGTATGCACACTGATGCAGAGCCTCAGTTCTGTGACACCCAATGCTGTATTACAGCTCCGTCTACAGCTCTTGCTCCCTCAACAGCTCTCCCTCATCCAGATCATTCATCTCACACTGCTGTTAAATCCTTGCACTATCCCCGTTCGTTCTTATTAGTCGCTCTTTTGTATAAGTACCACGTTTATTCTATCGAGACCTCTGCGGTTTTGCAGAGGGTCACTGTGCATCGGGCCGATTTCCAACAAATAGTGGTGGCCACACTGCTCATGGCACGTAGCGCACCGAGGATACTCGACGGAGAGCACCATCACTGCGTTGAACCGGTTCCTAGACCGGCAACCGGCGAGGCCCAGCGAGGTCCGCGGAGCCGGCGGGCGCCTAGCCAAGGCGATGCCTAGGGCCGTAGCAACGCCTAGACACGCCTAAAAAAATGCATCGGCGGCCGGCGTTGACGGAGGTGCTTACGTTGTTTGGCGGGCCCACGTGTGTGTGTCGTTGGGCGGTCCCAAATGCGCAGGGACAGGGAGTGGTGGAAGCACCGATGGACGGGGTCTGCAGGTGTGGGGATGCAGGACAAGTGGTATACCAAGGGAGAGGAGCAGTAGAGGTGTCTTGCAGGTCGGCGATCTCTTGCGATGTCTCCTCACGCCGCGACGCGTTCTCATGCGGGACCTCCCAGCTGGTATAAAATGACGAGTTAGGAAGGGGCTGGTATTGCGCTGACATCAACTAGTGAGTGCGCGTAGGCACGTTGTCAGCTTAGCCGAGATCATCGGCGCTATCAGCCTATATGGGTTTTCTGCACATTTGCTGATGGAGACCAGTTCATCCAGCGAGTACTGGAGTGGGCCGTTTCCGCGGTCTTTCCCGATTCGCAGCCGCCTCTGCAGGAGCGTAGCCAGCCCAGCGAATCGGCCGCAGAGCGGCCCCTCCATCCGCACACCTTTCCTCCCTCATGAGCCTATTTCACACATTTATCTCCTCACAGCAGCCGAAGGCCGCCTTTCCTTATTCTATCTTTGCATCCCGATATTCCGTACATATCCCTCCCATCATACATTCACGGAGTAGTCCGGCTCTCCCTTATCGCCTCCCATAAATCTCGTCATTCCTCCTACAATCACGGGTTTTCGGCTTGATCACATCGCAGTAATGTGGCTGAGGTCAGATTCCCTCGTTGCCAGCGCACCCTCGCTTGACCCTTCTGTGAGGGGAACGATGCCACTTAATCGCAGGCCGATTCTACACTCCCAAGAAACCGTGAAGCGAAAGAAACCTCCTGCTTGTGATTCTCGCAAGGCACGACGCGTACTTGGCCATTCCACGACTGACGGGACTCCCTACCCCCGTTGTCTGGAGAAAGGGAACATGTACGTGGTTTCAGGCCTCTCTTTGAACGCTAATGAAATTTTCCCGCGTACTTAGATACACGACGACCCCCGTCGCACAAGTCGCACGACGGCGACCCCTGAAACCCGATTTAGGTACGGTTTCGACTGTGAACCCCGCTGCCTCGGGTTCGTCCACGGCGTCGAACTCGGCTTCAGATGAACCCCAACCATCCCCTTTATGCTCAACTTTGAACTCCAACTCCTTGCCATTTCGGCAACGTCTCAACCTTCCTCCCGACCTTGTTCATCATCTTTTTGAATGTACGTGGTAGTGGCGATCCAGCGATCCACTTGAATAAACTCCGAGAAGGCTTTACACACTTGCCTCACCAACGCCATCCAATATTGCGCGGAGATGTTATTCGGGACGCCCTATGCTCTGTTTCGTGGCAGATCCATCTCCTCCCCCCTCAGCAAAAAGTGCTAGCCCACTGTATCGTGTAAGCATCTCCATTCACAAATTTCGTTGCATTGAATCGCCATGCCAGTGCTATTTCCGCTTCAATTTCGTTCGACCATGCAATTATAGGGCATGGGTCCCAACCTGCGTCGCTTGGAGATCGTTCTGTTTTTGCTCCAGGCGCAGATCTGAGAGATTACGGAGTGCGGAGGGCTCCGATGTATCGGGCCTTGTGTGCTGAAGCGGTTCGACTCGCATGCGAGGTCGGCATTCTTCTCGAGCCATCTGAGGACAATGCGGCATCTTGCTATATACTGCAGTGCCTCGAAGATGGTAGGGTTCTGAAATCTTTTCGCCGCTTGCGAATTTACATCACATCTGCAGAAAAAGAAGCGCGATCTCGGCCATGGGCGGTTGGGTATATTTCTCACGTCCGCGCCCTCTTTGATTTTTTGGCTGACATGCCAAAATACAACACATCTATCTGGTCGGGATATCTGGTGTGTACAACCATAAAAACGCTCCGCATTTGCTCTCACACCGCAATTGTAGCTTATGGATGTCTTGGAGACGACTCTCCGCCGGCAACCTGTATTGATGTTCGTGTCCCAACTGTGCTTCTTCCACCCTCATAGGACGACCCTAGATCGCCTCACGATCAACTCCTCATCACGGGGAGAGATCCTTTGGCTTTGCAGAATCTCTTTTTATCCATCGAGAGCATGGTGCAGGCGAGAAAAGACCAGCCCTTCGTCCCATTCGCGATGATGCGACCTTGTGAGCTCCGGGACCATATCCAAATGGTACCATCTGCCTAATAGTGACTAGATTGCTTCCACGTGATCCGCCTTGCCCGTGAACTGTACGAAACAATCACCGGAGGTACGCATTTGGCCCCCTTCTCGGTCTAAATTCAATTCATTATCTATCCAGACTTTGCCCGTCGGCACCTTCTCGACGAACGCGCCATAACGGACTTCATCGCGTCGCTGAACCACCTCCACGCGATCCTGGCGCTCGTATTCGACCACGAGGAGGAAATCTACCCCAGGGACGCCCTCTTCTGCCCCACCACACAGCGCGGCCTGGACATGAACCTCCGCTCTTGTGCGTACATCATGACACTCAGCCGTGCCGCGCTGGTGCTGGGGCTCCACCGCGAACTCGTCTGGCGCGCTGGCCCACAGTCTGCGCCTGCGCTAGGAAATGGAGTCACGGCTGTAGACCACTGGGCGGCGGAGCGCCTTGCGCTGCTGCGGCGCCAAGTGCACGAGATGGCCAACATCACGATGACGGACGTTGCACGCGCGTTGCGGTTCATGCCGTCGCCGCCGCACACTGCGCATGTGCAGCGTAGGAACGTCATTGTCGCCTGGGCGGAGTTCTGCCTCGAGGCGGTGGATGCGGCGGAAACGCTGCTGCCCGAGCGTGCGGCGACCATTGAAACGTATGCGTTATCATTTCGCTGACTTGACCTGAGCTAGCACTGGTTGACTTTACTTCCCAGGTTCTCCGAGGCCCTGAAGTTAATCGGATATTCTTGGCCGCTTCCGACAGGGCTAGTCGAACGCTTGGACGCGTATGTGGCACTGCACCCCCATGGCCGCCGAGCATGCACGACGAGTCCTGAACTTGAAAAGTGAATAGTGCCCTGGTAAGATTTTCACCAGGTGGCGGGTACAATTTATTAATTAATGAGGCATGTCGGTTATATATTACCTTGGCTGGTGTGTTATTTCAAGGTTCAGGTATAAATTCAGTGGATGCATTCATGAACTCGTTGAATGTTCCAGAATACTCGAGGAAATCAAGTAGTTGATGCCTCCGGTGCTCGGTTTTAACATGATTGCCGTTAATCTCGCGGGGTCTTTTAAAATGGCGTTGCCCTTGGTCTGTGCCCATCGTAATGTGAGAACAAGGAGTGCACGTGAAATACGAACTTGTTTGATCGCCGGAACAACGCCGGAAACCGGCATTATGCCACCACACATCCTTTCTTTCTACCATCATCATTCATGGCCGACCTCTCGTCAAAATGGATTCGGGTCTCAGAACCTACTCCGCATGTTCTTCACATTGAACTTGCAAGGTTAGTGGCTGAGCCAGTATTCCACCTTCCAGCCTCATATCCGGTAGAAATCCTGTCAACGCGTTTTCAGCCGAGTGAGTCTACACATTCCTTCAAAGCTGTGGTTCCGGACTCAAAGGACGAAGATTCTGGCGTGCATATGGCGCGCTTTTTGACCGAATCACTGCCGAAGGGCGGGACGTCCGTGCCGTTGTCCTGTCCTCCGCGATCCCAAAGCTATTCACCGCAGGAATCGATCGTACGTCGCGGTTTACATTCTCTGGTACGAAGACCCCGCTGAGAACTGTCTTTAAAAGTCGCGGATGCGGCCAAAATCACTACAGGAGGCTTCAATGACGCCTCAAGTGTCGATGGCGCCCGTAGCGCGCTAGCTTTACTTCGCGATATCAAGGAATTCCAGTACGCCATCGGTGCACCTGAGCGGTGTCCCTTCCCGGTAATTGTCGCAGTGCATGGGCTTGTTCTGGGACTTGGTATGGACATCGTGGCAGCCTGTGACATCCGGTACGCCGCCGAGGGCTCGCAGTTCAGTATCAAGGTGCGCGCCGACGCTTCATTCGTGCTTTGCATTTCGACTCATTTTTCTGAAGGAAGTGGACATTGGACTCGCTGCAGACGTCGGGACGCTGGCGTATCTTCCCAAAATCGTGGGCAATCACTCGCTAATGCGCGAGATGGCATACTCCGCCGCCACATTTTCTGTTGCTGATGCCGAGCGGATGGGACTCGTCTCCCGTGTCGTTCCTGGCGGCCGCGAGGAAGTTGTTGCTTCGGCCCTGGCCCTCGCAGGAGTAATAGCAGGCAAGAGCCCCATCGCTGTATCCGGCACGAAGCGCATTCTTCTTCATTCTCGGGATCATGGGTATAGTCTCTCTAGGCCTCACGCACGTGCTAAAAATTGGTCGTCAGCGTCGCCGACAATCTCGAGTACACGGCCGCGTGGAACTCCGCTGCCTTGCAGACTGCGGTAAGTTTGGATTTTGGCGTCCCGTGCCATCTGTTGCCTTTTTTGATATTTCCCATTTCGTACTACAGGACATCCCGGAAACACTTGTTGCCGCAAAAGCTCGCCGCGCACCGAAATTCGCGCCGCTCCACAAGACCAAACTCTAGCGTTCTTACTTGTGTCGCGCACAGAGATTGACAATAGAATGTATATGATTCACCGATTGATATTTAGGGAGTCTCACGACAACAGCGAGCTTACAACCAAGTTCGGGCAGTGGTTCCCGCTTCGCAATAGCTCCTGTTTCTGTCTTCGCATTGTTGACTTCCTAAACGATCTTTCTAGGGCCCACATTACAACGAACCGAAAGCGAATCACTCAATATGTAAGCAGTAATTTCGTGCATTCATATTGACGCTCGCTATTTATGGAGCTTCCTCCATCTGCGGTTCGCTGTGTAGCAGCGCCATGCCCAGGCCCCATGATCGATAAATCTATGATAGGTGCTGGTCGTCTCGATGCGCAAAATAATCGTGGTTCTCTGAATTCTTTTTACTGACGACCGTTCCAACGTCGCGTAGGATCCGACGAGTTTCGAGTCACTCTGGTGTTCTAAAGCGTTTCCCACAGTCTCCCACTGTTCGCCTTTTTGGGCAAGTTTTACAACCGCCTATTTACCAGCGGGCGGGATGCCCCCGACGGCGAAAATACATCCCGAACCCCATTGCCACGAAAGCTACGCCCAGGAACGGTCCCAAGACCTTTATCGCTTTACCACGTAGCGCGATAGCATACCTGATGATCCTCCTAGTGTTGAACTCGTCCTTGTTGTTCGCTTTGGGAAAGACCCCCGTCGGTATGTCCTTTCCCAGAAATGTGCACAGTGGCGCCCAACCTTCTTTCACGTCGAATTCCAGCAACCGCTCTTTGTGTACCAGGCCTCGGACCATGTCGTAATATTCTTCGAATCGTCTCTTGGCCACCTCCTCGGTTACGTTGTCCGTCTTGAAGAAGATTTCGAAGGCCGGACGATGGAGGTCGTGCACCTTTCCTTCCCCGCCGGCATCGATCCAAGCGAAAAATCGATGGAACGAAATAGGCGCTAGAATGGGGAAGATGGTGCTGTGGTACGATTTCCACCAGCTATTGGTGTCGCGCATTGTGAGCACGATCTTTGCATCAGGGTACGCGGCAACCAGCTCCTCTGCAAAGAGCAAATGGGGCATATCGGCGACCGCCTCAACTGATGCGTCAGTGAGGAATCGGCCTTCAATGTGGGATGCACTCACTCGACAATCTCCCAAGAGCACATCCCACTCCTCGCGTCCGAAGGGAGTTCCCTCACCGTGATATTTTGCTTTGATTGCGGCGATCCACATATCGATCTCGTTCGGCCTAGTATTCACCGTGTAGCCATGATTCGTGCGGATGTATCCTAAGCTCTCGAGAGCGATCTTCAGGGCTAGCCCAGAGTGAGCTGTTTCCAGCAAGTGTCGAAAGCGAACTCACATTCCGTTCCCGTTCTACAGAATCCTAATCCCAGCACCTCCATTGGAACTGTTCTCTTCCCTCCACTTTTCGGCGGCGCAGACATAGATTTGACTCGGGACCAATGTGGGGACGAGCCGGAAGGGCGTGGAAGCGACGAAGCCTACCACGCGGTATAAATCCAAGACGATAGTGTGGAACTGCCCAGAAGCCAGTGTGGTGAAGTAATACGTGAGTCCTTTACGCGTTCCGCAGTTGAAACTATCTCGTAACGATAATTCTAACTAATAGAACTTCAGCTTCCCAACCTGGCGTCAGACCTTCCCCCAGCAGACATCTACGCCGCCCAACAGACTTCACCCAGTCGTCTCTCACCCCGCATCTTCGACTGATCCATTGGGATAATCCCAGTCAACTCCGGTTCGCAGTCTTTCGCTTTCGCTTCTGACTGCTTATGCTCCCCTGCGCATCTAATGCTCTGGAAACCTCGCGAGTGGCGTTTACTGAACGGGGAGCCTTTGGACCGCACCATCTATGACAGACCGATGAACAAATTACAAAAGTGAGTAGGAACTCGTGCTCGAACGAGAACGTGGTTCTTCATCGAGTTTGCTGAAGCGAGGGCGAATCCCAAATACATTGTCGCTGGACTCGAGAAATCTCCTAGTCTTGAGCACTCGCCGCTCAAGATCTCAGGTGGTGTATAGTTGGAATGCGATCGTAATCGTCGTGCTGGACTGTGCCAAAGACCAGAACCTGGAAATCTTGCGCTCCAAACGCCGAAATTCAATGCAATGTCAGGCATGCGCGCCAAGTAGTCTTCTAAGTCCGGGTCAATGGCTCTCACTGTCCTTGTCATTTTCAGACAGGAGATCCCTGGAAAAGGTGATTTCGCATCCATATACTCACGCACCGAACAAGAGGATTAAAATCTCCGTTCGAAATCGGAAGCACTTCGTTGACACTCATCCATAGAACTGTCTGGAAGTCCATTCTGTGGTGACTGAATGACTGGTGTCAGCCCGGTTTTCTATTCCTCGAGGTTGGTTTTCCATTCATCATTGATCAATAATTCCATGGAATGATGCACATCTGCCGATAGCCTCTTCGGAACAGTGATTCACCGCCTTTTGCACAGTCAGTCGACAGTAGCAGCGAATTTTTTCCAGGAAATCTTTGGTGGAGCTGGGGAGTTGACCGCGGACGCGAAGTCGGAGGAATTCAAGGCGGGGAAAAATCGCGTTGGATGCCTTCGAGACAACTATGAACGGGCTTCTGTGAACGTCTTCTGTTCGCGTCTCCTTCACGGATTTCCGACTCGTCGAGGGCAATTTCGGCTACAGCCAACCGGCCGGAGTCCACTTCCTTCTCTTAGCTTCTACCCTTCAAGGCCTGGCCCCCCTGGCCGGACTTCGTTCTTGTGCGCCCACGATTTTCTCATCCTCTCCTGGTCCCCACGCTAGCGACCAAATACAAAGGGCGCAGACTGTAGGACGGCGGTTTTTTGCGACTTAGGCGCTCCTACGCGTCCTTCGATATTTGGCATCCCTCTCCCACGCCTGCGGCTCTTCGATCTGGACTTCAAACTTCAAGTACCCGGTGCTGTTTCTGGGTCCGCCACTGCCCCCGCTACTAACCCCGCTCCTACTCCGCATCTTTATTTTTATCTTTGTTAGGAAGGCGCTGGCTCTAGCTGGAATTTGAGTTCGTCTTGCACATTCACTACGAACAGATCCGCCCCTCCTTCCCCTACCGGCGACGCCTCCGCCATCCTCCCCGCGCCCTCTTTTATCCTGCTGCTCTCTGCCGCCACAAACCCTGAAACCATTGCACCCCCCGACTCCCGGCACGCTCTTCTTCGTGCGGTCCGATATGCTCCCTTCAAATTTCGTGACTACATCCATCTACACGTCGGCTCTCGCGGCATTATCCTCGGAGCGAATACAGATAGACACTCGCACTCGGCGCCTCACCCAGTGGCGCCGGCCATTTGTGGTACCCCTCGCTTGTTGGGATATGCGTCGAAGGAGGAGCACGCGAACGAAGAATATACGCGCAAGATTCCGAAGATTCCGACCGGCGGCGCCGCGGAGGCGGTTCCCGCCGCAGGTGGAGGGTGTGCATCAAGTGGATGCGCTTCCTCAGCCCACTCATGCACGCGCGTTTTGGTGGAAGCGGCGCCACAAAAGATGGATGCGAGGGCTTACCCTTGGCCGGATACGGCACAGACGCTCACGTACGATTGCTGACCAAGCGAACGTAGAACACATGTTACAGGATACGTACGGTTATATTATCGGGACATGAACGACTCATATTGCCTTTATCGGCAGAGTCCTCAGAAATACGGATTCGGATGCGGCGTCCAGTAGGGCTGGTCCCAATATTCGTATTCGTTTTCGCATGAGTCTTTTTGGAGTTGTGGGCACCAGGTAATCCGTCAAGACCTGCCGGACAACGAAACATTTGGGAGATGCCCATATCCAGCTCCATTGCATTCCATATGACACACGGTTCAACCCGTCAGCTACCTGAATGTACCTGTTTCTACCCTTTGGTGCAGATTTGGGGCCACCCTGGGTGGTTATTCCAAGTACATCTACGTCAGTGGTTTACGTTGGGCTACTTAGATGGATCGACGTGGACCAACATACATAAAGGCCTTGGTCCATCTACAATTCTTGGACAGGGGGTAGACAGAGGTTATGTAAACTGAGGTCAGAACGCAATGTCTGGGTTAGCGCCCCTACGATCATCTTGTGCAGTCTACCGTGCAGGTTCAGCAGAGATGCTGACGCCGGGTAAGTCAAGCAAGTGGTGGACCAGAGTTAATATCGCAGAGCTCAGGACCAAACGTGACCTTGAAAAGGAATAGTCCAGCAATCCATTTTTGCCGGTCCGGAGGTTGGTATATATATTCCGCATTTCAGACTTGTATCCCATTCGACCGTGTTCTCGTTCAGAAGACTGAGGTTAGCCGATTCCCCTTGCTCCCTCCCTTCACTGACTCTCCCGCTAGGTACAATGTAATTGAAGCTTTGGTCCTCTCGAGTGTACGAAACTTGCTAATCATCGCTTTATTCCCCAGTATTTTGACATTCGTCTTCTTCGATGACCGCCGTTCTGGAGCTGCCCGACATACACAAGAGATGGCCATTCCCTGTCGCCTACAATCGCTGGGAGGATACTGTTTCGGTTGAGACTCTGGCGTGGATCGAGTCCCTTTCAATCCTGTCGGATTTCCAGATGGAGAAGTTCAGAGCAATCAACTTCTGCAGCTTTGCGTCAATGGCATATGCCTATTTGACGGACGTGCATCATTTCAGAGTCGCATGTGATATGGTTAACCTGCTTTTCGTCTTGGATGATATTACGGATGAGCTGTCCGCGCAGGAAGTCGGATATATTGCCGAAATTTCGTTGGCCGCCTTTAGGTTCGCGTCATTGAACTCTTTTTTGATCCCGTATTTATGAAATCCCCTCAGAAATCGGCAAACGCCGAGGCCGCTGGGGGAGCATCCCGCTGGAGAGATGCACAGAAGGTTCGCAGTATTTATTAACGCCAAGTCTTGCCCGCTGATTTTCTGTCCCCGTAGTTTCTCAGAGCGCCTTCACCTGATAGCCAATCCGCAAATTTTCGACAGGTTCCTCGTGAACTACGAATTATATCTCAAAGCGGTCGCGGATGAGGCCAACGAACGCGATCACAAGAGGATACGCAGTTCCCTTGACTCGTATTTAACCTTGCGGCGTGAAACCGGAGCGGTGAGAATCAGCTTCGATCTTCTTCTTATCCCGGAGGAAATTCCAAGTGACATTTTGCGGGACTCTCGGCTCGCGAGGGTGGAGAACCTCGGTTTTGATATCGTCTGCGTTGGAAATGTAAGCATTTCCCTCCCATACCACTTTTAAAATCTTCACCTATCCGACCTCGTAGGACATCCTTTCTTTCAACGTCGAACAGGCGCGCGGAGATACTCACAACGCCGTCATCGTCGTGATGCGCGAGCGAGAGCTGTCAATCCAGGAGGCCATGGATTTTGTTGGCCAGTGGTATCAGCAGAAAATCGAAGACTTCTATACCGCGATGCAAGATCTACCACCGTGCCCCTCGGTCGCCATACGCAATCGCGTGAAAATGTATTTTGCAGCCATCGCAAACTGGATAACGAGCAATTACGAGTGGAGTTTGCGCAGTGGGCGCTATTTCCCTGACGGAGAGAACCCATTGGAGAGTGGTTGGGTTGTACCTCTTCTGCAGAGTACCCAGCCGTAAAATCAACGGCACATATTGGCACTTCTCTGAAATCTCTGAAGTAGTATAATTTAAATTAGGTATATTTTAGAGCACTTTGCAGAACATAGGGCGCAGATCGTTCTTGACAGTTTTGACTAGAACAATCGCCATGGGCTCAGTTTTTGATCGGATTTCCTTGGGAGCAAGTGATTGCACTGAAGAGTCGACGTCGACACAGAACTGTCTGGAAATCCATTCCGTGGTGAGTGGATGTCCGGTTTCTTTTACCCGAGGTTCGTTTTCAATTCATCATTGATCAATAGTTCCATGAATGATACAGTTATTCACTCTTCTCTGTCAACAACCTGTCTGACCGATCCAATCTGTCGATAGCCTCTTTCGAGGTGATTCACCGTCCTTTCCGACAGAATACTGTCAACTCCTCCTTCAAAGGAGCTAAAGACTAGCAGTGTTTTTCAGCAGCCGGCGCTTTTTTTTGGGGAGAACCGGGGGTTGCTAGCTAGTAGATTGGATGGCGCGAAATTCGTCTGAGCCGAATAAAAAGAAACGCTATAAATGCCAAATTTGGTGGCGAACGACAAAAAATGCATCTGTTTTCAAGGAACCTTGCAAAAAATTGAACACTGTTCAAGAAGTGAGCATTGATAAGTTGAGGGAAACCCAAAGCACACTTACCAAGCATTGAGCTAATATTAATCAGAGCCGTCACAATACTTTTCGCTGCCATCGGAATCCTCTTCATCGGGCCGAGAACCCTCCCCGCAGCTTCCCCCTAGCAGATACGAATAGTGGAAGGTGATCTTTGTAATGGGAAAGCAAGGAGGTACGAATTCTCAGGCACCGATCTCCCGTCACATATTTGCACATTCCGCAGCTTGATCTCGATGCGCACGAGGTAATACCAGCGTCGGGTTCGGGCCCAAAAAATCGGTACCTCGAGACTGCGAAGAACAGGCGCGATGATGGTGTCGACGGATCCCGTGCAACGCTTGCTGGTGATCCGGAGCAACTGCAAGTATAGGAGCGATATTTCAGCTCCAGGATGATCCACGATTTCATTCGTAGGATAGAGAAACAGAACGCAGTCGACGACATTCGAAGTCTGGCGCTAAATTGCATCGCAGTCGCTCGCGTCCACCATACCCCAACCTTAAAAAAGTTAGTTGCTACTAGGGCAACGTTAATTCGAAGCCATAGGGTCGCAGCCATACAGGAAAGCTGTTCGGAGAAGCGGCGCATCCTGGAACGAGACGGCAAAGTCGGGAGTTTCGGTGATGGATAACATTAGATCGCTTAGTAGAGGCATGCCATCCATCGGGGAAGGGCGGACGGGTGAATGCGGAGCGTCGAGTGCTCGAGCCGTGCGCGGTGGGTAAGAACCGGAGTATATATTTCAGGAGAGATACCATTGATGATATCGGGGGGGAGGCCAGGGGGCCCGCCACGGGTTTCGGGAACCCAATCAGAGTTTTGCCAAGGCACACCTTTGAGGGCGCCGTTAGATCAGAGTTTCGTGGAGTATTTGCGGTAGAATTGGGATTGGAATTGCAAGAAGAGGTGGGATGCGGGGGTAACCGTGCAGACCTCATTGCGGCATATCGGCTGCGAAACGAATCAACACAATAAACGGCCAGCGTCGTGTCTACACACAAGAGGAGACTCGAGAGGGGAAACGACCACTCACAGAAATGGAAAGACAGACAGGGAAGCGACAGGAAGTGGACTGCAAAATCGCGAGTCACGTCCAAGGCTGCATGAGGCCGGTTGCGGCAGTCGCGACAACGTACGCTCTAGCCATAGGACATGTCGTGAAGGCAACTCAGCAAACTCTTCCACGCCGCCACCGATGTGGTTCCGCTCTCCGCCCTTAGAAGAATATCACGAAGCTCGCCGGAGTGGCCTCGTCCAAAAATGGAAACCTCCTTCTCGACGATGGAGGGACGGACGGCGGAGAATGGAGTGTAGGGTGGACACCTACAGGCATGGAATGCAAGGAACTAGCGAAGACGCTGTCCGGTAGCTAAAGTGTGGCGTCTTTGTCAGCGCATGGAATTACGACGACGCAAACAAGCGAGCCGGGATGGCAAGAGGCGCAATCCAAAGAAGGAAGGACGAGAGAACAGAGGCAAGGAGGAGCGAGGAAGTTCTGGTCACCGGGCGAGCGCAAACGACGAGTGAGCCGCACTTGCAGGAGAACAGTTCGAAGAGGGAGTGCGCTCGAGGAGGTCAGATGGGTTGCAGAGCTACTTAGTCAAGAAATCGCGGACGACTTTGGCCGGACTCCAAATACTCCTCTTCCACACGCTCGTCTCGGTCGCGCAGCAACTCCGTACCCAGGTGAGTGCCACAGTTTGTCGCCGAGTCGGTGGAAGAAGACGAGAACCCCGCAAAGTTAACGCGCGCTAGGGAGGAAGATTGTGGAAGAAGAGCAGTTGATTGCCATCACCGGATGACATCAGCCGGATTGCGGTGTCAAAGCGTAAATCAATGAGAAGCAATGTCCAAGTGTTGTCGACATTTGATTCCCGAGTTGGCCGGTCCGGTTGTATACATAGGTCGTTGTAGGTGGGCCTTTCGGGGCCAACGCTAAGCGAGGCTAAGGGAAAGCCTCGCAAGCTCAAAAGTCAAGAGAATGACCCTCCTCTATGATACAGAATTAGTGTATATGAGCATCCACACATCCATTTTTGCTGGTACATGCCGCAAAATTCATAATATCGGACAAACATCGCTGTAGCGCTGTAAAAACGAAGCTTTTTTGGGCTTGTGATTTTCGGACATAGCCTTGCGGCCTTGCGAGCTTGCCAAGATTTTGGTGGGCCTTGTGACCTTTTTCGGGCTTGTACAAGGTCACAAGTAAATTGTCAAAAGTCTGATGAACTGTTTCCGTGTGTGACCGATTATACACGGTAGAAACCGTACATGTGTGCGTGTACCACGGTGTAGTGTACAGACTTGCGTACACGGTATACTATACACACGGTTTACACGGTTAATTTGGGCCAAACTCGGAGCTTTCCGCGATCCTCATCGGAGCGGCGGATAAACGGGCACTGTATGTGTCTTCTCTCCCGTCATGCGCAGTCACCCGGCCCACTTGCCCCCAACCTTGGCCAAGCTTTGACAACATTCTGCACATCGGTTCCTGAACTTGGTGGGTGCAGTCTTGCCAAGACTCTGGCCGGAGTTCTTCAAGAAGGTCTGCAAGACGTCCCGGAAAACAGCCTGTGGTTCGATTATTGGTACATGAAACCGGTCCCCCCATGGGCCAAATCCGAAGCAGCGTGTGGGTGGACATATTTTTCACAGAAAAATTTGGCAAGTTACAGTTAGATGCATCAAACAGTTACTTATCGGTACAAGTCGAAAGGGCATCGAACTTCGTTTGTGACACAATGGAAGCAGCGGTGGATATAGTCTTTATATCATATAGATTCAGAATAGGTCCGGTGGGATCCACTGGAAGTCAATGGACGCCCCGTGGCCCAAGTGACCCACTGGTTCAGGCTGGATTGAGCGAGCAGTGGAACACACTAGTAGCCGATACCAAACGATGTTGATTAGCTGTTCGACTGTTCCGCGTGTATTACTGCAAAGGTGGGTCTTCGAACGTGATGGCCGAAGTGATTTAAGTCTTACGGGAGATCACCCACGTTCTGCCGATGAAACGGATAGACGGGAAAAACCCGATGAACCTGAGTTGAAACGTCGGTTGACATTTCGAAGTCTAAATATTTCCGAAAAACGCGCTTCCGGTTTGCTGCCGTCGGGTTCTGCGGCTACGAGTATCCGCCCGACCGTCAGCTTGAACGAGTGCGTGCACCGGACCGTTCAATCCCACCAAGTATCTCAGAGAGGCTATTATCGCGGGATACGGAATATTGGAGGACAGTCGTTGTGGTAGGCAACCCAATTCTGTTTAAGACAAACAATTTGAACACACAACCAACTATACACCTTTGGGAAATTAGAGGGTCTAGTCGACTTGAAGTCACTCGAGTTGACTTGGAAGTCAACCCGAGTCGCAGCACCGACTCGGCTTGACTCGACTTGAGTCGGCTATGACTTCGACTTTCAAATGACTTGGAGTCGAAATCGCGGCAACACTGAGAACTGCGCCTTTCATAGCTGAGTTGGGATGAAGGAAAGACAGAGCGCCACTTACTTGATAATGAAATTATTTCTGTTGAGTTGCGGCATTGCAGCGCCGGTTCTTCCAAGAAAAAATCCCAGGGCTGGGTTCGAGATGCATGATGCGTGTTAACTCATGGGACGGTTGAAACTACATAAGAAGAGGGCAGCAGCCAGCTACGCAACTCCACACTAGAAGTCTGTATTCGACAGGATTCCGCGCGACGGAGGTCCGCATCGCTCCTTCGGAAACCTGTTGTAGTTTAAGGATGGCTCCTGTGCCGTATACACGACTATTTCGACCACATGTTCACGTCAAGCGTTACGGCGCCATCTGGACATATTTGACAGCTGTTTCTCGCCCAAAGAACTACTACTCTGCTGAACTTCTTGTTCCGCGGCGCTACACACGCAGAGCAATGGTCGTAATAGTCTCGGTGTAGCAATACGTACGGTCTAGCTTCAACGAGATAGGGCTCGAGACGGCGCGGTAACTGCCGCTCTGCGGTGCAAGGCTCCAACCGTGTAGTATACGTGTATGAATCCCCATATATTATACGGATACGGTTCATACGCGTGTATACACGGTAATTTTTGGGGCAAAAACATGACTTGCTACGTCGATACCATGTTCAAACTGAGTGCCTAGAACTTCAACAGCCCAGCCTTTATCCACATCTTTGTGAGCATCGCAATCATGATGGTGTCGGCGTGCATAGACGAGCGAGTCTCACGCTGGCGCGATTTGGAGAAGAGGCGCTCGACGGTCACACTTGTACCCGGGATTGCAAGTTATTCGCCGCTCCAATGAGGATCGCGGAATGCTCCGATATTCCCAAAGAGACAACCCAGTTGATGCCCCAGTTTGGCCCAAATTAACCGTGTAAACCGTGTGTATACGTAGTATACCGTGTACGCAAGTCTGTACACTACACGCACACATACCGTTTTTACCGTGTGTGACCGGTTACACACGGAAACAGTTGGAGCCTTACTGCGGTGATATAATGGTATTTAGCGAAAAAAAAAGAGTAGATCATTTATGTAGGAAATCATTTACTAAAGCCAAGGAGAATTCGAAATGTCGTCAGCCATGAGGTTGATGACAGCTTTGGGACGCAGGTGGGGCTCGACCTTGATAAAGCATGAGGTTCTGAATTATCAGAGTGCGGTGACAGGCACGCCGAATGCCGATGACATCGCGCGCTCCAGAAAAAAAAAATCATTAGAAAGTGAATCTTCGGGAAAAGAAGCAGAACACGAGATTCAAGTGAGAAAACGGAGCCGAGGTTCAAATGTCAATGACTCAGGTCGTGCCTGCCCCACGCAGGAGGTAACAGACGTAGAAAATGATGCCAAATGCTGGATGTGCACATCGAGCAAGAGGAGGGGGGAGAGCAATCGTTGTTTCTGCTCCTGTGTGAAACTTGTTGACTTTGGGAAAAGGAAGGCGCGTCAGGAACGAACAAAAACTCTGGCATGGGACATGTTACCACGACGATCTATTTTCCCGCCCTCCGTCGCGTATCGGAATTAGTCAGTTGTTCGAGGAGGCGTGTATGCGCGGAGATAGTGGGGTGAAAGAAGGAGCCCTTTCTTGTGAATTGAACTGATCGGGAAAGCGGAAAAGAAAATGAACTTTCGCCTCTCGAAGCCAATGCTCGCTATGGAGGTCAGCTGGTGGGAGGACCCTGGTCTTCGGGTGCGCCTTTAGTTCACTTTCTTTGTCTTTGTTTTTGGCTTAAGAAAGTCCTTGGTTCGATTCTGCCAAGAGGTTTCGTTTGCAATGTTTTTCGCTCGTGTTGTTTAATCTTCCTTTATTCAATGTCCCACAATAAACGGCTTTCGAGTGGTCATTGCTTGCATGCTCTTCGATTCTAAATATTGTTGTCTCATGTTCGGTTATTGCTCTCGCAAATTAGCTGTTCCCAAATGCTGATGTCTTTGTGATCCCACAATAATATGATTTTCCTTTCAGCATATTCGAGCAATACCAGTCGGCCTACAAGTTCGCAATCATTGTGGCATCCACGTGCAGTCAAACTCGAACGCTGCTCAACCTTAGTTCAGCTCCTGCAATGAGCTCCTAATTGTTGCAGGCTCGTGGACAGACTGGCACCGTGCATTTGTACCATGGATGAGGTTCTTCTCCACGCACAAAAAGAGTTTGAAAACCGGTTCGAATTTTTGTATTCCCTGTGCTTCATATGTAAAATATCAGTGTTAATTACTACCTCAAGTCCCAAAAATTCTGGCTGCGCGAGAATTGTACTACCAAACCAAGGTGACACCAAATTTGGGACTAAAAATGCCAAGAATGCCCAGCCAACAACTGATAGTCCAAATCGGGGGGAGGCTGGCGCAGTGCTGGGAAGAATACCAACGGGTACCCGGTAGATACGGGGAAAAAAAAACATGTACATACGAATGCCAAAATCATGACACGAACGTCGAAATCACGACATCCGCTCAAAATACGAGGGAACGGAAAGGAAAGAGAAGGGAAGCAAACATACAACAGCTAATAGTCCAAACCGGGGGAAAGCTGGCGAAGTGCTGGGGAAGAATACTGGGTACCCGGTAGATACGGAAAAAGAAAACATGTACATACGAATATCAAAATCATGACACGAACGTGGAAACCACAACATCTGCTCAAAATGCGAGGGAAATGAAAGGAGAGGAAATGTACCACCGCTGTGGTCCCTCAAAGGGACGCATGGGTACTGTAACTACGAACGCTGGCCTCTACAGTGTGCACTACAGTTATCTTTGATATTGCGCTTTCGGACTCGTCCGTTGTTGGCTCAATAGCTGCACAGATGTTACAGCGCGATGAGAAGCCGCTGCGCTGATGACCCACGCGTACGCGGCTGATCTTCTGAATATTTGGGGACTTCTCCGCCCCACCATTGCCAGCACTACACACCTCGATCCCGTTGCCGTGCTTCCGAGCTTGTCACCCGCTCGTTATTTCTTCCAACCCAGATGTTAGAAGCACACGATTCGTAGCTTCGATGTACTCGTCTCCACGAGTATACCGCTTGCCGACAGGTAGTGGGCGGTTTATATACCGGTGCATAGCTCGAGATGCGTTGTGAATCTCTTCCGGTTCAACCCCCAAGATGGTTTTAGCCACTAGCTTCTTCGCGTCCCTCCTTCTGCTCGCAATGGGCAAGCCCATGGTGCCTCGCACCATGGTTGTCCATGAATCGCGTGCCGCTCCTGCCGAGGGATTCATCCAGTCTGCCGTAGCGCCCGCAGAGCAAGAACTCACCCTCCGCATCGCGTTAAAGCAGAACAACATTTCTGGACTGCAGACTGAGCTATACAAAGTCAGCGACCCGGCGTCCGAATGTGCGTTCCGAGCTTCTCGCTACCGTCTTCTCTGACCATTCTGCAGTCTACGGGCAACATTTGACCCTAGAAGAGGTGTGACTTCCATGACTTTGTAGCGCGAATATGTTTGACTTCTGTTGTCGCTGCCAGGTTGTCGATTTCGTCAAGCCAACGGACGAGACTCTTGCCTCCGTGGCCAGCTGGCTCTCAGAGAATAATATCACTTCCAAGCCCGCTGCGCCTGCCCGCGACCTACTCGAGATCAAGGTCCCTGTCTCCCAGGCAAACGACCTCCTTTCCGCCGAATTCTCCGTTTTTACCCATGTCAAGACGGGCAAGACCATCATTCGCACGCTCCAGTACTCCCTCCCCGCTCAGCTGACCCAGCACGTCGAGTTTGTTCACCCGACGACCATCTTCGCGCCTCCCCTCGACTCAATGCCCAAGTTTGTTGCCGCAAGCCCAGAGAAGCGAGCCACCTCCGGCTCTGATGACCTCCCCGACTCATGCGCCTCGACTATGACCCCTGCGTGCCTTCAAGTGAGTCATTTCGCGTCCGGCGCAACTATTTCCACTGACCGAATGATCAGGAGCTCTACGGCATCCCCACCACCCCCGCAACTCAGAAGTCCAACACGCTCGGCGTCGCTGGCTTCATTGACGTGCGTTAAGCATCCCATTTCCTTCCGATGCTTTATTCATGGTACTCGTCACTTCTAGCAATGGGCGAACCAGGCGGATCTTACAGTGATTTTGGCTGACGTGCTGTTTCATGGGTTCTGACTGTCGCCACAGGACTTCCTCACCCAGTTCCGCCCCGATATCAACTCGTCCACCACCTTCGCTCTTGAGACCCTCGACGATGGCTCGAACCCGCAGAACAGATCCCAGGCCGGTGTCGAAGCAGTTGGTGGTCCGCGTTTCATTTTGAATTTATACTCATTTTGTTCTCGCTCCTATGTAGGACCTTGATATTCAGGTCTAGTTTTTCTACACTCTTTGCACCATTTCTCTATGCTGAAATGACTTTGAAGTTCACCATCGGTCTCGCCACCGGTGTCCCAGTCACCTTTATTTCGGCGGGTGACGATAATTCTGATGGCCTCAATGGGTTCCTGCAAGTCTGATTGTCACCGCTGTGCACGTCCTTGCTTCTGACACCTCCAAAACAGTGACATGATCCTTCTCCTGATCAACGACCCCAACCGTCCCAGTGTCTTGACCACCAGCTACGGCTTTCAGGCCGAGAGTGACATCCCATTATCAGTTGCCATGTCAGTACCTTTCCTGTGCTTCCTGAGCGCCGAATTTTAACGACGGATGCCTTTATTTAGCAACCTATGCAACACGTACATGCAGTTGGGCGCTCTCGGTACCTCTGTGCTCTTTGCCTCAGGCGATGGTTAGTCTTGGGCCCATGATTCAAATCCCTCTTCGCGTCGCATGTTTACCTGATTCGCAGGCGGTGTTTCGGGCGGCCAGGGCCAGACTGGCTGGTAAGAAAACTCCATCCGCACCTTTGTTAAACATTTCTCACTGAATGTCCACTTGCGCGCAGCGGAATCTACATCCCCGCCTTCCCCGCCACCTGCCCATTGTGCCTAAAATTCCTCCCGTTCCCATCCCATTCTATTTTCTGATACGCTCTCTTTCTACAGCATCACTGCGGTCGGCTCCACCGGAGGAATCAACCAGAACCCCGGAATCAGCGAAGTCGGGTCGTCATTCTCCTCTGGAGGTCAGTTGTTGGTTTGCTCTATCCGTGTTTTCCTACCCCAACACGTCTTCAGGATTCTCGAACTACTTCCCCATTCCCGACTACCAGGCCAAGGACGTCGCAGCCTACCTCGCATTCCTCGACAGCCTCGGCACCATCCCTGAGGACGGCAGGTTCAACCGCAGCGGCCGTGGCTTCCCCGACGTCTCCGCGCAGGGCGAGAACTTTGGAATCGTGGTGGGTGCGTCTCTTCTTTCCTTCTTTCTGGGTGTCGGAGGAACTCATGATATCTGTGCAGATGGCCAATTCGGCACCGTCGCTGGAACCTCCTGCTCCAGCCCTACTTTTGCCTCCGTCGTCGCGCTCCTGAACGACGAGGTAAGCTCTCTCTCCTGCATTACGGGAAAATCCAACTTCTAATTGTTATTATATTCCTTCAGCTCGTAGCGGCCGGAAAGCCCGCTCTGGGTTTCCTGAATCCTTTCCTGTACAGTTCTGCCGGCCGTGCGGCGCTCAACGACGTTCTCTTTGGTGATAATCCTGGTTGCGCAACGGAGTGGGTATTATTCTGCATTCTTTCTTTCTTTCACCTGTCGGCTTGGGTCTTGGGCTGACGAGTGTTGTAGCGGCTTCTTCGGAAACCCCGGTTGGGATGCCGTCACTGGGCTGGGCACGCCCAACTATACGGCGCTCAGGACTGCGGTCGGGTTGTGAGGATTGAAATATCACGCAAAGGGAAATTTGGTATTTCAGGTGTTACATTTTTTTCTGTATCTATTTGAGGTGTAGGGCCGTGGGATTGCCCAACAGAAATTCTTGCCTATGTGCTTTTTCCTGTGGCTGTAGCTATGAGCCCGATAGCCACACTGGAACCCCGGCAAATTTCAGTCACTGCCAATGCAGGTAACACAAACTCCAACTTTGATATGAAACAACCTAGAGCGTTGGCAGGGGAATGAAATTCGTCACTTCAGGTTACCACAGTAGCCTCGGAAATGGTACTGGCCGTCATCGGCTACCAGTGGATGCCAATGTCATCTGCACTCGATTCCAGTGGCAAGCCGCCCAAATGAGGAACAAGCGGAATAAGAAAACTCTCATCCTTGTGGCTTTTATCACGAACTTCCGCTTACTTTTTTTGGAATGGACTGCAAGAGGGCCGCACTGGCTGAGTCGGTGAGTGGTACACTGCTGTGAGCGAACATGCCAAGAAAGACTACGGCAAGTTCCTCACTGAGTGAGCACGCTGAAACGGTCGATGAAGTGACGCACAAAGTCCAAAGGTTGCCAATGCGAAAATGGGCGAGCCTGGTCTCATGATGGGGAAGGCCAACAGGAGGGAGAGTGGAGATCTGGGTTGCAGAAATATCAATGATCATCCTTTGTCGCGAAGTGTTTATACAAAGATCAGTGGGCAGTTCACAATGTTAGCGATGGTCATGCCGAAGGCGAAGAAATGCAAGCCATCTAGCATGTAGCTTCAGTTGTCGGAAAGTGTGGTTAGATCTCGCTAGAGAAATGCGAAGCAAACACAGCGAACCGCCCCTGGTCCAAGAATCCGGCGTCGAGCCCACCGAGGGCGGGTGCGCCAACGGAAAGAACATTGCGTCCCAGAAACAATTGTTCAGCGTACCGTATGGCGCAAATTCTAAAGGATCGGGATCGGCCATTCCACGATTCAGCTAATCGGAAGTATGCGCAATAAGATCCCTCAGTCAGCGGATGACGACAGAAGCAAGACTCAAATGACGGATGGCATTGCACGCAAGTAAATGGACGTGTCCTGGAAACAGCAGGGTTAAACTGGTAGTCAGGGCGGAAGAACAGTCAATCAGGACAAGAAGCATGCCCAGGCTCACTGCTCAAATCATGCAATGGGTAGTGATGCATGCTCAGGAAACGGAAACAATACTGGATTTTTTCCTTCAAATCGACTCAGACACCAGGTGTGACGCGTGACCATTTCAACCAGTTTGACAATTCATCAATTTGGATACTCACTGACTTATTCACACAAGGAGGATAACCAATTTTGCACTGACCGAACATGCAAAACACATTGAGAACCAATCTACAGTGCCTTTTGAATAGTTGCTGGTTCAATATTTGAAAGATATTCAAAATAACTTCTCGATGACTCAGATATATTCTGCATGATGTTGGGTATGCATAAGGCTCCAACCTTTTTCGTTTATAAACATTTTAAACGGATAAAACTGTGTTTATTTTCGTTTCTTTTACACACCAGGACAAACGGAAACAAAAAGAAAACCAATGATTTAAACGGTTAATTTCTGGCAACATCCTCAAGGGTCCAAAGGACAATGGTTTCATATCATTCCCTTTTACCATTTATTTGAGAACAATCTCCTTCTTTCTGTCGAGCACCCAGGGCCACCCTGGCATGAAGTCACCTTGGGTTGAACCAGACCCGGCTCTTGCCGAGATGCCGTGCAGCATTCCCACGATAACTTTACCTCCTCTCCATCCTCCCACCACACCGAGACCCCTCGCATTTGCAGGGAGAAGAGATCAGTGTATGTATTCTACATGTAACTATCCTGACATTTATCACAACTGCCACAGACTTCATCTGATTGCAGACACTGCGAAACCACTGTTTACAGCTCTTTGCAGTACAACAGGCGCGGTCCGTTTTTTCTGTTTTGGCAAGTTTTCATGAGAACAGCTGCCCTGAGCTCAATCCTCAACCGTTTCCCTTCAACATAGGCTCATTTGACTCGCATTGAAAATCCACAGGGGATGGAATACCGGTATTTTTGATCCTTTCACGTAATAGAATTTCTTCCGGAAAAACTTGGTGTTGAGAAGGACACTGTAGCATAGGCTCAACTCTGCATAATTTCAGTCAGTGCCTGTACAAGGTATACCAAATATTTATTATGACTTAATTTTCCTATTCAATGATGGAAACTGGTGAAATGATTGCACTACCTAGATTTCTTAGGTTGAACTCCTATGGTGATTGGGTTGGCAATATCTCTTGAACAAAATATCAGGGTGATATAGGCATAAAAGATATTAACTCTGGGTACTATTTCCCTTAACCTTGGTGGTGGGTGAGAAAAAGAGGTAAGTATGTGATCAGTGGAAAACCAAGACAGGCTTTATTATATCCAGTGAGGGGTCTGTACCAGCTTGACCCAGACTTTTTAAGTACCTCTTCTCCACGAAAAGCTAATGAATCTTCCTCAATCTAATGAAAAAAGGTAACAAAAAAAACACTGCCACTATTGAGGCTTCAAAAATCTAAGATAAGTATATAGAGCGCATGGGAATCTAGCACCCTTATGTAAGCAGCCATCAAAAACTTCCCACGGCAAAATCTGGGGTTTGGAAGACTTTATTTTTATTTTTATTTTTATTCACAAGGTGCATGTGAACCAAACATATGCATTAGTAGGTTAAAATAGAGACTTTTATCTCTGCAATCATAGTTGGAGGTAACATCCAATGCCCCCTGAACTTTCGGTTGAGCTGAATCAAATCAACACCAGTCAACCCCTGCACATATGCAGAAATGAAGCCATACTCAGTCATACTCTCTGGGATTACATCTGGAATCACTTGTGGAGTTTGGTTGGTTGTTGTGTTAAGGATTTGTGAATCCTGAGCTAGAGTGCACTTTCTTCCTATGCTGACTTTTGTTAGTCCACAGGAAAGGGCAAGACAGGCCAAAGACAGGCCCTTGGTCCCTTGGGGTAAAGTCAGTCTGGAGTTTTGGGTCTCAAGCCTCTGATTTACTCTATTCCGGACCGACTTTTATCACCCAACACATAATCTTCGCGTTTTTTTCCGCTTCTGGCCCCTTTGGCAGGTATTTTGCGCTTTTCCTTTGCATTTGGCACCGCTGAAGGCTTCATGGCGGCCATTTTCACCCGCAACAATTTTGCCTCAAAGACTTTTGCATCTCAAAAAAATCTCGAGCTGCACCTGATTCACTCTATCATGGACCGACCCCCTCTCACAGCCAGTTTTACTCTATATTACGGACCGAAAAAATCGAAAATTTCTCCTCAGATTTACTCTAGTCCGGACCGAGGTTACCGCAAGTGACCGGGGGCCTGGCAAGACTCCACATACTCCTCCTCCACATGGTCGTCTCGGTCGCACAGCAACTGAGCACGCCCTCCATACCCGGTGACTACCGCAGCAACCGTTCGCACCATAATTTTTAAATATTCTCGGTGGGCCACGAGCCTTAATATTTAAGTTTCATCGTACTTTCACGAGGCTTTTGGGACGCGCTTGTGAGGCTGTCGAACTCCTCTCACTGGGACAAAGGGCATCAACGTCTCCCGGAAGGGCGTACGTTACAGCCGGCCAAAAGAGCTCGAACCTCGAGCTTGGCATCGTACAATTTGCCAATCCATTTGAGTCGCTTCTGTACCAGCTGAGACGGATACTGATAATGATTGGGCTGAGACGGAAGCGGTCCTCAACACCGCCCCGACAGTGTACGTATCGGTTTCCTTCCTAAATCATCGCAAGTGGGTGGAGAGGCTTTAGTTGGCTTGGCCGGAGCATTTGAGATAGTAACAAGTTGTTGCGTGGACTTGTGTCTCTTTTTGAAAACTGGCAAAACATATCGCTGCTCGTAATCACCCAAAGACGCAGCGGTGATACAGGAGGTGAATCGGCGGAGCTCCGTCTCGTGTGGGTTCCGGTTGGAATGTTTACTCATGGGATTTGGAGTCAAAACCTTCTGTTGGATCTGATTATTATCTAGCGAGTACAAACAATTTGAAGGACGATCGCTTAGGGCAACGCCGGCGTATCCGCAAACAACGTCGACATCATCGCAGCCGGATAGCGCTCGCCCTGTGCGGCGTCCGCCTGTATGGAAACGTCGCGAACGGCCTGAACATCTTCGGGGGATAACTTCAGGTTGCCTGCTGCGATGTTCTCTTCGAGGTACTAGGTAGCACCATATTCATTTGAGTCAGTTACTCTGGAGAAAGGACGCAAAGCGAAACGGAAACATTCACCTTGATCTTCTTCGTGCCAGGGATCGGAATGATATCGTCTCCCTGCGCTAGCAACCACGCGAGCGCGACCTGACCCGCTGTCGCACCGCCGTATTTCTTGCCGATGGATTTCAGGCCGTCTGCGAGTTCGAGGATGTTGGGGAAGTTTGCGGCGCTGAAGCTGATTGGTTGGAATTATGGCGCAAGTATCAGGGATGCCCAGGCTCCGAAGGATGGCAATGAACGCACCGCGGGACGGTCTTTCGGAAATCGCCGTCTTCGAAGTCGTCTGGGGATTTCTGGAGGGGTGGCGAGGGAAAAAAATGAGAAGTGGTGCAAGATCCCGGAAAGGGAACAGTAACCCTAGGAGTTTCGCTTAATCAATCCCTGTTGAGACACTAATCACGGATTTAATCAGAGATTAATTAATCAGTGATCTGAACCCCAGTGCAAGTGGATAGAAAAAAGAACTACACTGCTGGGAATCGAACTCACGTCAGGCAGGGAAAACCTAGCCATGACTACCACTCTGCCATCCAAGCCATAACTAGACATCATAATCATAGTGGTAGGAGGGCATGCTAGATTTCAGGAATTCTATTGCAATCTTCCTCTTGTAAATTCAGATGAGTTGAATTCACAAAGATATGAAGTGTTTAAACTGCTTTAAACCAGTTGAATAACCTGAACCAATAAAGTTGGATTAATGGTCAGATGAATCCTAGAAGATTAATAACACCTCAGATTAAAGGTCTACCTGAACTTGGAGAAAGATTAACAGACTAGGATAGGAGATCAATAAAGTCATTGACTACACAACAATGATGAATCACGGATGAAAAGATTAATGTTTAATCGGCCCAACATTAATAATAAAAGGTAGAACTAAGATGAAATTGATGGGGTGGTGAATAATAACAAACTTCAACAGGCAGAAGATAGAGACGCAGGTGTACACATGTCATACCACAATTTAATCCTCAAGTTATGGTCTCCTTGGGGCAGTTGGTAACACGGCCCGCGTTCATGTCCTATTTTCCCGAGGCTCTGTGTTCGATCCTTGCAAGTCCCGTCCTTTTTGTTGGGTGAACCACGATTAATCTCTGTTTAATCCCTCCAGCGGATTAATTCATCACTGATTTAATCCAGGATTAGTGTCTCAACCGGGATTGATTAAGCGAAACTCCTGGGGCTTTATAAGGGAAAGGCCAAGGGACGCACGTATTGCCCGGTGAGCAGCCCGCGGCCTAAAGGTGAGTACGTGACGACCTTGACTCCGAGCTCGCGAGCGGCGGCGAGGAGCCCGATCTTGGGGTCTTCGATATCGAGGCTGAAGGGCGAGTATTCGAATTGCACCGCGGATATTGGGTGAACAGCGTGTGCGCGGCGGAGTGTCGCGGCAGACACTTCGGAGAGGCCGAGATACTTAATTTTTCCAGCCCTGGAAGTGGTGAAATGGAAGAAGATTCGGTGCAGCAGGACTGTATACACACTTGACAAACTCGGCCATGGCGGCAACGGTGTGCTGTTATTATGAGCGAAGCTTTGAAAGAGATAGTGGATCGTACTTCGATTGGTGTTTGTTGGTCGACCCGCTACCACATCGTAAGGCAAAGGAAACGGATACCAAAAGACCAATAGGGCATACGTGAAGATAATACAGGTCGATACAGTCAACACCCAGCTTTTTCAGCGACGATTCCACAGCTTTATTGACGTATTCCGGGCTTCCATCGATTCGATATGTGGGGAGGACGACCCCGAATTTGGAGCAGAGGAATATATCATCTCGCTTTCCTGTGCGCTTGAACCTGACTTTACGATTATGGAGCGGAATAACAGGGGGGTTGCGTGCATGCCATTTTCCGATCAGCTCCTCTGAGTCACCGTACAAGTCCGCCGTGTCCCAGAATGTACAGCCCAGCTTGTGGGCGGCGTCTAAGACCTGCTGGAATTCAGCAACCAGACATAGAACACCACAGCGCGCATACCGACCTTGAATCGTTCCTCATCCGACTCTACCGCGCCGTAGTGCGAAGAAATTCCCATCGCGCCGAAGCCGATAGCAGGGAATGTAGAGTTTCCGATCTTGCGAGTAATAGTGGACATGACTGGATAAAGGATGACAGCGAAATTTGCAGCCTTCTTATACTTGACGACTGGGAGGATGACTTCACTTTGATGGACACCATTGTCGATCGTCGGGGTCAGATTTGGGTCCGATTATCCGATTACCCGCTTACCCGCTTATTTGATTTATTTATCCGCACCTCAGCGGAGCTTGACTCTTCATTTCAAGTTGAGAAAGGAAAGAGCGTATGCAACTGGAAAAGTGCGAGTTAGAGGTCAGACAGGGATGTACAATGGGCCGACGACTCGTCGACTGCGCCAAACTGCCGTGTGAGAAAATTTCACCAGACAGAGAGCGTATGGGGGATAGCAGACTTGGTTAGAGGAGAAGAACAAGGGTCACGTCACCGTCACAGACGTGTAACCACAGCAACCAAGATGTCTTTCACGTGTTTTTGCGGAACACTTACGCATTTGCCCGAGTGTTGGCGGCCCGACCCACCCACCCGCACAAACGGCCAAACCAAAAGGTGCTTCTGACTGCTCTCCTCTCGCAGCACAGCCTCGCCCTCGCTCGCGCCCCGCCTCTCTTCGTCTTATCGCTCCAGACGGCCGGTCCGTGGCACCCGCGTGCGCAACCCCGGTCCCCGTCACGGTCGTCCTCCATCTTCATGTTGGATCTCGCGGCGATGATGTATCCTCGGGGAAAGTACAGATACACACTCGCACTCGAGACCTTCACCCACTGACGCCGTCCGCGTGTAGTCCTGCTGTCCTACGCATACGCTGCTTGTTTCCTCCTCAATCCGCGTCGTATCGATGAGCGAATTGGTTCCCCAAATTCGAATCCGCCAGATATCACCGACACGCCACTACCGCCTCTCGGCCCCGTACCCACACCCGCCGCTTGTCCTCTTTGCGGTGTGCGCGCGCGTCTCGATGGGGACTCACGCGTCTACATCGACGACCTCAGATCAGCATCGCTAGGCATTGACCTCGGCCTCTTTCCGACCCAAACTCGCACTTCGTGCCCCTGCTCCCGCCGTCGACACAGGCTCAGGCTCAGGATCGACGTACACCCCTCATTCATCCGACCCCGACGCGCAAGGTAAAATGGGAATGGAGAAGAAATAATCGCAGGGGACGAAGACGGAGAGGGTCATCAGAAGGACGAGCGCCGGAGGAGCGCATGGCATTGGTTTCCGTCCCGGGGAAAAGGGCAGGCCGTTAGTTTAGGGGGTCAACCACAGTTTTCCACGAGCGCCAATAGATCAGAGTTTTGTGGAGAGGGGGCTCGTGTTCGCGGGAAGATTAGCATTGGGAGTGGGATCGGGATTGCAGGAAGAGGTGGGATTGGGAGGGGGTAACCGTGCAGAAGTAGATTGCGGCCTGTCGGCTGCCAAACACAATAAACGGTCAGGCGTCGTGTATACACACAAGGGGAGAGGGGAAACGAAGGATCACGGGAAAGAAAAAAAAGACAAGGAAGCAACAGGGAGTGGGCTGAAAAGTCGCGAACCGCGCCCAAGGCTGCACGAAGCCCGTTGCGGCAGTCGCGAGAACGCACCCTCTAGCCATGGGATACCATGAATCCGACGCGACAAGCTCCTCCGCGCCGCCACAGACACGGCTCCGTTCTCCACCGTCAAAAGAGCACGAAGCTCGCTGGCCACGTCCAAAAAAGGAAACCTCCTTCTCCACCATAAAGGGAAGGACAGCGGAGAACGGAGTGCAGGATGCGTGCCCACAGACCCGCACACGCCCGCGCTCGGGTATTCGCGAGAATGGAATGGAAGGAACTAGCCAAGCAAAGACGCTGTCCGGGCGCAAAAGTGTGGCGTCCTTGTCAAAGCACGGAAACTGCGACAGCGCAAACAAGCGAGCCGCGATGGCAAGATGGCATACCAAAGAAGGAGGGACTAGAGAAGAGAGGCAAGGAAGAGCGAGGAGGTTCTGCTCAACTAGGCCGAGCGCAAGCGAAGGGCTAGAGACGCGAGGCGGCCGCGCTTGTGGGAGGACTCCCCTGGGCGGGGCACGAGTGTGTGCGGTCGAAGAGGCTACATGGGCTCCAGAGCTGCCCCAGAAATTGCGTCCACACGAGCACAAGCAACATACCGACGACTTTGCCCGGAATCTTCTCCTCCACAAGGTCGTCTCCGTCGTGCAGCAAGTGAGGAATCCGTGACCCGCAGTTAGTCGCCAAGTCAGTGTGAAAAAGCACTTGAACGCGAATGAATCGAGCGTTCTTAGCCTAGAGCTACGGGCTGTAAGAGCTCGGCTACATGCGGGAAAGGAAAGGAAAGAACGAGCCGCGCGAGCACACCATCCGGTAGCTATACTGTACCATTTCGACCAAGTGTTCATTAATTTTGGATTTTTTATACACCGAGATGGCCGAAAAATTTTCTTTTGAATTGTGGTGATTTTTAAAGGCCTTAGAAAAACCCGGTGTTACGCGTTACTTGAACACTTGGTCGAAATGGTACAGTAGACTAGCGTGGCGTCTTTCCCAAGCGAAAAATCGCACGGAAATCGCGACAGCGCAAACAAGCGAGCCACGATCGCCAGCATTAGGTTCGGGACAAGCCCGCGCAGTTCCGGCCCGGGCGAGCCGGGCGCTTCTCTGAAGGGGCTTGCGTCAAAGTCCGCCAAACAAAGGGGTTGCCAAGTTGATTCTTACAACTTCAAATGTGCCTCGTTTCTTGAGATCTCTTTTGCATCTTATATATAGACCTCCTGGCCCTGACCTATCAATTTTTTCCTCTTGCAAAACTGTCTCGCCGACCTGGTTTGTCCCCATCAATCTGGTCGAGCGCCTTTTTCAAAGGTTCTGCTCTGGAGGTCTAGGTAATGGTTTTTTCAACACGGTCTGGTGAAGTGTTCTATGCGTACATGTCTCGGGAATCTGCTGGAATATTCCGGGATTTATCCCACCAGCTCTGCGAGATAATTGGCGACATCAGAAGAGACAAGACAAAATGTCACCAAAGGTAATCACCCTTCTAAGCATTTCCAAGCCTTCCATGGCAAAATTACATCCAGTAAATAGTGAACGATAGCATATCCTCCTTGCATTTCATCCACTTTCCTCTGTGGACCTTCAGAATCCCCAGATATGTTGCCATATGCATTTCCACCCTCTTTGGCATATATATTTGATATCTCTCTTGTTATTCCTTTCTTACACACAAACCAGCAACTATTTCGAGGAATTCGTGTTCTTTTCCTTTTTTTCCAGACCAGGGTGCTTCAAAAACAATTTGCCGTGATTTTTATTGCGTTGCAGCACGCTCGTCACAGGATGTTACATCGTGTCACAGCCACCATGTTTCGCACTTGGTTGCTGTCTAGGACACAATACTAGTGGAATACGGTCAAGGTGCGGCCTGCAGTTTGTAAATATATTCCATTAGATGCTTCACTTGAAATATCATGGAAGCCTATGAAGAAATAAATATTTCAGAAGCTTCACAAAAAAAGTGTGTTTTGGGCCCACTTGCACCCTCCAGAACTCAGTCATTTCTCAATGATTTCTTTCAAACTCTGTTGTAGAGTTGTCCGTATATTGATGAGCTAAAAGACTTGCCAGCAGACCCCGAAGGTCCGAGGCCGTGTTGAGACGGTAGGAAGCAAAGACCAACCCCCCGATTTGACGGACTTTGAAGCAAGCCCCTTCTGACGAAGGCTCGCGTGACTTATTTGTTTTGATGTTTGGTCTGTTTGGTCGGCGCGGCATCTCACGGCATCTCGCAGCATCGTCAGAACGGGGCTTGGACCGAACCTACGCCAGCATCAGGAAAACCGTTGCCGAGCCCTAGTGAGTCCTATTTGGCCCTAGTGTCATAGCGTCCATAGTGATCCCCTAGCACTCGCCTAGTGCTGGTGTACCTTGGCTTGCCACTATGCACATACTATGTACCACTGGGCGCTCCTAGGTAGTCCATTTTTAAGCGCGGGGGTCCGATCAGGGTAAAAGTTTGTTATGTAATGTACACCGCCACCTCATGCTTGGGCCGCGACGAGAGCAGTACCATACATGAAATCCACGCGTTTTACCACCGATTAATGCCGTTCCAACTGCCAGGAAGCTGCTGTAATTTATTGGAGCTTTTCATGTCCTATTTGAGGCTGGTTGTTGAAGGCCGCATTGAGGTCACATGGGTTGACTGAGGATTTTGTCCTGTACATTCTGACGGTCAAGAAGAATTCTGAGTCTGCAGTATGATGGAAACAGTGTTACTCACTTCATCTGAAGCCAGAAATTGGCCAAAACCATGGGTTATACCGCAGGGGAATGGAATAAAACTTACGTGGCTGTGTAGATTATGTAACAAGATCTTACCCCAATCGGACCCCCGCACTTAATAACAGACTTCAACAAATCGAGGTACGAGATCATAAATTGTTGAAGTGTCTGTCTGCGAGAGACTAGCTCCTAGGCTACTTGACACATCTACCTTTTAAGCTACCTCCGAAAACAACAGTTCTGTTAATAAGATTGTAATACGCACAACTTCTCAGATCTTTCCAAGTCCATTTTAAAGTCCGACGCATGTGTGCAATTGCGTGATGATTTTCAATCACGACATGGTTACGAACGACGTGGCTACGACGTCGGGTGCCCTCTCTCTTTCTTCCCCCATCTCTCTCTCTCAGTCAGCCTGCCCTTTCGTCTTCCTCCATGTTAATTGCGCTCTCTTCAAATGATAGTCTACTTCTATTTCGGCAGCTGCTTCTCTTGTGCAACCTCTGCTGCACCCTCCTTGCCTGATCTGCTCAATGCCACAGGCATGCCTCAAGGCTTCAAGTCCGTCAAGCATCTGTCAAGCTCTCGAGTTTTTCTCAAGTCTACATGTCCCTCAATCCCTCAAAGTTTCTAGCTGTTCTTTAAAACCATAATCCTCAAATTTCTTGATATGTCTCGAGCCCGTTGGCGTCGAGAGTCTGCCATGTGATCAGGATTTGTGGGAAGGAATGCATCAGAGTAGGAACGGTTCCCGAGCCTGTTTCTGTGAGTGTCCCGTATTTTCCGTTTGAGGATTAATGTCTCTGACTTGGATTCTTTCATTTTATTACAGTTTACAGTGGCTAGTCCGTGTTTGCATAGCGTTCCGTTGGTTCATGTATCTGTAGTTTAGAATATACATTCTTTCTCATTGTCCACATTACAAATTAAGTGGCTATATGATTTTCAACGCAGGCCTACTATGCGCCAGGCACTAGTGTGTGTGTTTGCTGCCCTAGCGCTCGCCTAGTGTCGCCTAGTGCTCGCCTAGTGCCGCCTAGTGTTGTCTAGTGTCACTTGTTGCTAGTCTAGCACCTTTATAGGGGGGTAGTAACTAGAGACACTAGATATCGCTATGTAACTAGGCCAGTACTAGAAAGCGCTATCAAGTGGGGGTCGGTTTTCCTGATGCAGATGCGCCAGCGCCAAAGCAGAAGCAGGGAAGAACAGGAAAGGGAGAGAGGCCATACAGGACAGAAATCGCTTCAGCACAAGTACAAGCAGCGGAGGGGACGAGGAATGGGAGAGGCACTCACGACCTTGCCGGGACTCCAGAATCTTCAATCCAGATACTTCTCCTCCCCATCTGGTGCTGCCGAATGAATCGAGTGTTCTTGCCATGCGTGTCGGGTAGATTTGGGGGGTAAAAGTAACTGGATGTGTGATTACGAGGGCTGCTGGGTTATAAGAGCTCGAGAACCACGCAGCTAAAGAGCGTGAAAGAGGAGCAATTGATTGCCATCACCGATCATGCCAAACAGCGGCAATCAACTCTGCTCCTTGCTTTTAACCATCATGCCGATGTTTTCCAAATCTGCTGGGGTTCAGGCTCTGGTGCTCTGGTTAGTCGGATATTCCAATCTGTTTTCCTCCCTCATGTGCTTTTGTGCTGCATTGGTGTCAGGCCATGATCATGTTGTCTTTATGCTTGTCCAAAGTGCTCGCGGAAGACTGGTCCGGTTCAAGTCCGGTTCATTCCTCGACTTCCCTTTCGGATTGTCAATCCGTGCTATCGCTTTCCTTGGAACCTGGCCTACCTCCCCTTCTTACCCACGTTCAGGCGGGTTCTAGACATCTATACTTGTGCACCATGTATGTTTCGTTCGTTTTCGCCCTAGCGTCGCTAGGCTGTCCAAGACCATGTGTCACCTAAGCAAACGATGTGCAGTACCAAATGGCTGGTGATTGTTGATCAGTAACCTAGAAGTGAGGTGTGAGCTTGCAACAGCTCGCACAGCTTCTCACAGCCACAATAAATCCAACATTCCCACCCCCAAAATGTCTGCTTCTGAGCAGCAAATGAGATGTAAAAGTCAACTTGGGAGATTCTGGAAACTATTTGTACAATATTTATGAACAGGTCAGATCTGCTTCTGAATACTTGATCCGACGTTTGATACACTAAACGAGGCGTATCAAGTTAGACTTTACAAAGTCTTCCCTCCTCCGTCTCCTTCCATCGATCTCCCCCAACATTTATTGAGCCGTACAGGATTTGGTCCGGATCCCACTTGTCCTTAATTGCGAGGAGTCTATTATAGTTGGGACCCCAGAATGCTTGCTTAAAGTCAGGATCTTGAAAATCGGCCTAGGGATTCACGGTCAGACATTCGGGCGGCGCAAGAAGAAGCCCCTTAACCTCATTATTGTAGGACCCCGACCCCGGAGTTAACTGTTTCAGCGGCGGGATAAACTGTGTGGTTATTTTGTCCTGATTGCTTAAGGCTTCCTCTTCGGATTCGCCATTGTCCAGGGAACTGAATGACGGACATGAGCTTCTCTACGTGGGGGATCACAGAAACTCACAGTACAACCGCAAAATGCCGCTCGGCGTTTCTCCACGCCGGAAGTACAGCATTATCAGGGTTCCCGGCAACCTCCAACGTAGGCCGTAGGATGAAATCAACAGCGGCCGTGCCTGCCTCCAAGATGCTGCGAATAGTGCTCTGAAGACTCCCAAGTGTCTCCGGATCTTCCCAAAGCGACAGTGGAAGGAGTCGGGAGCCTACGAGAATATCCGCAACTAGGAAGTTCTTTAGGAATGTCAGAGTATTGTAGCCGTCGAGGTATCCGCTATACGTATTCGTTGCTGTTGCGTAATTGACTCCAAGATTGTCGAGGGTATCGAGGAAAGGACGAATGAGAGCTGAGACTTCCGAGGAAGATTTATTGACGCCAAATACCGGGTCTAGCATAAATCCTGCGGCAGTGTATTGTGCCATACCCCAAACTTTGGCGTTTGTGAGGTTTGGTGTACTAGCTTGGTATGCATCGATGGCTTGCCAGTATGTATCTTGACTGATACCGTCCGTTGTGAAGTTGATGGAGGCAATCGTAACGGGAAGGTCCTGGAAGGCTTTGACGGTAACAGACCATACAATACCGTATGTTCCTCCTCCCTGCAGCGAAATCAGTGAATACACAGACGGAAGCGACGAGACATGATGAACATACACCGCCGCTCAGAGCCCAATAAAGGTCTTGGTTCGTTGTGGGAGAGGCTTGAACGAAATTTCCTTGGGTCGTTATCACCTCAAATTCCAACGTCTGGTCGGCAGCCAATCCGTGATACGAGCTCAGGGCCGAATGGCCACCGCCTTGTATGTATCCGCCAGCGAAGCTTACGGTCTACAGCGTCGTCACAATGGTAAGAACAACAAATTACGCAGAATCAATAAAATGACGTACTGGGCATTCTCCGCTAACGACTGCTAAGCCTTTGCTGTGGGCCTCTGTCACGAGATCAAAACCAAGAACTCCCGGTTGTACTTGGAATGCCGGGCCCGTATAGTGGGCAGATTGAAAGTGAGGAATGAAGGTAATATCCTTCAGATTATGCATCCAGACTGACACTGCCCCAGTTCCTGTTGAACGTCCCATGTAGCTGCAAAGAAACTTTCATCAGTACCCGTCCGTTCGGAACAGGATGGATACGCACTCATGTCCTGTACTCTTCACGACAAACCGGATATTGTGCGTCTTCACGAATTGAACAGTTTTAGTGATATGGTCCATCGAAGTGACGTTTACTGCGTATTGCACATATGCACCAATTTGACAAGGAGTTTCTCGAGGATAAAAGGGGTCACAGCTATTGTTGAGGAAGATGGGGTCCATGATGGAAGATGGGTTGGGGATACTGTGGGAGTTATGTTAAGACGTGACACAGAATTTTACAGGAAGTTCGACCACGAACTGGAGTTCCGGTATGTTCCAATTTTGTTGAACGATATTGCACTGTCCTTCGTTGTAGGTCGGGTCATGGCAGGGACTACCGATAGGTATGGTCTTGATGAGACGACCGTCAATGGACTGATTGAAGGCATCCCATATTTGTGGGGTTGGCCATGAATTGTCAGTGGGTAGGATTCGGCATGGTCCCTGGGGTTGTCCCAGAGAAAATGAAGCGAGCACAGCTACAAGCGTGCTCCTCCTGAACATTGTGCGGGTGTGGTAGGCTGGAGGATGTTGGGGAGTTGGATCGATATGACAGCTAGTGCCTCATTTTATACAAATCTGTCCTGATTTCGGTATTTGAGTCTCACGAAGATTGAATGTTTTGATTGGTATACTTTCTAGTCGCCGCGTTCACGTATGCACTAGGGAATCGCACCGTACGTTCCGTATACGGTACGTGATAAAATACGTGAGTACGGATGGAGATCCGTATACGTACGGGACCATCCGAAGGCCATCCGGCACCCGACGGTACGTTACGGATCACGTACGTATACGGTACGGTACATGGTACGGCCACCTTCAGAGGGACTAAACATCAGATGGCATGTTGTGGCTGGGTTAATATGTATGGAATTCACTTACAGGAGATCTGTAGAAGAGAGTCCGAAACGATCCGGCCCTTCACGGCAAAGTTTGAAGAAGTTTGCCGAAATACGGCTGGATACGGACCGTATCACGTATACGTACGGCGACTCGGCATGCACCCAGGATGGCTCCCGGTACGTGAGCCGTACGTACGTACCGTACGTATGGCCGTAAGGCATACGTACGGTGCGATTCCCTAGTATGCACATTGAAAAGTCGCAATTTGTGGCGTGCCGCCTACGGATCGCGACTTCAATTTATGCACTATATGTTGTAACTGTATGCAGCCAAGTTTGAATAGTATTTCCTTTCATCCTGAATATACACTTACTTTCACTGCATTCAGCCGATCTCTCGGCATGCCAAATTCTAGCCCTGCCGAGCCTGGCTAGCAACGCCTAGACAGCTCACCCGAACGCCTAGACACTCGGCTAAGCTGTCGAGGCCATCTACGCGAGCCTAGACTTTTGACGTCTAGGCTCATCGAGGCCTCTGAATGCAGTGTTTGCTGATGTCTGTGGTCTGGCCACGGATTTCGTATCCTGTGCCGCGTATTTACGACGTAATTGCTTCCTGCACCGATTGGGCTTTATTCATGGGCGCGATAAATGCAAGATGGGATTTCACTGAGATGCACAAGGGTTATTTGGGCATCTGTTTGATGTCATGCTTTCTGGTTGAAGATGTATTTCCAGATGACCAAGTGGGTACGAGAGTGTACCTGAATGTAGGGAAGAGGCTATGTGAGGAGCCCGCTGATCGGGTGCATGCCTTACATCACGTCCAATGATGGACATCCTCAGCAAATCTCGCATTCTCTGTTTCTTTTTCTCAAGTGTTTGGATTAATGAAAGTCAGTCTGCAGAAGCATTTGAAGCTCATCCGCTGGTGATACTGAATTTACCCAGCTTTTTTCCGGGGAAATCGCTCCAGAGGAAATGTCATTATGTGACGAATCGGGGAGCAGGAAAATTCTGTATCCCGGGCCCGCGTGTATATTATTGTGGCAGGCATTGGGATGAAACTTGAGTCACGAAACTTAAATGCTATCATGTCTTGGAGTTCTGGCGCCGTTAGCGTACTATTCTTCCCGTAGTACTCGGACACTTAAGGAAAACATGTGAATATCTTTACTCACAAGTCCGGTGGTATTAATCTGAGTACTTATGCAGCTCGCTTGCAATTTGGAAAATATGTAGGATGAACAAAAGGAATTTTGTGAAACAGTTTACAACTGCTTGCACGAGGCCGATTTTTCTGACAGGTCCGAGTGTCCGAGTGTCCGAGTAGTAGGGTATCACGTCATTTTCTGATTGCCACCCTTACCTTGATTGCCCCTTTTGTCGCAGCAGGCCGAAACTTTGTAGGATGAATCTTGCATATATGCCCTACGTCTATGAACCAAGAAGACTTAACCCGAGTTCTAGAGAGGTGGCAAGACACCCCGAATCTTTGAGCCAAAGCTGGATCAAAATTGGCTCAAAGCTCACATCTTTTTGATGCACCGTGAGATACACAGTGCACCTGGAGGCCTGACATTTTACATGGGGCCTTGGACAATACGTATGCATCTTGAGATGTACTATTACTAAAATATAGCGTGATAAATAGCTCTATACAGCTTTAAAATACCGCAAATCACCGAAAATTACACCACTCCCTATTTCTCGGGGGCTGCTAATCGGGAACCACGCAGACCCTGTCGGTTTTTGGGTATGTAATCTTTAGGGCATATGATACAGTTCATATGAAATCAAAAATCATTGAGTTGTAGGTATGTCCGGGCCTGTGGGGGAGGATAGTATGACCGTAATTGTAACGAATGCCCGCGCGCAACAGGTGGACGACTAAGATGATTCACACATTGAGCTCCCAATCAAAATTCCATCCTCTCGACCGTGTGCTCGACGGTGCCGAAAGCGACATGCCATCGGCCGGTGAAAGCGAGTCAGCAGGAACTAGGAACACGAGAGGGGAGCGAGGCGATGTAGAGTTGAAAAGCGGAATATGGAGCGAAAATGTGGAGAATGCAATATAATTTCGAAGGGCAAAGTCATGCGAGGCAGTGGTGGATCCGAGCATGACGAAGAACGAGCGCGGAAGAGTGAGACGACCAAGAGGCCCCCAGTCACTCCCTATAAGAATGGTCGGCCATAAAGTAAATCAAAATGGAAAAAAGGCCCTGCCTCGGTCGGGGGTATAGAATAAATCAACGGGAAAACAGCCAAGGTTGGGTGGCTATAGTATATCCGACTGGGTAACCTGCCAAACTAGCTAACCGGCCACTTGCGCAATACTGTGCAATTTCGATCAATTCGGCGGTCACGCGTCACGCACCCCTGGTCTTGGTCACTGGTCACAGCGCCCAGTGCCAAATGTAAAATCCATGACATCCGGGGAAAATCTGCCTTGGAGGTGCAAAAAAGGCGGAATTTTCAATTTTTTTTGTCTTGAGTGCCGAATTTTTGAGGATGTCACGCCAAAATTGGCTGGTTGCCAAAGTGCCGAATCGGTGTTTTCGGTCATGGGTCACAACCTATGCCGAATTGACTGAAATTGTACAGTACAAGGGGTTGTAGTGTTAAATTATGAAATCTTGCCTCTGCGAGATGGAACAGAACTTACAAGGATGCTCTATGTCAAATTTGGACGCAAACGATTCAACGAAGGCACTGATCAAAGTTGTGGCGGTTTGATGATCAGGAAGATGGCATGGAGGCATCATTTCTTATCTCCGAATAGCGTCCGTGGCTTGTTTCTCCACCATTCCCCAACCGATTCTCAAGGTTCGGGGCTCTTCTTGATCCCTGGGTTCAGGACAACGACTTATCACGACAGCTGCCACGATAAATGATTTCTCCTGCCCCTCCTGGTACCCCGAACAAGTCCCGGTCTAACCACGAGTGGCTCAATTCTGGCCACCTCTATAGCAAACCACCCGGTGTTACGATCGGCCTGGAACTTAGTGATTGTAATTGGAATAATCAGTAATGTGTCCTCCTCCAATTCATGAGTCATCAACAATTCGCCTTCTCATTCACGGCGGCCCACTATCCAAAACCACCAAATATCACTTGCCCCAACAGATGAATTTTCTTGAAGTTGAAGGGGTTACGCATATGCGGAAGACATGGTGCGCACTTGGGGGTACGTTCGAATACTTCCTATCTAGGCGCGCAGATCCTAATTTGAGCCGTGGATACGTCCTGCACCTTACAGGCCAAGGCATTCTGTGGTGACTTCAATCCCACACATTCTACCTGGTTTAGAAGGGCCATAATCTCGAACACATACTCCTTAGATATATAGTTCAAGCGTGTAAGATCATGTACATTGATCTCATGGATAACATGGAATGCACAAGAGTGGATAATACGAGCACCAACGAATACTGTGGCGGGGTGGCCGGTTAGGCCATTTATCACCGTTTCGGAGCTATCGCCGAAATAAATTCGGACAGTGACGAAATGGTGATATATAAATTCAACTGAAGGTCCTAACTCAGTTATAGGAAGCATTTCTTTGTTCCAGACCCCATTCCACGCCGGGCTTTTGGCTCTGCGTATGTGCTCGAGGCTTAAAGTGCTAAGGTGGCCGGTTACCCAGTCGGATATAGTAGAGTAAATCGCACGGAACGCAAGCATTTTTTTTGATGTTTTATACTGACTGAGGGGGCTTGCAATGTTCATTTCTTGTGTCGTGGTGTGCGCTGGACATTATACAGCTTGAACCGCGCGAGTCGCTCAATTCTAGTAAAACACACCAAATTTCACTCCTGCAGAGAAAGATCACAATTTTTACCCGCGAATCTTGGTCGGAAATAGATTAAACCAACGGCCTGGGAGGAAAATTCATAGAGTACACCAGCCTTTTTTCTCCGCGAAAATCTGACCATCATTATAGGAAGCACGGAATTGCTTCGGGATGTGATGGACGTTTGACAGCTAATGACCGTGGGCGCTTGTGGGTGCTTTACAAACTTGGCGCGCTACCAATGTCCGTCACCGGACTCGCCGATAAGCGGCTACCTGAAACGGCTCCATTGGAATCTTTCGACCGAGACGGCTGAAAAATGTTGATACGCGCGTACGGCAGGATATTTTCGGTTAATGCTGATAGCTCAGAATGAGAAATGGCTAAATGAAAGGGATCGGCACTGCGTAGTAGCAGGGGGATATGCCACCTTGGTACTGCCGAGGGCCACCCGTCTTTCTTGATGGATTTAGTTAAAACGGAGGTTCCTGGAATTAATTCGCATCAGCATCGTGCATTGATATACGATACCGAAGAGGAGGGGAGAGACAATAAGAGGACGGAATGACATTTACCATCAGGGCATGACCCATAGCTGCATAGCTACCCCCGGTGCGCTCGACACGGCCTGCGAGTGGCTGCCGCGACTCCTTCCGCCTCCAACGGCCACTACGACCCGAGCTGCTGCTGTATGCCGACGTCGAAGAGTTGCTTGGGATGAAGAGTGCCCCATCACGGGTGACGTAGGTAGCGCCGCGCTCGCCGTGGACGCGGAGCCTGTTAATGTGCGGTATCCTTCTCTCCATCCAGCGAAGGCGACAACGCGAGAGGGCAAGTCGCGGATGGGCTTGACCCAAACGGGACGTACACAAAACTTGGGGTAGAAGGGGAGTGGAAGGCGGCGTCAAGGAGGCAGGTCGGCTAGCTGGCAAGCGGGGGCTGGCTGGCGAGCGCGCCATGAAGGTGACGAGTATTGGGGTGTCGAGCGGAAGCGACGATCGCATTGTCGAGTGTTGTGGATGGCGCGTGCATGTGGCCGACGATTGCGTGGCGACGTTGTGGGCGGCGACGGCGTGAGCAACTATGGCGTGGGCGACAGGGACTAACCCACGTCTTCGGTCTTCGGCTGCCACAGTGGCGGATATTTAAGGGCATGCCGGGGGTCCATCGATAGTGGCTAGACGAAGACCCTGTTTGATCGCCATTCGGGAAAACCCGCCGCGTGTGTCTCGAAAACTCAAGGAACGGAAAATTCTCCCCAGAGCGCGGTGGTGGCTGTCCCGAACGCTCATCTTCCTCAAAATCTGCGATCCTCGATTCAAGCTCAGCCGTTTCCATAATAGACCCGGGACGGAGTCTCGTAAGTGGTAGCAATATATTGATTCGACATTACGCACCGCCAGATATGCGCGCTCAATATTTCGGCCTCCTCACGCTACAAACAGAGGGCGAGTAGAGCTGGAAGGAGGAGGAGGAGCAAGCTTGGTGGTGGCTGTGGACAACAATTATCGTGCGTCTCTAAGTCCGTGCCGTTTTTTCCATCTCGCGTTTACTTATTTGGGAGATTCAGCAAACTATGTACGTGCATCTTTGGCTCTAACCTCAGCAGTACCAAATGTGAGATATATCTGTTTGACCCAAATTTGGGGAAACTCAGTCCCGGGAGAGATATTGAGGATTGTTCAGAGAATAATATTCGAAGAGATGAATGGGAGCCACAAGTACATGATCTTGTTTGAGAGGAGATAATTGTTTTGCAATGCGAACACATTTGTCACCCTTACTTGTCCTCAAATGTCGTGTGGAAGAAATAAAAAGATGACTGCTGTTTCTGTTCTTAGGTCCCTTCCGTCTACATATTCGGCTCGACGTTACTGGGGCCTGGACCTCCAGGAAAATGTATATCGACATCCTCAATTCACATCATACTGCCCCTCTCTGTCACCTCCGGCCTCTTAAAACCGCGCAGGGGTACCTTTGCAGAAGCGCGTTCCTGTGCAAAAAATCGCTCTGACGCTTTCAATTTTCCCTCGCTTGTCTTGTATGAATCTGGGAGTCGCAAATCCAGCATATACACCGTGCTTGCTATTTTTTTAGAGGCAACTGAGAAAAATTGAAGACAGAAGTTTTCCTGGAACCGGAGCCAGGTTCTCGGACCAGATTGTCGAAACTGGGGGCTTGGGCGGGGGGGGCGGAATCTATCGTGTACGTAAATCACCGACCCTCGAGCAGCTCAAGTTCGCGCCTACTTTCCGATGCCATCTCGCGTATTCATGTCTTCGAGAACTTTCGGAATCCCCGCTGCTACTTTCCTTCTCCGTCCCCCCCCCTAATCCTACGCTGCCATGAAGTCTAAATTCATTCTTATTCCCTCGACGTCTTCCTTTCCCGGCGCGCCTTGACTAGTAGTGGTGGCAAAGTTCGGTTCGGAAATCCGTCCGAACCTGAACCGAACCTGGACCGGACGCGCATTCGGCGTTCAGGTTCAGCAAATACTTGAACCTGAACCAAAGGTTCGGTTTAGCGTCCGTTGAGAACAGGCGCGTTCGAACCTGAAATTTGGTCAGGTGAGTGATTTCTACGTGAGTTTCTCCACTGTTCATGCTCGGCTTAGCTCACACTGCATAGCCTGGGTATTTCGCCTTCGCAGAACACACCTAAACGTTCTCTTCGAGGCAAATTCAAAGCAATTCAATGTTAATGGATGACGGTTTGGTGTCACGTAATTTTCTTGCAAACTTGCGTGAGGATAATTTATCGTTCGTAGGTGTGTCGGCACTATCCAGGGCATGTGAGAACCCTTTTCCAACCACTACAGCACTGAAAAATCTGGGTAAGTGATGTTTTCAGGGAGATTTCAGCCACCCGAGATGGCCGAAGTACCTCAGGTTCGAACGTGTTCGAACGCCGAACTGAACCTGAACGCGCGTTCAGGTTCAAGGTTCGGGAGGTGCCTGAACCGAACACTGCGTTCAGGCTCAGCGTTCAGAGCGAATGGCCCTGAACCTGAACCAAACCGAACCTTGCCAGTACTAGTGCTCATGGAAGACTGATCCGGTTCATTCCTCGACTTCCCTACCCTTTCGGATTGTCAATTAGTGATATCGCTTTCCTTGGAACCTGGCCCACCTTACCCTCGTGTGTATGTTTCGTTCGTTTTCGCCCTAGCGTCGCCTCTAAAGCCAGCTTTGACGACATTCTGCACTTTAAAGGAGGATATACCAACGCCGACACAGCGACACACCTTGCAATTCCGACACACACCACAAAACTGCTGAAAGTCCGACACATTCTGTCATAATCCACAAAGGCCGACACATTCATGGCCACTTTCAGCAAACACAACACGGTTTTCAATCAATCCGACACGGCCTGTTTGGGAATGGTGTGGGAATGGTCGAACTCTGCGTCACGGTGTGACACATCTTCTTGCTCCCTCCCATCATCGTCCCCGATACCAACACCATTCTTAGTCGCATGCACCTCCCCAAAAGCATTCCACTCCCAACGCAACACATGCATGTGAGACGCAGGTGAGGAACAACAAGAAGGCAGAAGCCTTCAAACGGGGAACTAGCGGAAGTGACCGCCCTCTGAAACGCGGCGTGGAGGCCGCCTCTACGGCGCGAAGGGCCGGCGAACCAGTACGTTTTCAAATTTATGCCATCCCCCTGACTGCTTTTTTTAATTGCTCATAGACCGGACGACTTGATACCGCTGGGTGCTTTCATTCCCGGCGACCGAATATCAATCATGGTCATGCGCGAAGGAGGATTCCGGCTCAGCGGAGCACCATGAGAAGACAAGACATGTGCCCAACGTTGGTATTGACACGCGGGTTCTGCGCAGAATCGTGTTGCGCAAGTAATTCACCATCAATAAATATTTAGATAGCTAGCGAACGATTGTTTTTGCTCTCCTTCTTTTATTAAATTCGTCCCCAAATTTATCGGCCATATCGGCGAGCGAAAAAGGAAAGTAATGAATATTCGGACAGGATAATATAGCACAATGTGATCAGGGAGTGGCCCTGGATGAACAGTATCAACAGCACTTGTAAAATCCAAGGTCAAGCAAGAACTTGCGAAGGGCTAGTGTGATCCCATCACCACGAGGATCGCAAGTTCAACTGAAAGTAACTAAGAAACTATTTCGGGGAAGATGTGTCGGGTTTTATGAGACAGTACAAATGTGTGTCGGTTTTCTGCTGTGTGTCGGATGCACAAAGTGTGTCGCGGTGTCGGGTTTCACGGAGCCTCCTTTAAAGCTCAAGCTTGAGGCTGGGTTGAATTTGCGTTCACTGATCTCGTTCGAATTTCGTTTAGGTCCTGCCTTATTGGCAGAAAAAGGAAGGTGGATCATCGTGCCGCTTTCCTGGATTCTCTTTGCATGGTCCCGACCCAATTTGCCATTCCACATCCTCCACGAGGTCGCTACACTCCCGGCCTTGCTCGTATCCCCTCTTCCACGCCCCTGCCGGAATTATAATAATAATGCGCGGCAAACCGCTAATGCGCAATGTGTTCACTGTCACCGTGTCGCCCGTCTCATCAATATACTTATTGTAGGCCTTGGATACCAATCACGTCAACCGGTACCGCCTCGACACTCATCAGTGTCTCCGAATGTATAGCGGGAAGCAATCATGGCAGCAGGAGTTGATCTGAATGCATCTCGTTCGTCCGGAACGTCTCTCAATATCGGCAATGTGCATTGTAAGTCGAGTCCAGCAACAGCATACTGGAAATGGCTGCGTTGACAGCCCGCTCGCGCGAAATAGAACAGCAGCACAATCAAAGGCGGCACATGTGCCAGCGTCGGTGACAAGTGCCGGACATTGTCTGTCAGTTCTACCTTTCGGCGAACTCCCCTACGTGCCTAGACGAATACCAGGTCAGTTCTATTCCATAGAAATGGCTTTCTGGATGATGGCAATCGATTGCTCTTCCGAGTCTTCCACCACACCACACAACGCGCTTGAACTTTCGGATATTCCCGAGCTCTTACCCATCCAACAACTCCGGGAAATAAAAATTCGGCTGCTTCCATCCAAAAGGTCAGCCCCGATGCGCAGGACAAGAACGCTCAATGGTCGACTAGTCACTACCATCAGTGACACCTGCCAGTGATGCACACTCGGCCACCGACTGCAGTGGCCACCAAGCTATTGCACTACAGAGACAAGTCTAGAGGCGGAGTTCTCGAAGTCCAGGCAAGTTGCATGCCGCTTTGAAAAGCATTGGAGTGGACACTCGCGTCTCGGACAACCCTCCAACTGTAGTCTGCAAGCGCGGCCCCCGTCTGTCTGGACAATCCGTTCGCGCTCGGCCTTGGTGTGATTTCCTCCCTTCCGTCCTGCTCCGTGGTTGGTGCCTCGATATCGCAGCTCGCCTACTCACTTGGGCTGTTGCAACTTTGGTGCTTTGGGCAAACAGCCTCCTCGCTTCGCTCAGATAACATCCAGCTGATTCACGGAACAAATTGTGTCTAATATGGCTGCAAAGGTCACCACCGCCGCAATAGCTCTGTTTTCAGTCCTGAATTCCGAATCGGTGCCAAATGTAAAGCTATGCTCGCACAAAATCCCGATCAAGTTGGGTGGTATGTGCAAGGTGACGGGGTTCAGAGCTGCCTTTAGAAAAAGGCCGTGCTAACAGCGAGGCCCACTGCAACAGCGACTAATGCTGTAGATTCCCAGACTCCCCGGATATCAGCGGATCCCGTCTGACTCGTGCTCGGGGGCGCAGAAGCTGCGAAACATGGTCAGCGCAAACCCCAATACCAAGATATGAACGCACGCACCATTAAATCCAGAATTTACACATGTTGCGTTGTAGAAGGCCGTAGCGTTAGCGCTTGAAATTCCGCAGGTGGTCGTGCCACACGTGAGAATTTTGGCTCGGACATCCGATGCGGGGGCACAGGTACATTGTATGTCTGCTCTACTCACGGCACATTACTAGGATAGCTCTTTGGGGATGAATATGATACGCACGCAGCACATGGGGCAATTGGAGTGCTAGAAATGCATTGATTCATGCAGTTCGCTTGATCTGCACTGAGGTCTTGAGCCAGTGTTGCACGAAGGGCACATGCGAAGAGGATCGCGCCAAAGGTGTTGAATGAGGGGCGCATGAGAAAGCAGCGAATAAATGAAAGTCAAGAACGGTAAGAAAGAGTGCGAGGAAAAAAGAGAGGATATACTTGATTTCATTCACCGTTCGGGTTTTATATCGCGGACAGCGCATTCCCCGTCTGCCATCAGCGCCCGTGTAGTTGTCACCCGCTCCAAACCCGCTCTGCCCAGCCAGCGCCGCCAGGGTTTCACCGAGGTGATCCGAGAACCCCGCCATGCCAAGGCAGATAAGTAATAAAAGTCACGACACCGATCAAAACCGATAACGCTTGGCGATCGGGGGCTGTTGCCGGGCATACAGGTATAGCGCTTGGAATTACCCATTTCTCCAAAGGCGGGATAAGAAATTAGGAAAGATGATGAAGCCGAAGACACATACATTATGAAGTTTTGGTATCGGCGTTGGATTCCGTTTAACGCTCGGTCAATTGGTTCACGGGAAGTAGCGAGAATACAACTCAAAAGGGCGAAGACATTGAACAACTGCAGAGATAATTTTCTTGGGCCGACCAGGATTGCAGTACTGAATTTCTGAGGCGGTGAATGGAAAGAGAATTTCGTTGGATACCTCAATCCACAGATTTCGCGGCACGGTGCCGCGGCGAGGTTGGCTGTTTGGGGCCACCGTCGACGAACGTAGACTGAGTTCGGGGCTCGGCGAACTGCACGGAGAATATGAATGGGGTGGATAATATTCAGGAGACGTAAATTATATCTCAATTCAGACATGCACAGAGCCAAACGCAGATAGCAAGAACGTTTCGATCCCAAGAAAGCTGAGCGCATTGTTTGCGCAATGTAGATGCGGCCGAAGCCACGCGGCGTAGAAATACTTGAAGCCAGGCAAAGACTGAAGGCATCACTAGTGCACGGTGGGAGGAGCCATCCGTAATTTGTTAGCAGGTATCGTGAAAAGAAATGATCAGATCGTAATGTGAGAAAATGTACTTTCGCGGGCCCACCACCGCCTGAAATGTCGTAGGGCCCGGGCCTTGTAACGTCTGGATTTGTGACGGGAAATGGCCTGGATAATTGTGAGTTACGCCAAACAGTCGGAAATGAGGTTGGTCACTGTCGAGGTCCATGACAACGAAGGGGCTAATGTCAAGCTCAAACTCCGGCTCCAAGTCTTTCGGCGTCTGTGGACACGAGCGTTTAGGTGTATGTATCAGTTCGATGAAACCGCTCAAGGGTGGTTGAATGGACGTACGCGCCTGGGTCCCATTGTCATCAGGAAACTCGCTCCGAAAGTCCTCCAGACTCTTCTTCATACTAGCCACCGCCGAGCGACCCGTACGCTGACTCGACGGAAGGCACATTTCCAGGGACGCGACGGTATGCAATGTGACGTTGCGCTCCTGTCTAATGTTCCTTGGAAGACCTCGATCTGCTGGCGTTGTTGCTCATGCGACGCCTCCCAATGGAATCCGAGAAGCTGGGCCTGTAAAATCTGAGATTGGCGCCGACGTGAGTAGCTTGCGAAAAAGCCTGCGCGGCAGCTGCGATGGGATCCTGGTCAAATCGTGATGAGAGTGTGAGGAGAGAAAGAAGCTTCGGCAATCACCGTTGTCATCAATGATGTTTGTGTCCCAATCATGACGTTTTTTCGGTCTTGTTACTATTGTTACTATTGAGAACCACATCTGTGCCACATACATGACTGAGGTAGGCTAATAAACCATACCACGATGGGCCATAGTAAGTAAACCGAGACACCTTTCAACACCGGGTAGCTGTTCTTCCCCTGCACCTTCAAGAATTATGCTAGCGTGGAGTTTGGACGACTCATCCATCAGTCTCCTCCATCGATTTGCTACGCCAATGATGTCCAAGCCCAGGCCTACAACGCGCCACCGAAGTGCGCTGATGCTCAGTGCTCCGCGAGTAGAATGAATATCGAAGTCCGAATCCCCCATAGAGTCCACGCTCCGCCATATTACTTGCTCGCTGGTGTCTTTCGAACCTCTCACCAATTTCGGCCTGAAGGGGTCACTGGTGTGGTTATCTTAGCGATTCTCGAAATCGAATCCATTGAGTGCGTACCCCGGATCCCGGTACACGTTATTCTGCATGTCCAACGAACGAACGCAATCTAACAGCCTATGCCGCCCATAGGGAATCGCACCGTACGTTCCGTATACGGTACGTGATAAAATACGTGAGTACGGATGGAGATCCGTATACGTACGGGACCATCCGAAGGCCATCCGGCACCCGACGGTACGTTACGGATCACGTACGTATACGGTACGGTACATGGTACGGCCACCTTCAGAGGGACTAAACATCAGATGGCATGTTGTGGCTGGGTTAATATGTATGGAATTCACTTACAGGAGATCTGTAGAAGAGAGTCCGAAACGATCCGGCCCTTCACGGCAAAGTTTGAAGAAGTTTGCCGAAATACGGCTGGATACGGACCGTATCACGTATACGTACGGCGACTCGGCATGCACCCAGGATGGCTCCCGGTACGTGAGCCGTACGTACGTACCGTACGTATGGCCGTAAGGCATACGTACGGTGCGATTCCCTAGCCGCCCATCTAGCTGGGTCATCATCCTCGTCTCGCGTGTCTGGGACCCAGGTATTGTTCCGCAGCTGGCCGAATAGCAGATCCCCTTGACCTTGATTTAGCCTATCACCTGCTGCAACATTTCTGGGGCAATAATCATTTCGTACCAACTGCATTTTCTGGGCCTCGGTTATCGGCCGCTATCTTCGCAATATTTGGGTCGCAGGCTTTGGCGCACTCAGCCGGCTATTCATCGTGGATGCTAACACGAACAAGAAGACCAGGGAAGAAAGGAGCAGACAAGGCTAGTCTCGTGTGTTGTCCTGAATTGCCTGCACTCCTCTCCTCTCTCTTCCTCTCTCGTTTGTGGATCCTGGCTTCTGGGTATAACAATACCTGAAGTAAAAATTTCCGTAGCGTTCCTCGCCATTGACTTCGACAAGACCTGGCACAATCACCTTTCTCTGCATTCGATATTGGATTGACCATGTGTGTGCTGCGTGGTTCAATGTTTGACACCTGCAGTGTGCTTCTCGAGCTCCTCCCAGCGAGTATCTGTCAATTAACCAAAATTTATCGGGAACACAAAGCACGAGAAATATCCAGAGAAAATTCCATGTCCCACACAACCATCAAATCCCTACGCGCGAATATGTCTAGAGTATGCGAAAACCACGCCAATGCCACTTGTTGCATGCCTGCTACATGTACTGCGGCGGAGGCTCGTCCGTACCACCGATCCCCCACGCAGTATCCGTGTTTGCCTCCAGAGCGTTCATCCGAGCCACAAGCATGGCCATCTGCTCTCTTGATAACTGAAGCTCGGCTTCCATATCCGGCTGTGCAGCAGTCCTTGTTGACACCGTTCTTCTGACAGATCTTGCCTCCGTGTGTGTGGAGCTTCGCCTCGATATGAGACTGAACCTCCGACCCGCAGTGGAGGGTGAGTTGGAATCGGCCACAGTCGTCTCGCCCACTGTGCTTGACTCCAAGTCCGGTGAATTCACTCTCTTCTCCCGCAGCTCTGTATGGAGACTGTGCGGCGCTCCCGTCTGTTCTGTGGCACGCGAAGCAAAGTCACAACCACCGGCACTCTCGAATTGCGTGATGAGCTCGAATGGTGATATGGTGCTGGGCTGGACGGTTTTATTCGCATATTGGTGCGCTGCACCTTTCCGCACGCGCTGGCGCCGGAATATCAATCCCGCGATGAGGCCGAAGAGCACCAGAACTACGAGAAGGACGATCCCAGCGACTAGCCCCGCAGGTAAGTGCTTAGTGATACTTCAGCGAGAATGAGCGGCGAACGCAACTGAACCATCCACTGGACTCACCTCGAGGACACTGGGGCCACAGGAGTGAATGCTGGACTTGGGGTCTGGATGCTTGTCTGTGAGTTTGATTCCCTGTTGGTTCAATAAATCCCAGTTTAATAACGTGACTATAACTCCATACGTTTGAGAAGAAAGCAGCGTCGAGCTTGCAGGCGAGAGTACACTTGAGTGCCCCGTCACGGAAGTTGATCCCGCACTGCCGCGGCTGGTTAAAGTTGTGCTTGGAATTGGGGTCGCACTGGAACTTGTAGCGACTCCGGCATGTTGCTGTGGAGATGACTCCGCACTGCCGCTGCTGGTTAAAGTTGTGCTTGGAATTGGGGTCGCACTGGAACTTATAACGACTGCGGCAAGTTGCAGCGGACAAAAGGCTGATTGGCCGCCGTGGAGGGTGCCGTTCTGGCTCGTCGATAGAATCACGGAGAACTTGACAAAGTTTCGAAGCACGCACCGGAAAGAAATATGCGCAGCTTTCGTTATCGGAATAGGAACAGCCCAGAGTGATGTCGCCCCCATTAGAGGCACTCTCCTCTCCTATAAGTGCTGCCCCTGTTAGGTCTGTGGGCTCACACGTAAAAGGAATCGCGCGTGCATCGCCGCCCCCTCGCTTATTGCCACTCCGGGGTGCTTGCCGTCGTTTTGTCTCGGCTGTGCTGGAATAAGGGGCTGAGGCTGTGAAGACAAGAAGCGAGATGGTCGAAGCTCGCATTACTATGGGCATGTAGAAACCCGAGTTCAGCCCTGCTGAAACGCCCTAGTCGCACTGCAGCTATTGATCCGGAAATCCTGCGCAGAGAGCCTCCCGCCGGGAGGATGATTGAGCGATGAAGGAATGGGAGACTTGTGCCCCTGCTGGGCCGGTTATAAGGGACTATTTTCAAGCCCAACAACTCGCATCTTCTGTCTGGCTTGGCAGTTGAGTGAGACTTACTAGGCGGACCCGGGTCCCTCATGCTTCCCTACTCGGTCCCGAGCTGGCGCGCCGCAGCCATTGTGCGTCTGAAAGGTTCCTCTAAAGACTTTGAAGGGAGTTTCCGAAAGTTAGACTAGATAGTACCATCGTAGTTCATGCATGAGTCAAATATTTCCTATACCTCGTTCAGAGATCACTCACTACCTAGGCTGTTAGTAAAATCAGGTTACTAAAACCGGCTCAATTGAGGTCCAATACGAAGATTCCAGAGTACAGACCATCGGGATGGTAGCAATCGCAGAGACATTCAGAATTTATTCTGTCGTTCATGCTCCCCAGGGAAATGCCAAGGCCAATGTTCCTCAGGTTGGGTTCCCACATGTACAACACTCATAATTCGAGTTTCAGGAAGAATCAGAAACAAATTGGAAGGTGCTATACGCTACCTCCGACGAGTGCTGGAGTTAGCACCGATCCGCTCTTCCTCCATTGCTGATCACAGAAAATGCAGGAAGGAAGGAAGACGTATATTTCGTTCTATCCCGAAGTCCTGGCTCTAAGCAGTTGTTTATTGTTTCATTCCCCGATTTCTGGCTATTCTAATTATGTTAGGAATTGAAATTGAAATTCTCTCGCCCGCGTCTCGGGCATACCAGCGATCGCCGAACATCCTTACTCACCTTACTCATTCATTCTAATGTTGGCGCCGGGCGGCGCCCCACCCCCCCATTGCATTAGTTGACAACTCTGGAATCGTTGATGCGGGCTCGGCGGTACACACCGGTTGAATGACGAATCTGAACATACATACTCGCATGAAAATGATCGATGCATGTGTCAAGTCACTTCCCAGGTCCACGTATGATTCGGGAACCAGACTAGCTCGATTTTCTTGTAGCATTTCTACTTGACTTCTACTTCAAGTTGGCACGAATGCTCCGTTGGGATGGGCGAGCTACCGCTCTGAAGGATGAAGCCGTCAAGCAATCGGCACGACAAGACATTGGCCGCATTGGTATCTAGTGAGGCTGCATGTTGGTTGCTTCAAGACAGAAAGAGATGCTTGAGTTGGGGGGAGTAAAATTGCGGTCGACGAGATCAAGCCGTACAACCGCTTTTGGGAATCGGAATACATGTAAAATTTACACAAAAAACTTGACGCAGCAATTTCATTCCACATAAGTGCAGTAGCATCCAATTATCCGAGGCGGTGAGGTTTGGTTTACAGTGATTCCATTTAATACACCCATTGCAATTGTAATTGGGGAGAGATGGGCGAGACGAGGCACGAGGACGAGGAGCGCGGCGCGAGTCTGAGGAAGAAGAGTATATGCAGCATGCCTTCGAGCAGGATAAGTAAAGCAGGTGACACATATATACGCAACAATCAGGTGACAGACACCAACTACCTCTCAACCAAACTCTTCTGCCTACGCCATTTCAGGCGCGAACCAGGCGCTCCCATTCTCGGTGCGGTAAGCAGGCTCCTCGCACGGCGGCTCTTCGCCGAACAGGTAGGGCGGGATTATACTCTCGCGCCCGGCGGCGGCGGTGAAGATGGCCAGACCGATGCCACGCGTATGGTAGTCTTCTCCGAGGCCTTTGACGCGGTCGCGCCGGTCGGGCTTGGCCCAGATGGGTTCGGTCATGTAGCCGGGCTCGGGAGCAATGACGAGGTCGAGGTGGTGGAGGCTCGGGAGATGTGTGCGTAGAGTGACGGGTGGTGGGATCCCCGGGATGCGCGTGTGGGTGACGCTGTCGGGGGGGTGGTCCAAGATCGTACATGTGTCGTGGCGGATGATGCGCAGTCGGTCCAGGTTGGGCGGGGCGCACTCGGAGAGGAGGGTCGAGAATAGCAGGGAAGAGGCACCGTCGAGGGTGAGGGTGTTCAGCTCAGTGAAATCGTACAAGCCTTTTCCAGGGACGGGCACGCGACCGACGTCCGTTTCGTAAGCGAAGTACCTGTCGAACCAGGTGAGTTCCTGGAGCGAGTGGCGCTGCTGGCAGAGAGCCTCGAGTTGCTGCTCGGGTGAGGCTTCGTGGCCGTGTTTGGAGGGAGGGGTGTGGTAGCGCATGATGCCCAAGTGGCAGGACTGCAACGCGCGAGGAAGTGCCAGCACGGCAGCCAGTGCCTTTTGTGACACAAAGCACTCGATCAGCTCGAGATGGATCAAGGGTGTCGTGCCGGAGAAGGCGGCCAGGCCATTGATGAGGCCGTCTTCCAGGACGGCGCAAGAGAGGGTGAGGCTCTGGAGTGCCGGCAGCGTGAGGATGGGCTTGAACTCTTTGAGTAGCCAGAAGCGGCTGGTGTCGCCCAACCAGTGGATCGTCACTTCGGCTCTGTGAGCATATGCGACCGGATCAAGCCAAGAAAAAATCTCACAGCTCTGGAGCTTCTGCAGGCCAGCGCCGCACTGGGCATCGAGGAACAGTGCACGGAAGCCCTGCGTCAGCGGCTCCCACTGGGCATCGCTCTCGCTGGAGTCCCATTGTCCATAATTCGCGAACGGGCTCTCCATCGACAGCGCGCGCAGCTGTGTCATCGCCCCGACCAGCGGCGTCAGCGCCTCGAGGTCCTCGTCACTGTCCTCCGGCCGCAGGTCCAGCTCTTGCACAAGCACTGCACGCGTGGCAGTTTTCTGCGGCTTTAGGGCTTGGGCGAGCCACGACGCTTCCGAGCCGGTGGTGACCAGGATGGCGCGGTAGAGGACTGGCTCGGCGAGCAGGCGGGCGAGCTTACAAGTTAGAGCGAAGCTGCGCAGCGATGCCGCGTCATCAATTGCCTCGACTACAGCAAGGAGGAGCTCAGTGGGTAATGAGAGTAACGGAAACGATTCCATCCTTGCTTCTGTTGTTCCGGCGTTGTAGCAAGAGTCGATACGGGAGGAAGAGAAGGATGTATTCCTAGTTCGTCGATGTCAGATGACCCGATTAGACCAAGTCTTCTCTACCCTACGAACCCCCAACAGAGGGCGAAGCGATGTGTGAGCTCGCTACTGCAGAATCGGGGTTCGCTTCTGGCGATCGATGAAGCTTAAGCTTCGATGAAGAATCGCCGTGGGTTGGTCGAGGCAGAAACGACGTTTGACAGGCATCGCCACCTCGGGATCACGATGGCTTGATGATGGCGCCTTGAGTTGCAAAAATTTCGCATCCACCCCTGAGCCTTTTTGGGAAGTCCTTCCCGTTTGGGATGGGCCGGCCGAAACCGGCAGTGAAATCCAGCCGAGAAGCCGCCTCTATCTGAAATTCCACCAAGATGTACTACGGTATTTTATTCTCCTCATTTGGTCAACTTGCTTGCTTTCCAGCACCAGAATCTTCAGAGGACATAACACAATCTTCATTTCTATGAGTATTGACGGGGTACCTACATGATCTACATAGCTAAAAGCGCGCAGAATACAATACAGAGAATATACGAACAGTGCAAAATGGAAGGTGCCGTCAATGAGCAGCGGGAAGACAGACACGGCGCGTGCGAGCTCGACGCGCTTGGGAACAAGGCAAGGGGTGCCGGAAATGACAATGGGCGCGAGATCGAGCGCTGGCGATGGGCGCCAGGCGGGAGCCGCTGGCGAAGGGCGATAATGTGGGCACTGGAGGTGGGGACTCGACGCTCGCTGACGATCTGGACCTCTTCGTCATCGTGCTCTTCTTCCGCAGACGGCGCTTGTCGAGGGGATGGACCGGAAGCGATGGTGAATGGCGGCGCTTGCTGTTGCCGACGGCTGCACGCGAGTGCGACAGGGCGGGAGCGACGGCAGTGCGGGCGAGAAGGCGTGGGGAGTATCTAATGGCAATCAGATATGGAGGTGGCGAGCTCCTTGAGACTCCGTGGGCGTGGGCGATACGGGCAGGGGATGAGTGCAGCAAGTTAAACGACCTGCTGGTGCTCGTAGATGCTTTGGCGAGCCTCGGCCCTCGAGATGGTGAAATATGGCGGCAATCTGGTCCACACCTTCAGTTTGCCCGCAGTGAGAATGGCGAGAGTGGTGACAGGTCCCAGTGGCTGGGCGACAGTCGTCCGTTGGGTAGTGTCCACGCGACGCGACAGAGGTAGGTGGAAGGAGCGACGATGGTGGAGGGACAGAGAGAGTGGCAGTGTTTGTCAGCCACAGTTGCCGCTGATGCCAACTTCCGGCCGGTCCAACCCAAACGGGAAAGACTTCCCAAAAAGGCTCAGGGGTGGATGCAAAATTTACCGAGTGGGCGGGATTTACCGCTTCCTTAAGGTCTGTGCCTACACTCACCCTCGTCGAAGCTCATCTAACGACCAAAGTTATGGACATCGCCGACCCAATTTTGAGATATGCCCTGAACTACGTTGCACTCCGGACGTTGTCTTAATCTCCCAGCGATCTAACGCGATTCCGAAGTTCGAATTAACGACGACCCTATAGACTCAGACTTTCAAGCTCTCTTGCAGGCGCGCGAGAGTCCAGGTCTCTACGGATTTGCAGCATAGCTTTTTTTTACAGCACCTCCCTCCACTATTCTGACTTTCATTTTATACTTCCCTATCGGTAGAAGTTGCGCTCGACGTGTTGAATGCTCTCGGCAAGGTGCGCACATAGCAGAAGGTTTCTACGGTTTCGAAGCAACCAGGGTGTCTCGATTCGTTTTTTTTCAACCATTTTTCTCATTTTTTTTGTATCAGTTACCCCCACCCCAGGTTCTTCTCCCCGTTTTCAATCCCTCGCTCGGCTCCTCCGCCCTCGTATTCTCGCATCATTGAAATTAAGGCCCTGCTCACTTCTATCCTGTGGCCCCACCGAGCTTGTTACCAGTGGGCCCACGGGTGCGGGTAGACGGCCCACAATCAAGGGCGTTTAAATTATGGTTGCAGACCTCGACACACTCAAAAGTATAGGGAGAGGGTATCGTTAACCTCTCACTCCATATTTTTCACGAGCATATGAAGCTTGTGTTTCCTGCCCGAGTTATCCGAAATTCGAGGTAAATATAAAGGGCAGACCGAGGAACAACGGCACTGGTATGTAAATTACCTGTCTGCGACGAAATTTTAGATCAATTGCATTGTAGCATTGTTGCGAGGGGTTGTGGCACATTTAAATGGCTTTGAAAAGCTAAGGCAGGTTGAACTTGTTATGGCGAAATGGCAAGATTTACCTGACTAGCCCATCTGCCGATACGGGGTCAATATCAATCGCCTTTCCAGTTTCATCCTTGGCCTTTGCAACGTTAAAGGTAGCCAAGACAGACACAGTGGCTGCCCAAAGAATTGTATCAGCAGCGTAGCGACCTGGACAAATTGTTCGACCGAATCCGACGCCGGATGTACAGTGTCGGGCGTCTCCTTGTTCCGCCGGTAGACCCATTGTGCTGTTGCGGTTGGGGGTGGGGAGGGCGCGCCGGGATGCTATATCAGGGGGACGCCATTGCTTGGGGTTGCGGGTCGTAGTCTTCCGAAAGCATGCCGTTGCTTTCCGTCCCGCGAGAGATGGCACGCCGTTCGTTTGGGGCGCTCAGTCAGACTTTTCCAAGGCACGCCTTTCAGGGAGCTATTAGATCAATGTTTCGCTTAGTGGGATCATTATGACTGGGATTGGGAGTAGGATTGCGGGGGTAACCATGCAGACATAGATTGCGGCATGTCGGATGCGAGACGAATCAACACAATGAAGGGTCAGCGTTGTGTATACACACAAGAGGAGACGAGAGACGAGCGAAAGAAAGAATCATGGGAAAGAAAAGGCAGACCGGGAGCGAGCTGAAACGCGGCGAGCCGGGAGGCTGCATAAAGCCCGTTGCGGCAGTCGCGAGGACGCACGCTCCAGCCATGGGACACATCGTGAATGCGACGCGACAAGCTCCTCCACGCCGCCACAGATGCGGCTCCGCTCTCCGCCGTCAGAATACCATGAAGCTCGCCGGGGTGGCCACGTCCAAAAAAGGAAACCTCCTTCTCCACAATAAAGAGAAGGACAGCGGAGAACGGAGTGCATGATGCGCGCCAATGGACCTGACACGCCCGCGATCGGGTATCCACGAGAATGGAATGGAAAGAATCAGCCAAGCGAAGATGCCTTCCGGGCGCAAAAGTGTGGTGTCCTTGTCGAAGCACGGAAATGGCGATAGCGCGAGACGCGATGGCAACGATGAGGTTCTGTTCACCTGGGCCGAGCACGAGCGAAGGGTCCAAGACGTGAGGGGGGAGGACTACCCGGGGCGGGGACGCGAGTGGGTGCGCTCAGAGAGGCCACATAGGTTGCAGAGCTGCCCCAGAAATCGCGTCAGCACGGGCGCGGACGAGGGGTGGGAGATGCGCACGACTTTTCCCTAACTCTGTATGCTAACCCTCCACAGGGTCGTCTCGATCGTGCAGCAATTGAAGGACTTCCTCCGAGCCCGCGACTCGTAGTCGGTCGCTGATTCGGTGTGAAGAAGCACTTGAATTCTCGCTGAGCCGGGCGGCGGTGCCGTTGTCATACTGGTCGAATGAATCGCGCGTTCTGTTCCTGCGCTGTCGGGGCCAGGTGTTGGGCGGAAGCAGCTTTATTTGTTATTTGGCTAGATGCACAAGGTTGCCTGGTTGATAAGAGCTCGAGAATCCTGCAAAACCGAAACACGCTCTGGAAGAGGCAAGGAAGAGGAGCAATTGATTGCCATCACCAATAAAGCCAAACAGCAGCAATCAACCCTGCTCTTCGCTTTCGCGTCCACGTTTTTTCCATTCATCCTCCTAGGGTTTCCGCTCTCGCTCCCTCCGCGCGGCATTCCAAATGCTCGTGGTGCACGAATTACTACTACTAGCCCCAAACTGGCCCAGTCGAATTGCTTCAGAACTGGATTGCTCGTTTCGCACTATCGCTTTCCTTTCCTCCTAACTTGTTGGGTAAGGCCGACGCTATGGTACTTATTTTCTATTTATTTTAGAAGGCGTATGCGCCAAAACTGCCAACATGGTGGCTGTGCTAGGCCATCATTTGCCGAGATGTTCTCCGCATCGTGATTGTATTGCTATCTGTTTGGCCCTCTTTTCCTGCTCTTCACCACTACCTTCGGCGTTGTGAGTCGCCCTGATTAATCTCTAATTACCATATACAAGCAGAGGATGTGAACTGAAGATGCCTTGTTCGTTGAGCCTAGACTGTTTTCTATTGTTGCCTTGGGTAATCTCAGTCGGTTCTTCGACATCTCGAGAGTCCTCTGACTTGCCATCGATGTCCTTGTCGCCCTCGCTTGTCTCGTTGCTTTGGACGTCTTCCTCAGAAGCCCAATTGTCGAGTTCGCTCTTCACTATATTTCTGGCCCACTCGAACAGCAACACCTACTTTACGAGATGTCTACGGCTTGCGTCTTTCAGGTTAAATCCTGCATCAAGCCACATTAGTGCTCGCTTTTCCCAGCGTTGATCTTGCCCACCGTTGATCTTGCGCAGTTGGCACCTGCCTTTGACAAATGCTCCAGAGCTGGAGCCTGTGGGGCCGCTGTGGGGCTATATCCACGAACTCCCAACGCCTTTGCCAAACCCCAATTTAATTTAAAGTAAGTTTTCTCTGTCATCTTACATCCCTTCTCAAACATGCCCCTCAAGTCTACACAGAATTCCAGCATGGAGAAGGAAAATAGCTGTTCTCATTGGCACCGAGCCAAATCTTCACAAGCGCGACCCCACTAGCAAGCTCGTCCTGTACTCCAAAGCCTCAATCATAATTCCAGCGATCCCAGTTTCACAGGCCGACCTTGAAGCCATGCAGCAGCACATTCGAGAGCTTGAGGGTGCGTGTATTACTTGTATATGATCGAGGTCCCTCGAATCAGATTTTAGAGATTTGCTGTGATCCAAAGATACCCCCTTTGGTTCCCTACTCCCGTCTTCGCTCCGAACCCCATCCGATTCCGTGTGTTTATTTCCCATACTTCGAGACCCCATGATTTCTCATCATTCTTCTTTTTCTCCCACAGACCCCCAATGCCCGAGAATACACCTGTTTGTTTTCGACGGAGCGCCTGCAGGCGCTCACTGAGCACTCAGCGCTAGGTGACCGTTCTACCATTCTGGTCTCCCTGACCGCTGAAGTTACCCCATTCACTATCCCAGCTGACTCTCCAGGAGGAACTAGCTCAGACACCCAGGCGCTTGCTTAAATTCAAGGTCGCCAGTCAAGCCCTCAAGCTCCGCTCAAAATGAAAGCGATGCGTTGGCCCGCTTCTTCTAGTCCACCCTCATCATCTACCTTCTGAGTCCCACATCACCGGTGTCTGGTCCTCGATTTCCTCGTGTGCGATGCAATATATAATCAAGGTCAAACAATGCACCAAGCCTTGCTGCAGTTACGCCCTGGACTCCAAAAATTTTCAAGACCTCAAACGTGCCACCGGCCTCATATCCTGGGCCACAAAACTCCGCATTGCCTGAGAGCATCTCACTTGAACCCCACATAATGCTCTACTATCAAGCATGTCCGAACTGCCTATGTGTTCATGTCCTGGAGCCGATGAGCCCACAACGACTTGAGCATTGCCTAGGAACCCCAATCAAGACTGTTTGAAGTCTATTACTTTCCTGCTCAAGACCTCAAACTCCATATCTCCTCTGCTATTCAACTTCAACATCATTTCCCCCGTGCTTCTCCACCATGCCAGTTAATTTGAGCTTTGAATAAGTTCAATCAGGTCCAGCATGTAGGCCACACGGTGTCGAAATATGGTGAGTAACACCAACTCTGTCTTCATGCCGGTTGCAAATGTCACTATTTTGTGATTAGGTATTGGCCGCAGATCATTGATACCTCGTCTATGATCACTGGAAACGCTCGGAAGAAGGGAAAAGGTGAACTTTCGTTGGTTTTCAAGTAACCCATTTCGTTTTTGTGCACCTCATCCAGTGGCTCAGCTCATAGTTCATGTATTTGACTTTCAGCACTCAATGTCGAATTCATACGGAGTGTCAGTGGAACTCCCCGTCCGTCCGTCCATCCGTCCGGCTCCGGCCCATCGCACTGCCCTGCTTCCGCACCCGATCCTTTGTCCAGAGCCCCTTCCTCGTCCGGCCTCACTCATCCGTCCGGCCTTCCATCTGGAAGCCCCGGCTACGGCCCCCGGTCCCTCCGGACTCCGTTCCCCCTCGCTCCCCTTCGTCTGGCCGCTCGCACTGGAACATGCTATGCGACCAAGCTCGGGATCAATGCCGATCACTTCGTACACATGCTACTGGCTAGCACCTATTTGTTATATAAACCTCGCCTAGCATGGGAATCCTCATCCTTTCTTCTCCTTGGATTCTCCTGCTAGGTGTATTCCTAGACTCTGTATTCAGTACTATCAATTGAGTTCACTTCGGAGATTCTCCCGCTAGTTCCCGCACTCCCGCGCCGAGCTGAGGTTGCCCTTATGGCAGAAGAAAGGATCTCAGGGATCAACTGGTCAAGATTGGGAAGTTTGGTGTAGACTCGAACTCGGACAGCTATGCTAGCGCTCCGGCCTCCCCCACTTCCAATCTTGACCCCTCCTCCCCGATGGACGCCCTGACACCCGGAAACGGGGCTGTGCAACCCAAGCTCCTGGATTTTCACATCCTGGACTTGGCTTCTGACCCTGAGACCCGGCTTACAGCGGTCGAAGACTCACTTGCGAATATTGAAGTCCTACTCCTCCACCTTTTACACAATAGCCAAAATCCACCCACAGCTGCCCCTGTCCCAGCCGCTCCGGCTCCGGCAGGGAGTCCAGACTTCACCGCCCTCATCCCCACAGCAAGATCGGTTCTTCGGCCGAACCCCCCGGCCGTTTTCGACAGCGACCAGACACAAGGGCAGATTTTCCTCCACTCCGTCCTCACATACCTCCGACTGGTTCCGGAAGCCTTTATGGTCCACGGACAGGTTGTAGAGGAAAACCTCGTGCGGTACGCCATGTCCTTTATGGCACGAGACATGGCCGGACGATGGGCAGAATGACAGTCCGCGATCGTTCCATTCCCGTTCCTGTCCTGGGCTGAATTTGAGTCCGAATTCCAGCTCAGGTTCTTAGAGGAGAATGAGCAAGACCAAGCTCTCCTCTGACTAGAGACCCATGGCTTTTACCAAGGCTCCCGCGACATCCACCGGTACACGTACGACTTTGAGGAACTGGCTGCCACAGCCAGATACATGGACCCACTCGTCCGTGTCACTAAGTACTGTGCGGGGCTCGATCTGCGGATTAATACAGCGATCACAACGTCCGGAACTGCCCCAGCGCTGTTAGACTATGCCGGATGGCATCTCCGCGCTTTCCACCAGTACGACACCCTCTCCCGCGTTCGAGCGGGAGCACCCCCGACTCGCGCCCCAGCTCCAGCTGCACGCCCCCGCACTGGGATGTTCCTCCCACTCCCCTCTTTCACACCCGCTCCTAAAGCCGCGCCAGCGCCCGCCCTTCTGCCTGGCATTCCGATGGATGTCGACCGGACCCCGGGCATGCTTCACACCCCGCGCTTGCTCCCACTGCGGCGCAACCGGACACCTCGCCCGAGATCCCTCGGACGTCTAGCACATGGACATCCTGGACGAGGTCATCCGTCAACTCGGTGACAATCTCCTCAGAGAGCTCTTCGCTCACCTCTCCACTACCGCCAGGCTCCCAGCTGAGCTGAAGATTGGAGAAACAGAGCTGGAGGGTCTTGCCGAGTGAGCAGTGCACCCTCGGTCATGTCTCCCAATCGTTACTCCTGCTTGCACAAAGATATACCCAATAAATCAGCAGTTGAAACGAAAGACGCAACCCCTGTTCCAGTGTCTGTCCCCAACCCGGAGCCCCCTGTCCCCGCCCCGGAGGCAAATACAGAACCCTTTCCTTCTATTCCCCGCCTCCGCTGCCCGAGGTGGGAGCGCAAACTACCCCAGCGGTACGTTATTGATGCAGTTGAGGGCCGGAACTCCCGGCACATTCTGTTGGAGATGCAATCGGTAGAGACCGCAGCTACAATGTCTGTGAAGGGTCTGATCGACTGCGGAGCGACCAGAGACTTCATCGACTCGGAGTACGTGATCTCCCATAACCTCTCTGTCCGGATGCTCTCCCAGCCCATCCTGTTCCTCAACGTCGACAGCATGCCTAATGCGTCTGGAGGCATTTCTGGCATAGTCGATATGGTCGTCAACTACAAAGGGCACTCCAAACACATTCAACTCGCGGTAATGCAGCTCAGGAAGCAGCACGTCATTCTCGGTTACTCCTGGCTCCAGAAGCACAACCTGGAGATCAACTGGGAGACCAAAGAGGTCCGGATGACCCAATGCCGACCAGCTGCAGCACTTGCTGGGATGAGCTCCGCGGTGTCTGTTGCAGGGCGAAGATCTCCACTGCGATCCTCCGGCAGCTCAACAAAGGCCCCGTTCCGTCTATCTGCGCCATTGACTCGGAGGAGTGGCTCGGAGACAACGGGTAGGACCCGGACGACGACGGAGATGACTTGCCGGACCTCAATTCGGACCCCGATGACGATGACGATGACGAGCTTGCTCCGGCCAAAGAAATCTGCGCTGGTAGCACAATTTCTCAGCGGCTTGCAGAGGCCTTCGCTCGGAACTCGGCCCCACCCAGGACTTCGATTCCAGCCTGGGTCGAGGACTTCTCCAACGTCTTCGACAAGGAGTCGTTTGACACACTGCCGGAACGCCGGACGTGGGACCATGCCATTGAACTCATCCTGGATGCAAAACCACCAACTGCAAGGTCTACCCGATCCCCCCCCTCGAACAAAAAGAGCTCAACCCGCTCATCGAGGACGGGTTGAGCACCGGACTGATCCGCCCATCCAAGTCCCTTATGGCGTCTCCAGTCTTCTTCATCAAAAAGAAGGACGGAAGCCTCCGGTTCGTCCAGGATATTGGGTGCTCAACGCAATGACCGTAAAGAACCGATACCCGCTCCTGCCGATCAATGACCTCATTAACTGGCTGAAGGGAGCTCGGTTCTTCACAAAATTTGATGTCCGGTGGGGCTTCAACAATGTCTGTATCCGAGGAGGCGACGAGTGGAAGACCGCGTTCTGTACCCACTGAGGGCTCTTCGAGCCGCTGGTGATGTACTTCGGCCTCACCAACTCTCCGGCCACATTCAAGATGATGATGAACAACACTTCCAAGACCTCATCCTGTTCGGAGATGTCATGGTGTATCTCGACAACATCCTCATCGCTCACTCCAACCTTGCGCACCACTGGGAGATCGTTCGAGAAGTCCTCCTACGGCTCCGGGTGCACAGGCTTTACCTCCGGCCGGAGAAGTGCGAGTTCGAGAAGTTGTTGATCGAGTACCTCGGCATCATCATCTCGCATAACCACGTCGAGATGGACCTGGTCAAGGTCGCTGGAGTCGCCGCCTGGCCTACTCCGGAGAACAAGAAGGACGCGCAGCAGTTCCTTGGCTTCACTAACTTCTACCGGAGGTCCATCCGGGCGTTCTCGGACATCGCACGACCTCTCTTCAACCTTACGAAGAAGGGCATGGTGTGGACCTGGACCGCTGCCACGGCTGCTGCCTTCCAAACCCTCAAGGATGCGGTGACCGTGGAGCCCATCCTATTCCTGCTGGATAAATCGTGTTCGTACTGGGTTGAGGAGGACAGCTCTGACTACGCCACTGGGGCTGTCCTATCTCAGCCGGACGCGAATGGGAAGTGACATCCAGTCGTGTTCTACTCCAAAAGTTTGAGTGACGTCCAGCGCAATTACGAAATCCATGACAAGGAGATGCTCACGATCATCTGAGCTCTTGAGAAGTGGCAACACTTCCTCCAGGGCCACAGCATCCGGTCGAGATCTGAACGAATCACAAGAACTTGGAGTACTTCCGGAAGGCGCAGAACTTGAACCGGAGGCAGGCGCAGTGGTCCTTGTACATGTCTCGGTTCGACTTCACACTCCACCACCAGCCCGGCAGCCTTATGGGTCGTCTGGATGCGCTGTCCCATCTCCTGGACCATGGCGCAGGCTCAGACAACACGGACGTCACCCTCCTTCGCCCGGACTTGTTCCATGTTCGCATGCTGGAAGGCGTCGTGGTTACCAGACCCAAGGTTCCCCTCCTTGGCGATGTCCAGGAGGCCGTTGTGGGCGAACTGGAGCTTGAGGACCCCATCGTGCTTGTTGCACGGGAACTCCTCAAGAACCGCAATGTTTGCTCCCCCCGGTCGTCCGAGTGGTGTATCACTGACGGGCTCCTTCACTACCGCGGTAAGATTGTTGTACCGCAGAATAAGGACCTCCGATGCTGGATCATCACGCCGCACCATGACTCGGGTTGCTGGACACACCGGGCGCTTCAAAACCCTCGAGCTCATCACCCGGATTACTGGTGGCCCCAGCTTTCCCACTACATCAGCCAATACGTCCGGACTTGCGACCCATGCAACTGGACGCTCCCCCGCAAAGACTCCACCCGACTGAGATCCAGAGGAATGCTGGGACACCGTCTCGGTGGACTTCATCGTTGAGCTTCCGGACGCGCACGGGTTCGACGCGGTCATGGTCGTGGTTGATATCCTGGGTGAGTGAGCCCACTTCAACGAGTGCCACACCGGCCTCGGCACAGTCGGGGCCACACAGCTCTACTACCGGAATGTCTGGAGGCCACAGAACCCCCCGGAAGTACATCTCCGACCGGGGACCGCAATTCATTTTGTAGTTCACTACGGAACTGTGGCGCCTCATCGGGATAGAGCCAGCGAGCTCCACTGCTTACCACCCGAAAACCGAAGGCCAGACCGAGCACATCAACCCGGAGCTCGAGCAGTTCGTTCGGATCTTCACAAACTACAAACAGGACAACTGGGACGACATCCACGTCCACTCCTCGACGCAACAAGTCCCGTTCATGATGGACACCGGGAGGCTCCCCAAAATGGGGTTCGAGCCCAACGGATTGCATTCGACCGTGGAATCCGCGAACGAGTTCCGAGACCGGATCACGTCCGGAGTCTCAGAAGCCAAAGCCACGCCCGTCAAAGCCAAAAACGAGTTCAAGCTGTACTACGATCACCGGCGCACGCCCGCCCCGGAGATCAAAGTAGGCGACCGAGTCTGGCTGGATGCCTCTGACATTCAGACGACCCATCCGTCCGTCAAATTCGCAGACAAATGTCTCGGCCCCTTTCAAGTGGTGAAGGTTGTCGGAAAGGGCGTACAAGCTCGAGCTCCCCCCGCAGTACTCCCAGCTCCATCCGGTCTTCCCGGTGGTGAAACTCCAGCTCGCGGAACCGGACCCGTTCCCCGGACACCCCCGAAATGACGAACCCCCGCCCGTCCTCCAGACGGATCACAACGTCCAGTGGTCCAGTGGGAGGTCGAGGAGATCCTAGAGCGAAAGTCCGCTATGGCAGCCTCTGGTACATGGTGCGGTGGAAAGGCTACGGCCTGGAACACAATAAATGGGTAAAGCACTCCGACATCTTCGCCATCGACACCATCAACGCCTATTATCACCGCTACCCCAACACCCTGTGCCGGATCGCCTCAGCCGCATTTGACTTGCTCTCGTTCCGGAAGCGCGATGGCCACGTCCGGTTCATGCATTGGGACGCTGCACTCCAAGGGGGGGGTGATGTCAGGGGAACTCCCTGTCTGTCTGTCCGGCTCCGGCCCATCGCACTGCCCCGCTTCCGCTTCTGATTCTTTGTCCAGAGCCCCTTCCTCGTCCGGCCTCACCCGTCCGTCCAGCCTTCCGTCCGGAAGCCCCGGCTACGCCCCCGGTCCCTCCGGACTCCGTTCCCCCTCGCTCCCCTTCGTCTGGCCGCTCGCACTGGAACATGCTATGCGAACAAGCTCGGGATCAATGCCGATCACTTCGGACATGTGCTATTGGCTAGTACCTATTTGTTATATAAACCTCGCCAAGCATGGGAATCCTCATCCTTTCTTCTCTTGATTCTCCCGCTAGGTGCGTATTCCTGGACTCTGTATTTAGTACTGTCAATTGAGTTCACTTCGGATTCTCCCGCTAGTTCTCGCACTCCTGCGCCGAGCTGAGGTTGCCCTTACACGGAGGCGGGCACCGGATCCTCGCATTCCCTTCAAGCAGCCACCAACTGTATGTTCTCACTCGCCGTATTGTCGGTCAGTCCTTTACAAATTTAACCCGGAATTTGTGCTGATGCTCAACATTCCAGGACTGTTCTGGACAAGGTGCATGATCTTCAGGGTTTGATTCATGGTTAGGCCACGGCTACCCATCTCACACCTTTTAGCTTAAAGTTGGTGGGGTAGGTTATGAAGTTGTCAGCGAGGGGTACGGATAAACTCATACTGGCATATTTCGAGGCTCATGACTTCGCAGGCTTATCCATCCCGAGATAATATTACGCCCGAACTCATATTTGGTGTGTTTACTTTTACTTCTCACACCATTCCCTCAGACTTCATACATCAGCCATATTTCATGTGTGCTATATGCCGCCTCAACGTATCCTACTTTCATGGCCCACATTGTGATTCCATATTTCGCGGTTCGGCGAACTGATGGTATGTTAACCACTTACTGCAACAGCTGCTTACTTTCTCGAATATAGCCCACATATATGACACGTGCAAATCCCAAGACGACGCTACGATACCCATGCCGGCGATCCTCGACACGATCCATCAAAATCCTGCGATCGGTGCTGGTTGCCTACATAGCATTTTCCCTCTGCTGCGCGGCCCCGTCTCTTCGAGATTTGTAGTCACATACTTCTGCCTTTGCTTTGACATAGCTAACATCCCTCATAGTCCATTCTTTCTCTTCTGATCTGCGGTGCTAACTATGTCACAGGCCTCATGAACATATATTGATGCCCCCCAAACCTCGATGTGACGTACCTGTGTACCGGGGCCGGGCTTTTCCTTCATTCGCGACATATGTATGCTCCATCATTTATATCCCATTGTCTATCCCACTCAATTTGGCTATCCGAGAATCTTTCCCGCCCGATATTGGCGCTCGGGCATCTTGGGCACATGGCCTAGAGCTATATCTCGACTTCCGGCCAGCAATATGCCGCCGAGGGAGTTTATCATAGCCCCGAGCAAGGCGCTTAATTCTTTGTACACGGCAATCCTTCCACGGTTCAAACTGACTATGTGTTGTTCACTCTTCAGTTAACTTTGACTTGAGGTGCCTACCGTCAATTTTTCAATTAATTGCATTCATTACCGTATTCCGCCCACACTTTCGTAGCCTGTTATTTTGTTCCAAATTAGCCTGTTCACTGCGAATATGAAGTTAAATGCAGGGATCCAAAGTACTACTCCAAGCAACGGAATACCCCTGCTATGCAAGCTGCCGGAGCGATGAACTGTCTGAAAATAGAACACACCTAAACATCTCAGATTTTGCGTGTTTCATGTTTAGACCAGGCAGGTCATCGAGGACTCAGGATCATTGCCGAGGTCCGAGGCAGTTGGTTAGGGAGATATGCACAGAGTAGCGGGTTGTGTGTTGGGGACCACCAAGACACAGCTGGCAAGCACTCGCCTCGAAACGTGTAGGGGAACGTGTAGCCCACAAATACTCAAAACAGGACTTAGTCCTCGAAGTCTTAATTGACTTTGAGGCGGATGGACTCGGACTGATGTGACATGTTGGAGTTGGAGATATTTGGTTCTCAGACTACCTACGTGTTCGGTCATCTGACCTGTTGCGTCAGAGAGCAAAGCCATAACCGGCAGGTTACGGCATGGACAGGAGCGGGAAGCGAAACTCTGATGGGATTGATGAAGGACCATAGGAGCATATCGCCTAGTCCTCAAGAACCCATAATGGGAAGCCATATAAAATGGGTATGCCCTGGGAGCCACGATGATCTACTACACGAATATGGGTAGTAGGTCAAGGGGGAACTCATATCCTGCGAGGATATGAGTTGGGCACAAGACGGGCCTCCGCTTCGCTCCGGTATCCCGGGTGATTAGTAGAGAGATGTGTTTTGCAATAAGGAATACTGGCACGAAACAAACACCAGCAGTACCCGGACGGGGGTTGGCCAGGAGGATTGTGTTTGACACTATGATTACCAACGGGCGCAGTGAAAAAATTAAAATAGGGTAGGAAAAATGAACTCTTTTAGCGTAATGTCCAATTTAAAACAGTGCGATCCCTGACACAAATTTCATTCTCCAGGGTGCGAAGCTTGTGAAAATTCAATGGCCCTGGCGCCCCTGGGATGGATCGCAGCACTGACCAGACAAAGAGAAACACCGGCCAAGAAGAGCACAGAATGAATACAAAACTAGTAAATAGAGAGCTTCAAGATTTGCGGGGAAAGGTAAATCGAGGGAGAACAGAGTTCTCGAATAACGCAAGGCAAGGGCGAAACTGGAAATGGAAGGCGAGCAGGCCCTCGGAACGTCGGAGAATACATGCTTTTATCCCTCGAACGGCCATCTGCAGTTGCAATGCGCGAACGACAGAGAGAAAATGTTGCGTTCTGCTGCGCAGTCGAGAGGTTCTTAGAAATGAGCCATTTTACTGACTAAAAGTTCACCCACCTCTCTATCTGGCCAGTGAAGGCTCATTGGATTTCTGGAGGAAGTATTGCAGTCTAGGGCAACAGATAAGATGAGCCGTCCGCAAGACTCTGGTACTGAATCATGCGGCGCAGTGGATGGAATTGACATCGACCACTAGACGCCGGAGAACAGCACTGAGAATTGCCGAGAACAGTCAATATTTCCTGAAATACTGTGACAGGCGAGGTTTCCCAGTGCACGAGCAAAGGAAGACATTTTGACCAAACCCTTTGGCAGACCTGACACATTGAAAGAGGGAGGAAGATTAGGGAAATTACCGTGGCCCACATTGTGACATTGACAGCGAATTCCCAGAGCAGTTTTGAGAAACAGTGTAGAGGAATGTTCCTAGCAGAAGGTTCAAATGTCAATAATCCCCAGCATTGATCCGAGAAGAGAACGTTCCGATTCCAGGAAATCTGAGGACGCGGGAAACGAGGGAAATTTCCCAGAAGAGAAATCTGTCCCGGTTCTTATATCGAGGATCTTCGGCGAGAGTACGTGGCCCCCTCGGCACAATTATGATTGAAATCTGGCTGCGCCGTAGGCAACGCCAACTGCGTCCTGTCCCGAAGGAACTGCGCATAGGTCAGCAGTCGAGTCTCGTGGTGGGTTTAAAATCAGAATCTGGATCCAGCCCCAGGCATGTTCAACTGAAAGCGGCCGAGTGCGGGCCTCCGCCATGATTGTTATCAGTGTTGCGCCATCAATGGAAATGTTTGACGTCAACCAATGGAGGAAAACCAGGTCGCAAATGGGGCAGGAGGGCACGATTTAAAAGAAAGGAGGAGGAAATTGGAGGAAAGGACAAAGGAGATAAGCCTACATGGGGTAATTGCACCGCCGAGAGGCCATTTCGTTAAAGAACGGTTAATCACTAGTGATCGCCAGGGGGAATTGCCATCAACTCAGTACATGTGCGATCGGCCTAGCCGGGCGTCTGAGTAATATGGTTTCAGCATTATTAATCACCCAACCAATGAGACCTCGAGGGCGGAACACTTTCCGACGGATAAACGGACTTGGGATGGGCTGAACAAGCAAGACATGGGTGGGGCACGGCCCTTGTACATAATATTGGACACGCAAACGGACTTTCACATGGAAGATGTACTTTATATATATACCCAGAGTAGTCTTACGTAGGGGCACTGGATCACCCGCTTGTTAGTAGGCAGTACGCTTGCGAAAGGGATAGATTTGGGGAGACCTTTACAACAGACTTCAAAGTCTGATCTTTGTTGGCTAAGGGATCTGATTGGTTTTGTTGTGAATATATTGCTACGCGCTACGGGAAACGTGCTACGGGAAACGGGAAACGGGAAACGGGTTACGGAATCATTGACTTGAGAAGTCTTTGAGGGAAACGGGTTGCTACGGGCTTGACAGCCAAGACTTGCTACGGACTTTCGAGTCACATACGCTACGGGGACACTCAGTTCCGCCTTCGTCTTCGGACACATTACACCACCTCCACTACTTTGTTGTTTCATAGCTGAGAAGCTTTACATCCATCAAGACTTCGTCTGGTTTATATTGTTAGGCTCATAACCTAATAGTATTAGCTTGGCAAGACGTTCGTATCTCTACTTGAGATAGTTCCTCTCCCTCCAACCTTCGTCAAGGCCCTGGTCAGGGACTGACACTCGTCGGACTCATCTCGTTTCGACCATAACTTTGTTGACTTGTTTCTTACTGGCTGTTGCGTAACAGTGACCTTACTGTTCGGACGTGCTTTAGTTTGTATCTGAAAGGATATAAAGTTGGTTGTTCTTGTCTTGTTTCCGAGCACATCGATCAGCGAAGCGAAGGCATGTCTTGTTATCAAATATCTATCATGTATGTTGTTCTGACATATTCTTTCAGCTCAAATCGCGCAGCACTCAACTCCCCAGGCTACTCCTTCCATTCCCAACGAATCCATCGACCGCCCAAAGAATGCTTCGAAAAGAACAATGCAGGCTAAGTATTATCACAGATTGTCACAAAATGTATACCCAGAGAGCTTGGTTCGATGTCCGTGTCCTGCAGAAGTGGTGCTCGGATCAGCCACGTACTGATTGGAACACAAAAGTGCCTTGATCAAGGCGCCATCCCTCCCTCCCGAAATAATCGTTTAACCGTTTGTTTACTATTTGTTTACCGTTTACATGGGCTCATAAACTAAATGGTTCGTTTACCATTTATAAACAGTTTAAAACCGTTTAAAAACGGAAACTGTTGGAGCATTACTTAATCCACCCGGCTTCAGTGTAAGAACTCCAATTCTTACTTCTCACAGCGCAGCGACTTCGAACAATGTGTATTGTTAAAGTACTGCACGTAGTGGTGGTAATGGTAAGAAAAGAAGTAAATAAGACTAAATAGATGACGGGTTTTATATGGAGAACCAAGGAACCCGGCAAACCCCGGATGGTACAATACCGTACAGTAGGTCTATAAGACCCCCGAATTCCAGGCTCCTAACACTCTCCCCACTAGATCGAACCCAGGGGTGCGATCTACAAGATAAGTAAAGTAAATGGAAAGGCGCAGCGGGGAAAATAAGACGTAAAGTTTCAAGAAAGTTTAAACAGTCGACATTGCGAGTGAGATGCACAATGATGCGCCAAGAAGCAGCACGGAGATCAATAAGGAAAGACGAGCGCGGAACGCGCTGATGCTGAAGTCCGAAAGGCAGTGTAACCACGAGATCTTCCAGCATTTGCGGGGTGCGCATCGATGCGCCACGAGGGATCCTTCCTATCATCGCGTACATGCTCGTGGAAGGGACGTCGACCAGCGAAGGAGTTTGGCACTTGAACACCGGCAGCCATGATGCAGCGACGGCGGCGGGCAGAAGCGCGATCACGGGACACGAATCTTTCCCCGCACCACAGGCGACAGCGCGTGCAAACATCGGGCGGCATTTCGGGAGCGACAGCGGGCGTCGATAGCGATTCGGGGGATAATACGCGGAGACTGGAACCGAATTGAAAGGAGGGCAGAGCACCCGTGGCAAGCGGAGGACTGTACTCGGCGTCCATAACCAATGGATCGAGATGCGGCAAAGGAATGGTGATTGGACCGACACGAGTTGGTGCCAGAGCCTTCAACGGGGACCCATGCACCACAGGCGACGCTAAAGGAGATGGCGCGGGAGCGACTGCAACTGCAACAGATATGGGCGCAGAGTTGGCTCGACGCACGGTAATCGACGTGGCTGATGCTGAAGTACAGCCGGAGTCGGCTCGTGTAAGCGAAACGGGTAATACACGAGTTACTAGTAGAGGACGTATGTAGTATGTTGAGAATGCCTTTCGCAAGGTATCCCAATCCTGCTCGATTTCGCTGCGGTATGCCATGGGCAATGACCAATACCAAACTTCAGCTTCGCCCGTCAACCGTTTTGGAACGACACGACCGAGCTGTTTGAAGACCGTGCTGGATTCTCTGGCAATGTCATTGATCTTCAAAAGCCAGCGTACAATTGTATCTGCGTTACCATCCCATGTTGGTACATTATCATACTTCAACTTCAAGTCAAAATGAGGTTCTCTAGGAGTACCAGATTTATCCCTGACATTGTTGTATGCACCACGTCCAGGACCAGGATCATCTGGGTCAAAGGGATCACCCCTATTACCAGGGCGTCTGCGAGGGATGTACCGCCGTCGTCGCCGGTAATCATCACCCTCAGAGTCACCACCGTCACTGGGATCTCCGTCAGGAGGATTTGGTGCACCTCCTCGATGGGGACCTTGTCCACCGCGTGAACCAGTCGGAGACATGGTTCTTCCATCCTGCCCGCGAGAACGATCTCCCGACATGTGTGGGGGCAGATCTCTCCCATCATCTGGGGCGTGTGAACCCATTCGCCGGAACTGCTCTGTTTCCTGAGGATCTGCAGCCAAATTTCGCCCATGACGAGACGATTCAAAGATGGTTCCCATAGGTGTCAGAATTTCTGCCAATCTACGGTTACTCCTTGGTAGTCCGTTGTTTTGCGCAAAGTGACCAAGCCGAACAGATGTATCCCGGATAAAGGGTTTCCTTTCTGGTTCCTCTGACTCAAAACGTGGAATTGACCTTGCTTTCGGAACTTCAGGTTTAACTGAAGCACTTCTAGCTCGTTCAGTGAATTCATCAGCAGCGTTGATGACTTCGGGATCTATATTCTTGGGGGTACGACGACTGAAGTCGTGAAACCTGTCTAATGTATACAGGAAATTCTCAACTTCTGCTCGGAAACATACAGCAAGAATTTCGAAATCATTTACTGAGTAGAATTCCTCCAGGTCATCATCAGAGCCCCAAGATGGAATAGGCGGCGGAGTTTTGCCAGACATACGGAAAGAATCTTCAGCCAATATCTTCCTAGTGAACAAGACACGCAATAGAACTTGGTAATCATCAAGAAGTAGACGATATCCAAGTTCGTTGTCATACCTTCGTTGACGAGTTTGAGCTCGACTCAAGAGAAGGTCAAGAAGTTCCAGTTCATCAGGGAATATAGCCAAAAACAATCGTCTCGTAGCCAGGCCTCCAGATATGAGATGACTTTTGCCAATTGTACTCAAACCTTTGACGAAAGCTTCATTGCGACGGGCTTTGATCTGAGCATTATTGTTAATCTTTGCCACTGATTTCAGGGTCGGGATATTCAAATCCACTGTCAGTATAGGCGCCGATGTATCCATGTCAGATGAGTCAATTGCACCGGCAAGATCTTCCAAGGGTTTGAGATCAAGGAATTCCTCTTCTGGATCCAAGGGTCTGTCGAAGTTTGAGTCTCGTTGTGACCATGGTGTTCTAGGAGAGGCAGCTCGAGAGTGTGGGCGGGAATATGGTCGAGATTGCGGATGAGTAGGGGATCCAGGAGGATTGTTGGGATTGTTGCCAAGATTAGACAGACCAGCTTGTTCTGTCGTTGTTGCCATGTTGTGTAAGAGGTGAAAGTATCAGAGGTGAAAGTATCAGAGAACTGTTTAAGCAAAGAGCTCCTACAGTGTCCACCAATGTAAGCGAAACGGGTAATACACGAGTTACTAGTAGAGGACGTAACACGAGTATTCAGTGAGCGAGTTGGTATTGCACGAATGTAATACCGGAGAATGAAAATACTATGGTTCGAGAACCCTTATATAATCAGTCAACCGAGACGTTGTGAACGTATTGATAGCTTCAACAAGTTCAATTCACCGTAGATCTATTGAATATCTCAAGTCTAGCAACTCAAGAGCACAAATAGATAATATCTCTAATATGCGGTAAAGTCTAGCAAAATTACCGTTATCAGAGTGTTCTGGAGTTACTGTAGAATCTAGCAAGACTACAGTAAGGACTCCAATTCTTACTTCCCAAAGCGCAGCGACTTGAAACGATGTGTATTGTTAAAGTACTGCACATAGTGGTGGTAATGGTAAGAAAAGAAGTAAATAAGACTAAATAGATGACCGGTTTTATATGGAGAAGCAAGAAACCCGGCAAACCCCGGATGGTACAATACCGCACAGTAGGTCTATAAGACCCCCCGAATTCCAGGCTCCTAACATTCAGGAAATGGCCAATAACGTAAAATAGACGACCCTTGGCCTCAATAATGACGGCAATGCCTCATTCCGAGATATACGGATCCGATTCGGCCGCCTCTGTATCCAGGGTCCTCACGAAATCCAGGGTGAAACTGACGGTCGTGGGTTTTGTTTTGGCGGCTGAAATGTTTTGTGTCCATCCCAGGCCACTGCTCGCATGGACAAAGACAGTGGACAGACCCAACACTACCGCTTGTATCCCCTTCAATATGAAGTTCGGAATCTTGCTGGTCTTGGAGTGGAATGCCATGAGAAGGGCCGCATTCATCGTGCTGGAGACATGTTAGTCATTGAGCCGCCAATCGGAAAGGAGCAGACCTTTGGAGCGCAGCGCTCTCGATGATAATTACAAGGACCGCCTGCGATTTCGTAAGATTACCGATACATCGCAGATGGTGAGGATGCCTGACCATGAGATGCCGCATCCTGCTGGAATTGCTTGAAACCGGTAGGAGTCTTCGGTTGACACTCACAATCTTCCAGGCGATCATCCCTGGAACATATCGTTGTATCAGGAAACGCAGGGAACGATGAGCCAGCCATACCCAGCCATACCTGTGCAGTAGACGCTAATTCTACCTGAGATCGTCAGTTCGAGTGCGCTTGTCGTCCTGCAAAACTTACACCAGTGATGTAATGAGGTTGGTTGTCACCCATCCAATCGACGCCGCGCGATAATTTTCCAGGTTTTGAACAAAAAAACCATGGATGACGGCGATCCCACTGGCTGTTCAGTTTCGGACGTCGCGACAACGTTGAGAGGTGTGGACCCACCGATTTGGGCTGTGAGAAAGAGAAGAGGTACTGCGACAACATTTAATCTATAGTCCCAGGTGACGTATAGTCTATGTATCTCGTATCGGAGGTCAGGCAAGGACAATTTAAGCGGAGGAAAAGTGCCTACCACGAGACAGTCTGTAATGCTGTTTGTCAGTTCAGCCAAAATAACGTGGGTCTTCAGTGTAACGGTGCCGAGGGTGTGGTAGAATTTCTCTGCCTCCGCCCCGCCACCGAGCTCCACAAATGGTACATAAGTGCCATGCATTGTGTTTATCCAATGCTGCAGCCGGGTAATGAGTACCGCAAATAAATCAATGCCATGCCACGAACCGCAGTGATCATGAAGAATTGCAAGACAACAGCGAGAACCACGAATATCATGGGGCTCTTCGTAATCCCCGTTCTGTGACAGAACAGGTAGGCCACGGTTGAAAATACAACGAAATAGACCCCATAGAGCGTAAGCTCCAGAAACGCCTGGATGAGGCCTGCAGCGAGAATCGAAGATAACATGGGGTAAATAGAGAGAGATCCAAAGTAATCAAGGCATTCGCGACCGTCCTAGATTTATATAGGTAACGGCAACTGAACCGATGGCCTCGATGGTGACAGCTCGACACTGGGAAGCACAGATCACCGTGTGGCGCAAGGCACCGCCGTAATTGAAATTATGCTTAAAGCCCCTCGCAGATATCATTTCAAAGCCCGTCCTCCGTCCATTGAGATCTGAAACAAACTATTTGTGGTTTATACCGTTTTGAATAACGACTTGTCGAAACAAGACTGGAACCTGTACATTGTGTGAATAGCCCGGAAGTTCCAGTTGAGTATTCATCGGACAATTACCTCGCACTGCTGAAGGAAAAGTGTACCGTGGTGGAGACCAATGGCGCGGATCCCAACCCACGGGATTTCCCGTCTTAGGTATAACTTCCGTGGGATCAAAAATGCGCCACTTTGTCGGGTACCATTCCGTCACGGCTATGCATCCCGTCGAATGACGGCACTGACCCAAAGATGAAGTCGCCGCTATGAGTCGTGGAAAGTCACCTCCGAGTCCTACACGGCCGCACCATTAACTTAGCGAATTATTAAGTTTCAGACAGGTTACGGATACACAATGTTTATCTTACTGAAATCGGCGATGGAGACCGGTCAAGAATTATTAAGAAAGGAGAATCGTAAGATTTTCTTAAGAGGTGATGTGCCCCTTTTGGACATGTCGCCGGCTGGCAGTGGGGCTTCCGGCGTGTTTCATATCAGATTTAGGTCGATTTCACGCCACCATTCAGCTCCTGGGACACTCAAAGCAAGAGAAGAAGAATGTATTTGAAGCCATCGATAAAGGAAGTGACTAAAACTACGCCTAATGCTGCTGAAGCAGCTGGAGAACCCGCGACGACATTAGTGTCGGCTCGAGCCGCCACCCAGTGAGTTCAGTGGTGGGAGGGTAATGCCTGCAACAAAGATATAAGATTCCAGATCTCGGTGTCAATGAACACATACCTGAGGACGAGGCCATATTGCTGAATGTGAACATCCTGGGGTTTGTAGATGTCGTGGAGCTCCCGAACGTGAACGGCGTGGGGGTGGCCATAAGCTGGTCAAGCCCAGCTGAACCAAAATTAATTCGAGACGCTTCTGACAAAGATAGGGCAACTTACAGGGCAGTGAACGCGCACCGGATTTCCCGGGAAGAGACGGGGTGTCGGTGTTGCCTGCATTACTGGACGCCAAAGGTCGCCGGGAACCCGCTGCCCCCTCGCGCAATGCTCCAGACAGCCGGCCGCCGACAGGAGATGACGCGGCGCCAGTGAGAGCGGCGGCGGCAGCGCTTTTGTCACCCACGACGAGGGATAAACGATCAGAAGGGAAGAGCACGAGCTCCTCCTTCACGCAATCACCAATAAAGCTGAAAAGATAATGGTCAGCAGAAAGGAAACCAATACAAAAAAAACACGCACTTGCTCCACCCGTCACACTGGAGGTCAGACGACCCGTACATCTTGTTGCGCGCCTTCCAAAGCTGGGTGATTTGGCGCCAGAAGTGCTCAATTCTCTTGCCGTCATTGTTCTGGGAAACGACCGCGCCAGTATGGTTCCGCTTCGCCGGCACTGTCGAAATCCCGATCGGAAATTCGAGTTCGTCGTCGTTGGTGTCGTTGTTATCAGAGCTGACAACGAACCGAAGTTCGGCGTGCTGCCGAATGAAGTAGCGCTGGTATACAGGTGTAAGTCAAGCAAAAAGAAGAGCAGAGGAGGAAAAACAAGGGCCCTGTCAATATCATCCATAATACGATCTGATGGTAGATCCTTGAGACCAAGTGCAAGCATTGCCCAATGAATGGCAGTATTCTGTTTCTTTGAAAATGAACAGCGCGGGATATGTCGCAATATGTCAAGGACACACGTCTGTGGACAATCAATTAATAGGCAACAATGGATGGGTCGAGGAATTATACTTCTTTATCTGGCCAGGGAAACCATGGGGACTCAGTAGCCTCTGGATCAACTTGGCGGTTCTGTCGACCAGCAACATATGGTACCTCCGAGTCTTGGAGAGGCACAAATGTCAGCAGACCTTATTACAAATTCAAGAACTCACCACTCTCAGACTGCGAAGAATTGTTGAGTTGACTACGCTCCTCAAAATCATCATCAGAGTCGGGATCCCAGTTCCCATCTAGATATTCTGCAAGATTCTGGGCTAATTGTGTACTCATGCGAACTTCAAGTGACTCTCCAAGGTGTGTATCATAGTCTGCAGTGCTCCAATCTACAACACCTGTACTGGGATCAACATAGTCATATTGAGATCTTGGTGGCTGCGGATGAGATTGAATTTGGGCTAGTGTCCGACCAAGAGCACCTCGGACGTGCTGTCGAGGAACACGAGCATGAAATGTGGCTGTTTGTGATGGTGGAGACTCGGATTGTGAATGTGAACCTGAAGGAGCATTTCTCTGGTTCACATCATACCGTTCTAGATTTTCTACATGCTTGGGTCCAGATTCATGCTTCTTGATACGTTTTGTTTCCTGTGGTTCATGAAATGGACAGACTTGACATTGCCATTGGCCATGGGATATCAAGTGCCAGACTATAAAAACAGGTTAACCCTTCTCCATGAGAAAAATAAACAATGAACCATCTGGGCGTGCTCCAGGGAAATCCCCAGTTGCGGGGGAAAATTGTGTGAATTTGGCAGGGTTCTTGGTTGAAGTGGAGCCTTATCATGAAAGTCAGCAAGTCAGAATTCTCTCTTAACAAAGGCGAACCAGAGTTTGATGATCCTCTGAGGACTGAGTACCGCACATGTACAACTGAGAGGTCACCAATTCCGACATCTTGGAGTTTGTCTGTCAATGATAGCGAGCTGAATTTATATGAAGGGAATAATATATTGTGCTTGACACGCGACAGATCAGCAATCAGATGTCGACGTTTCATCTCATGCACAATATCATTGACTGTGCTTCCTGAGGCCATTTCTACGAAATGCTTGTGAGAAAAATGCTTTACAATATCAACAGCAGAAAGACCATACCCAAGGTTTCAGGCTTTGGGAATGGGCCTAGGACTGTAATCCGGTATTTCTTTGTTTCTGTAGCTCCGGGTGGACCAGACAGGACAACTGGGGTGTGAATTGAAGACTTCATTTGTGTATTGCGTGCAGCTGTGACTTCTCTGTTAGATTCCATTCAAAATTTCTGGGATATAATATACCAAGGAGTGCTATGAATAACCCTACAAAGTCTAAAGGGAAAAGGATCGCTGTGATAATTGCTGTCGGCGAGATCCCAGTTTTGGCTAATGTATGTCCCCAAATAGCTGAAAGAAAGCACAACAAGACTGCAATAGACCCGAGCCAGTAGTTACACAGCAAGGATGTGTTTAGAAATGCGTGCTTTCTGCCTAGAAACCTGTGCCGTCTCCATTGATGGACAGTGCGCTGCTTGAGCACAGCGGCCCGCCGGAGAATAGGGGTCTGTAAAAGCTTGGGCAAAGGCTTGGTGCCCACCAAAGGCTGGGTTTTGCTATGTAGGTGCATTTTCTCCTGTAATAGCGGTGGTAGAGAGAACATGAGCCACTTCAAAAAGCCTTGCACAAACCTCGAGGCACGATTGAATGATCTAAGATTATTGATCAATCTGCTCCTTTAGGAAGTCGGTTACTTCCATTGCCGTGCCGGTGTGTTAAGATTCCGCAAGTCGTTCTTACGACATGACATATCTCAGGGTATCCGTAACAAATGTCTTAACGACGTCCTAAGAAAATGATTCTTAGTTCTACCATAAGAATAAATTATTAGAAACGTAAGAATTCATCGGACGGAACCACTAAATGATCTGATTTTACGGATTCACAAGATTTCCGTTTGGCCGTGTAGATGGGCACGGCGAATGGATCGCACGTCCCCACGCTGCAATCGCAGTTAATTATCATTCCTCGACAACATCGGCAATCCCTGGTTTTTGCCATAGTGACTGTAGTTCTGGTCCATTTACGTATTGCTATGTGTGCTCTGTAGTAATTCGCGTTTTACGTGGTGGCTGTAGTGCCCTGTAGTTTTGCGCCCTTTATGTAGTGCTCTGTAGTTTTAGGCCCTTTATGTAGTGCTCTGTAATACATCAGGAAAAAAGGAGAAGTCTATGTAGTGCCTGGTAGCCAAAATAGTTCGCATAGCCCCATCGCCAAGTCCCCCTTTTGGTAGCTCTTGATAGCTGCACGCCAAACTCTGGTAGCCGCCCGTAGCTGTCATACATCGGCTGGTAGCTCCTGGTAGCTCTCGATAGCACCGAGCTACCAGAGCTATCCACAGTATAGAAGCTACATTGTGCACCATAGGATGGTCAATATATTTGATATTGGAGCGCATTAAATATCATCCAGGAAGCAGATCACTCAGTTTGCAATGTGTACAATGAAAAAGAATGTGTATTATAAACTACGGATACATCAAGCAACGGAACACTATGCAAATGCAGGCTAGCCACTGCAGACCGTAACAGAAAGAAAGAATTTCAGTCAGACAGATTGATGCTCAAGCAGAAAATACAGCACGCTCACAGAAACGGGCTCGTCACTGTGGCGCATTCCTTCCCACAAAAGCCAGCGGGCTTGAGGCGTATCAAGAATTTTGAAGATTGTGGTTTGAAGAACAGCCAGCCACCTTGAGGGATTGAGGGACTTGAGGACTTGAGAAAAACTTGAGGGCTTGAGGAGTGCTTGAAGCATTAGGGTGTTTCACAACGGGTTTTTTGAGCGTTTTTGAAGCCTTTTTTAGGTCCTTTTATCGTTCTTTTTTCAATGGAAAAACATTGAAAAAACAATCAAAAAATGCTTAAAAGAGGGTTCGTCGTGAAACCTCTAAGCGAAAGCATGGTCCAGTTTTTTGATGGGGTGAAAAAAGAGCCATAAAACACTACCAAAAAAACGAAAACAATGCATAAAAGGCCTCGACCCCTTTTATGCACACTTTCAAAAAACAGTGAAAACATTTTTTGGCCATACTGAAAAAAGGGACCATAAAAGGCATGGAAAAAAGGCTCAAAAAACTCGTTGTGAAACACCGTATTGAAGGGCTTGAAACCTTGAGGCGTGCTTGGTCGTTGAGCAGATCAGGAAAAGAGGGTGCAGCGTGGGTGGCACGGGAGAAGCAGCTCCAGGAGGTGTAGAATGTTCTTTGAAGAGGGCGCAGGACATGGAGGGAGGGAAAGGGCAGGCCGACAGGGAGAGAGAGATGAGTCAGAGCAATTGACCCAGCAAGTTTTTGCGGACACGTGCTGTTGCCAAGGGCGACCTAATCGGGACATGTCCGGCCATTTCACGTTGTTATATTAGTATGCTACAAGTTCTGGAATAGACAACATGTCGGTCTGTTGGGCTATAAAATCCCTTTTTTCTTACCAAAGAATCTAATTATTTCCGAGTGCTGGCGGTGTTGGAATGAATAAAATGTAGTTTGATCGGTTGTGGCCGCAGGTAGATGGTTAATGACACCGCACGTACCTCGATATCGTCCTTCTGGCTCAGTTGGAATCGTGCCCCTTTAATCTCCGCACTGTCCACTCGTTCTGCATTCAATTCCGGCTGCTGACATTTGTTGTGATATTTTTGCACAGGAGTCACACGTCAGACCGGCATTTCGTTAATTTGTCTATGTACCATTTTGCTGTCCCGAGAGACACGGAAAAGTAACTTAGGGAATCAAAGATGTAACTGATGACAATTCAACCCCAATGTATTGTAACTAACTCTTATCAATCAGAGTCAAGCCGGATCTGATACCCCATTGTGTTCTGCACGCGCCGCCGGCTCACTTTGTCCTTCCCTTTAGCCCAGGTTGTGTCGCGCATCTGCGAGGTGCTTTCAAACTTTCGAATATCGTCCACCATATGCCCTACATCAGCTCCGATGTTCCGCTTAACGACACTTGACATCCACAATTTGTTTCTGTGGGGAACTTGAGCCCGAAGAATAGCTGCAGCCTGCTCAAATTCAGCTGCTCGTTTGAGAAGACATTCGGCATGGCCATCAATCTGGAAATAGTGTTAATCAAGAACTCAACTCATGAATCAAACACCCACCTCCTCCTCGTCGTCACTATCATGTGTATCAACTGAGGGGAAGAAATGTCGGCGGACTTCCTCGGCATCATCTGAACTGGTGCTGCCATCAAAATCTTCACTGAATGGGCGCGCGCGTTTCCCAAGGAGACTGGAGGTGGTGAAATCAAAGTTACGCCAACCACCGCCACCTGCTAGGACCGCGGGATCCGCAGACCATGCGTGATCATCGCCGTCAGTGATACTCCCATCATTTGGATCGATATATTTTGATTTTTCCTCGCCGCGGAGGACCAAGGCTGGGTGGCGATAGAGTGGTGCTGTTCGACGCCGAGTAACTTGTGTCCAAAATTCTGGTGGAGGGTGGCCAACAGCATCAACGAGATGCTTACACAAATGGCAGTTGTTGAATGGCTGTGATTTGCAGGTGCAAGTCCACTTCTCAACGCAGGTAATATACTTGCGGTCTGCATCGGCACTGAGAGTGAGTTTCTCTAGCTTCACCCACATGGATTTAAATTGTTTTTGAAACTGGGTGGGCGCCTTTGAGCGCCCAAGACGATGACCATCATTGAGTATTTGGGCACGTGCAAGATATGCTGGCGTCACTTGAGTGACAAGAATCCAGACAAGTTGGTCGAGGCGAGGACGGAGATGGTTATGGGGGAAACCGTGCTTCAACCGCTTCCAGAAATTTTCCGCGTTCATGGTCGTTCGCAGGCGCGACAAGTAGGGAGATGTCGAACGTGCCCACAACTTCCACATCTTGGGAGCATACCAAGATGTCCAGAAGTAACCCCATGCTTCACGCAGACCCCGTTGAAAGCAAAACATGTACATCTCGTACACGGATTCCTCTCGGATTTTTGCCACTGATTTGGGGCCATCCTGCGTTGGGAAGATGGGATGCTGGCAGAAGTGTTTAGTGAAGAGATGGAGAAGAGGTCGTCTGTGTGGTGCAGGACAGAAAACATAACCTGGGTCGGATTTAATTTCACCGTCTTCAAACATCCAATCTGGGCCATCTTCAGCGTCTTTGGCCGTAGCTGCATCCTTATCCAGAAAGCGGTTGGCCTCATCCAGTAGGTTTCCCTCTCCTTCTCCCTCCTCTGAAGCCGGGTCCGGAGAAGTCTCGGTTGACATATCTGGACGTGGAATGATGGCGCGGACCTGGCCATTGAGTCGGAGGGTTAAGGAGGGTGCAGGCACAGTCGCAGTCAAACGAGGTGCAGTAGACACAGGAACACCCCGAAATCGGACTTTGACCTGAGGGATTGCATGTGCCGCAACCCAAGTGTCCTATCGTGAAAAATTAGACCGCCCATATAAACTATCGCAAAACCAACACTAACTGGATTTAGCTCTTGAGATTGGGCAATGGGAACGAAATTCTTGTCGATCCAACTGAACTCGTTCCAGGCAACATCAACGGCGTAGTGCGCTGGAGCCCGACGAAGAATGGCAAGCCGTGTCTTGACTGCTCGCAAAGCATGCCAAAAACATAACTGGTGCTTCGCCTCTGGATACTCAGCCAGGAACGCGTTAATCTCCGACCAATCTTTGTCGGTGAGTGTAATGAGGGCTCGTAGCTTCCAAGCTGTCTTGAAATAGCGGAGAAGTTGACGGAGAAAATTTTCTTTGCCTCCGGCAACACTCTCGGGTGTAGATTGAACCAAAAGGTATCCAAGCGGCATCCCTGAGCCATAAACATCGCCCAGCAAGGCGTAGACCTCGTAGCGTGAGCCATTTGTGTTCCCTAAAAGGTTTCAAGTGTTTCTTCAATAAATGTTTCGACACATGCGAAGAAAACTTACATGCAGAGTCCAAAGATAGTTCGCGAACACGACCACCCACTTCACGTAATAATTTTGGAAGGGAGAATGCGATGGCAGTGAACCCCAATTGAGGGATCAAAGGAATATTCTCAACACTGTATAACGGCGACTTCCCGTGAAGGTTTGGCTCAGTTGAACTGAATTCTTGCAGCAGGATGGGGCTGATTTGAGTTCATCAGGATCGCGCTTCCATGCCCTCGCGTTGGCGTCGGCCCACATGGCGTAGATGGACCTGCACGAGAATGCTGGCTTGGGATATGTTTTCAGGATCTCTTCCCAAAGCTGTAACAGAATATTTAATCATAAAATAAAGCATGGAGTATAAAATGTTACCTGTCCCGGTGTCAACTTTGGATTATCCTCGACAAACTTAATGACATCCGAGGGAACGTCAATGGACCAGTACGGCACATGATCTTCGCGATGCCCAATTTTAACTAACGCAATCTCTTCCCAGTCAGAGATTGTGATGTGAAGCCAACCATGACACTCGAAGGCGTCTATGGCCAGCTTGTCTCGTTGCTTCACCCCAGGTGCTTCGGATTTCTTAGGAGCATGCTGGCGAGTTTTATTTTGGGCGCAGTGGTACATAAAACGAGTCGAAGACACGCGTTTATGATCATATTTACTGTTATAACTGGGGAGAAAGGTGAGAATTGCAACAAAAGATTTATTGTGACTTACACGAAGCGATATTTCATTCGGTTCCAAATCCTTGCGGCAAGCTTGTCGGCCCTCTGCTTGCGTGTACCGGAAATAGAAGATGTGTCGACGCGGGCTGTCAGTTCCAGATTGTCGTCCTGTTGCGGAAGGGCATCAAGGAAGTCCACGAGAGGGAGAAGCGTTAGGTCTCGGCCATCGTCCGACCCTTGATCAGTATCGGCGTCGACTTCAGGAGTGATGCTCTCCTTCTCGACAGCCTTTTTCACTTGTGCTGCTTCGGGTGCCTTGCGCTGACAGACGAGGCAGCAGCTGGCGCGTACTGGCTGTCCAATGACAGATTTGATGTTGAACTCGGCGACAGTTTTGTGTCCTTTACACTTTGAGCAGTAGAACTTCTCTGAATCCGGCATCTCGGCTTTGAGGTGCGCGCCTTGACGTGAGAAGAGAAGTATTAGCGGTGACGCGACGAGACGTGTTATGTGGTTGTGTTGTGCTACGACATCACTACTACTTTGGGATATCACTCATCACATCAGCACGTGTCCGCAAAAACCTGCTGGGTCAATAGCGGCTAGTAGAGAGATGGGGGCGGGAAGAAAGAGGCCCTTGAGCCATGCCAACGGGTCGGATGTCCCGATATAGCAAGCGCATTATTGGACATTGTTTGCCGTTTGCTTCCGATGATTGTCTCTTGACATTTTGACAAGCATCTCTGTTGGCTCGGCCGTCAGTCCAAATTGGGTTACCTTCCTCCGGATGATGTATTTTTGGCTGTTTTGATCACCACCAAAGAATGTCCTGTATCTCACCCAATTTTTCATGCATTGACACAAATTATATATGGATCTGCTCTAATAATTCATGCACAATTACTGGTAAAAAAGGTTCCACGACAATCCACGTACCTGAACATTGGGATTGGGGGTGTTCCGGGAGATCAATCAAGCACCAGTCATTCAGATCCTGGCTAATGCTGCTGAAATTCGGGGAGGGTGGACCAGTATACAATTTGAAATTAATGATAGATATTCCTATGAGTTCCCTCCCTTTTCCTCCCTTTCTCCCTCCTTTTCTCACTTGAAAAACTTGAAAAAACGCCACCACCCCCAGACATAGCACATGGGCCAAGAAAGAGAGACAGGCACCACGTCGTAACCACGTCGTTCCGACTTGTTCGTAACCATGTCGTGATTGATTGGCGATCATCACGCAATCGCACACGTGCGTCGGACTTTGAAATGGACTTGGAAAATTTTGAGATGTCGTACTTATCACAGTCTCAACAACAAAGCTATTTTTTTTTACAATGCATGATAACACTCCAGACACGGAAACCACCTGCCAGACATCAAAACAAAGGCAAAGCAAGCAATTTTGTTGAAGCTATGATATCATGCGCTACTGATCCGCGTGCCTCCGCTATAGGACCCGGGAAGCTCACCTAAGGGTAACTCCGAAGTGAGGGGATTTGAGACCAAAATTCGACTCCGCAATTAGGGGATTTGAGGCCAAAATTTTCGGATCCTTCTCCGGGCTAGGGGATTTCAGGCCCATTTGGGCCCAATTTATTTGTACTTGTGGTTATTGCAGGCCCATCAATCTCAAATGGCGCTTTCTCGCAGAGACGTCATGAAGGTGTTACCGCCTCTCAAAATCAAGGCCCCGGGCGCCGCGGCGGGAGGGAAAGCGAAAGAAGCGAAAAAATAGCTAAAAATGGCATTATTAGCAATAACACGTGATATCCAACTCCGATTTAGGGAATTTGAGGCCCGAAGAGCCGGAAAAGTTAGGGGATTTGAGGTCACTTTGACCGACTTTTGCCGGAGTTACCTTGGGCTAGCTTCCCGGGTCCTTCGGCTATTCAAAGCTACTGGTTGGCGGGGAGAGCTACGGGGAGCCACCAGGCTGCCGCCAAGAGCTACCGGGACTACTTGGGTACGAGACTTTTGCTACATTTACATAGTAAAAAGGTTATTCCTGATGTATTTGGTCTTTCACGTAGCGTACTGTAATTTTTACCCTCAAGCGGCGCCCTGTAGCTTTAGAGTTTTCATGTAGTTCTGCGTGGCTGCCCTATGATAGCGGCTATTTGTGCCCCAATCTCAGTAACAAGCACGTGCCATGTGACCAGACGCGCAAAAAAGTGACGCAGTGTGACAGTTCTCAAACAAAACTGTCCACCACATTTTTTCCTTCTTTCCATTCTTTTCATCAAGCCATCCAGTGCAGAAGTCTCTACATTGGCTACATATGCATAATAGCTATGCAGAGTAAGCCACAGAGGTCGAGTTTCGCGGGTGGCCACAAATACCGCCTCCAGCTACAGTACTCGACAAAGCTCCGTCGTTCAGAAACAACAGCCACTGGGGGGATGATACATCATATGCTCTCAAGAGAACAAAGCCGTATGCATCCATTTGCTCTCGCTAGAACTTAACGCCATGATACATCCTCGAGAAGGCTGTCCGGTTACTGGATTTTTTCATTCAAATCGACAGGGGGCGTGACGCGTGACCGAATTTACCTATTCGACGTTTCGACAGCGGCTGAAATTTTGCGTGACACCCCCCGAAATTTCAACGGCTCCGTGTAAAGTTTGACTTTCTCGCCACTAGGGGGGGGGGGGGGGGGGGTTCTGTGACGGCTCGGAGGTTCGACAAAGGCCCGCGTGACGCGTGACCGCGACCAAATTTCGGGATCGACACGAGGGTGCGTGACGCGTGACTGTCGATCTAAAGGAAAAAATCCAGTAATTATGCTCACCTGTCACCTGATATGATCGTCCCAGGCAGTGCCGCCATCGCCGTTGAAGCTGAAGTATTACGGCCTCTAGTTCGAGGCGTGGACTTGTTACTTGTTATAACACAACCTGCAATTAGAGGTGCCACTGGAGATGTGTATTAGAAGCAGTTTTTGTCAGCACCAGCCATGGCAATCACCTACCAATCCATTACAGTGCGCGCTCTTCGCCGTGCTGGACAGCGGGTAGAGATATCCGCATTTGGTGAACGTCCATCAAAAGCTCTGATCGTCGCCGGCGACGACGTCGACAAATTGTGCACGGAAATCCACATAAATATTCCAGTATATACAGTGCATATGATTCTGGGCTGCACGCCCCACCCCTGCGCGCGCGCAAATTGTGCGCTTTCGACAAATGCGGGGAAAGTGTGCGTAGCGCTCCGTACCTCGAGGAATTTCTCACGACGCGACGCCGGCGGCCGCAGATTCCATGGTGGCTGACACATGCCCGCGACGGGCGCGCACGTAAATAATGCGTTGCTGGAGCTGCGCTGTCGACAGAGGCGGGGGGTCGCACGGGTCGGTGGAGGCTGCAATACGCGCCTGCGACAGCGATGTGGACACACAATTTCTGCCTCGCACAAAGCGCACGCAGTGCTCGCTGCACCCCGGGGGCCTTCTCGCGACGCCCGTGGCTACAAATATTCTGTGAAACCCCATGCTGGCGATGTGCGCTGCCGGCGTTGCGCTTTACTGTGGGACAAAAGAAGCCGTGTGGTGTATGCGAGGGCGTGCGAGCGCGCACGTGCTGCACGGGCGGCGAGGCGCCGGCCATGCGCTTCCCAATGAGCTCAGAATGACCAGGTCTGCACCAGAGTTGAGGCAGCTGTGCGTTAGAGACAGCGCGCAGGGTCTAGGTGACGTGGCACAAAAATGGGCTCGTCTACTATGAACAAAGGACCCAAGTCCGAATTGAGCCTCTATTAATTCTAACAATAACCCTGGACACACCGGGAACCGTGGAAACATCAGTATCTTCCCTTCGTGCAGTAGATATTGCTGGCTATTGCTGTGACGCACGAAATGGCAATATTCCGGCCTGTTTAGCTCCGCGTGGGGCAAACTGAGATAACGGGTGAGTCTCCTGGGATCTGGAAAGAGGATGGGCAATATTTGAGGAGATTTACGGTAGACCAGGGCGTTTGCGAGCCGTGGATGAGTAGCCTTGACAACTTACAAGTACTAGTAGCGAGAGGTATGGAGAACATTGGTGGGTCAATAAAGCGGTAAGGAGAGGTCTGGGGGGAGAGTCACATCGGGTCACAGCGCCGAAGGTCGAAAGGAACGTCGAAATATCTTTCATTAAGCAGCTGTACCTGCTCTTGAGAAGTGTCAAAGAGAGGGATCGCCCAGGAATCAATTTCCGCACATAGGGGAACTAACAAGTGCAAGGGAATATGATGGCATAATGCACCCCATCGAAAACATGCACAGCGCCGGTTCCTCAATTTAAGAGGATATTAAATTAGCGGGACTTCCTAAAGTTTCATAAACCAAATCATTCGGGCCGAAACTGAATTTGATATATCTGATTTAATACTTAGCGAAATCTAATCTTCAATCTAATCTATCAAAGCTCAAATAAAATTGTGCAAAACTTGAAGTTTCGCTGTGCCTTTCGCAAGCAATGAAATGCAATATGAAAAATAAGGAATAAATGGTGTTGAAATGCTTTCTGAAATTTGGGATATCAAGTCTGTAGATATCTTTGTCAATACTTTAGGTTTCGAATCCCATTTAGAGGACACTTAAATCAAATGAAACAAATCTCATTTAGAAGTGCTTGAAGCTGGATAGGAAATTTCAAGTATAAGACACCGTTAAACTCATCTGCAGATCGTCTGCAGACCGTCGTCAGTCATCTTCCGTGTCACGAACATTTAGAATTGCAAGACATATATATACGAGCGATGAGGATGCCGGTGTTCTGCAGATGAGTTTAACAGCGTCTTATTCTTGAAATTTCCTATCCAGTTTCAAGCACTTGTAAATGAGATTTGTTTCATTTTATTTAAGTGTCCTCTAAATGGGATTCGAAACCTAAAGTATCGACAAAGATATATACAGACTTGATATCCCAAGTTTCAGAAAGCATTTCAACACCATTTATTCCTTATTTTTCATATTGCATTTCATTGCTTGCCAAAGGCACAGCGAAACTTCAAGTTCTACAGAGTTTTATTTGGGCTTTGATAGATTAGATTGGAGATTAGATTTCACTAAGTATTAAATCAGATATATCAAATTCAGTTTCGGCCCGAATGATTGGGTTTATGAAACTTTAGGAAGTCCCGCTAATTTAATATCCTCTTAAATTGAGGAACCGGCGCTGTGATGGTGACTGTTCATCGGAGCCGTCTGGAATGGAACACAATGTTCAAGCTCCATGGGTTGTTTATTAGTTTCCTAATTGGTCTGGAGGCGAAGGACAACACAGGTAGGCCTCTGGATGCATTTCTGGGCCCAGCGTCTAATCTTCGCAGACAAGCGCCCATTTTGATGGTTGGATCCTATTGGCTCGGGACCGCGGGCCGTTGTCGGAATCTTCCGAACTTTGCAAAACTTTGAACGTTGTACACGCATTCCTTCAGAAAATGGGTGATGTGTCGTTTCTGAGGAAACCTAAGAGCCATCCACATTGTGTGTGGATGTGCCAGCGAAATAAATTCAGGCAAGAATATTATATGCATGATTCAATATTTTTCACTGCCAAAATATCGCCCCCGCACGCTTTTTCTTCTCCACAGATATCCAGCAAACATCTAAAAATCTGAAAAAATGCCCACAGACTATCTCTATAGTTTATGAACAACATTTGTCAAAATTCCGGCGCCACTGCCAAATGTAATCAAGATAGTCAGGGTAACCTCAAACCGCCCAAAACTTTCGTTGAGTTTCCAGGTCAAACCAAAGTTCAACCTAGGGGATTTTGGGACTTTTTCAACAACTATGCCCTTTCAGTTCAAGAAACCCCAGTTCAAACAGAAGAATCCTGTGCCAGGATCACATCCCTCCATCTTTGAAGGCCCAATATGGGGTAGGAGCACCTACCTCCCCGAAACCATGAAATACGACGAAAAAGTGGTCAAATATAACCTGTCCTAATTTTGAAATATATTGTTTGTATACCAAAGGCGATGTTGAATCTCATTTTCTTAAGCCGCCCCACCTGAAATCGACCCACAATGACCCTGAACATTCTGACTTGATGACGCACAATCCACAACCTCCATGGGGTCATAATGCTAAATCAGTAGCAAGATATCATGTAGTATGTAAGCCCCTATTGGATGCCCATGAGTGGAGGTGCTTGTCTTCCTCAGGAACCAGTATTGGACAAATTTGTGGGGTTTGGTCATTTGGCCGTAAACACGTGCAATAAATTGCATGAGGCTTCCATCTCTTGTCAGAAGGCGCGTAGGGATGAAAATCACGAAATGGCTTCACCAGAAATGATATCTAATGTCTTAGAACCTGTTTGCAGCGTCAGAACAAATCTCATTAGGGGCTACTTCCCCGAAATGGCGGGCGGATCACCCTTCCATCATGATCAATCCCTGAGATCTGGCCCGATATGGTAATGTCACACACATTTGATGGGCGATTAATGGGCGCCAAATGAAAAGGAACTTGGTGTCGGTGTTCCTCAAACGTCCACACTTTTCGAGCATTATGAACAGGCAGATTTCTTTAGAATATAGGTCCGGGATCATTACTACAGTAATATTACAGATTCCGATGTGCTGTAGTAAGGACACCGTATTTGACTTGTTGGGTGAGGCCACCGCTATGAGCGTGGCATGACTCGTACTTAACTTTTTTTTAAATATCTGAATCATCCCTTGGTATTGTTCCGATTGATGTTTTACTACTCCTTTGTTGTTTCTGGAAGGTATGAATACTCAATGTAACTCTGGTTCAATATACCTTATATTTGATTACAGAGGGTGAAACACTGGTTGGTACACAAGAATATGTCCAGAGATTAAAACGAATACAAGAAAAAGCGGCTGTCGACGGACCGTACGGCCCGGTATTGATTGCCAACAGTGATCCTAGGGTTTTAGGTCTTCCAGACGCACTCAAAGGGTGTCATACACATGGAATTAAAACGCTTGGGGGTTGTCTGCTGCGAATTTTGTGGTCGGAACCATCGTGGAAAGTTTAATCTACGGAAGGGTGGGGTGTGACATCACGCTCTGGCTAGCCTGAGCGTGATGTCACACTGGTTCATGATTCGAGAACCTATTTCGCCTTCTCCAGTCGTGCGCTCAAGGTACGCTCAAAAGCAAGAAGACAAGTGCGTTCTGCTTCCTTCGAATCTTTTCCCCACCATCTGCTTTCCTCTGCCATTCAAAACAGTGTTTATTATGCCACAGCCAACATGTTTAGCACTCTAACACACAATATCAGGGGGATATGGCAAAGTGCAGCTTGCAATTTGGAAATACCTATCATTAGATGCTTCTTTTGGATATCACGAAGGTCTATGAAAAAATAATTCACAAAAAAGCATGTTTTGGCACTATTTGCACCCTACAGAACTCACTCATTTCTCAATAGATTCCATCAAGCCCTCAGGTAGAGTTGTCCATATAATGATAAACTAAAATAGTTGTCAGCCTACCCCGAAGGTACGAGGCCACCTTGAGACGATAGGACGCAAAGATCAGTAACACTTGAAAAATGAAGGTTGAAATGTGACATCACGCAGTCAGTGACAATCTTGTGCGGGCTTTTTGTAAATACCAAACACTGACAGCAGGTATCTGAAGTAGCAAAAACAAAGTTTGATGATGAAGAAATGGTGTAAGCAAAACGAAATTTGAATACCGAAATATTTGAAGAACTGAGTGAAAAATCGGAAACTGTTATGTAAGAAAATACTCAGCCACCGTGACAAAGATTTCAACTTCGTTAGATTCATTTCTAATGAAAACGCACATTGAGTAAGGTTTGGCAGACAGCCACTATTGAGTATTCAAAAAGCTAATGAATATTAAGCACAGTCACTAAAAGTATCACCGTCAGTAAATCGAACCGTAAAAACGCGCGAACAAAAAATGGCGGTGCACAATTATTATGAACGATTACTAAGTACTCGTAAATTCATAAAAACCCCTCTGCCTTTGTATGCCATCCAGATTTTCAGCCATCATCTCTCACAAAAAGCAAAGACCACAAACAGTTTTAGGGCAGTTGGGTGAGCCCCATGCCAACGGAAAAATAATCCACTACCATTAAACCATTTTCCCCATAATTGAGATAACTGCTCTACCATCGGGAAAACATAGAAACGCAAATGAAGCAGAAGTTGCATATCTTTGCTGCCGTGCCAGCGAAGCATCCATCAGATGGTACCTCATGACATCACGAACACAACCGCCTTGGTAAAAGTGTTGGCAAAGGCCTTTAAGGCCTTTGGTTTTCAAAGGCACTGGTGTTTGCCCCCAGTGTCAACCTTGCTTGTAATTAGGAGCCTCATATCTCACTTTACCAGCAGTTTACTTGCCATATTAAGTGATTCAGCGGTATCCTTGACCAAATTAACCAGTGTGGTGATTGAATCGCAAGTAGTTCTTCAGTGCTGGTTAGCTTAGGTTTATCTCTTTGCTTTTCAATATACTAAATCTTATATAGGGTGAATTCTAATTGGTGCCAGCCTTATGTTGAAGCCTGTAGCACTCAAGTCAAAGTCAAACATTATATCACTGGTCTTGGGTGGTTCCAATTGTCCAATTAATTGGCTCAATGATGTGCGAGCATTTTCTCGGGCATCTCGGCGTTGTTCGAACTCTTGGGCATCTCGGCATTGTTCAAATTTCTCTTTTGAATTGGGCGGATTCAATTATCTGACAATGTAATAAGATAATGGGCGTGATCAATCACTCGCGTGGTTGCGTGACCCGGGGCACGGCAAAGCGATCAGCATGCGTGTTGATTCCCGCCGCCCCGAACGTAATTACCGCGGTTGTAAAGGGCTCATTTGGGCATTCTGCGGACATTTCAGCATCCAGGCCACCCGATGCAATACACTGGTGATTTATAGTGGTATAAATCAAAATGAACACCATTTAGGGACCAAACAAAGAAGCAAACATTGAGCAGAACAAAATCGGAATCCATTATGTAATCAGAAATCGTACAGCCACTAAAAACATCAGTCACATTTACTGATGTTTTAGGGTCAAAGATGTTCCAACTAATGAAATAAAGTTCAAACTCACAAAAATGGATTGAAAATAAGCACAGCCACTATTTTGCATAGTTCAGATAAATGCTACAGGTAGTGGCGAGATCCCCAAAAGTCGGCCTGCAGAAATATTAAGAACAATTACATAAGTACTCGTAATTGTCAATAATTTTCTGCTTCTCCCGTGCCGAAATAGTGAAATGGCTAGTGTGTTACATTCCCCACCTGATAGAGGCTCACAATTGCGGCCACCCATTCCTGAGGTTTCAATCTGAGAATTCTTGGGAAGTGGATTGCTCCTGCCTCATGTGTAATCCAAAATAAAAATCGCCAAAGCCCTATTGCATCGAAATGACTGAATGGTCACTGATACAGTGAGATTGAATGGCATTGGTACAAAGTTATGTACAACAAAAGCGTTTTAACCATGTGCGCAGGAGGTGATGGGCACCACTGAAATATAGAGCATGCAACGGAATGCAGATCAAAGCGGACACTGCGAGGAGGCATAAAAAAATAAACATGGCGGACACGGCTATGTAAGAGGAGAATTTCGACTGATATGGACACACTCCTCCAGGCATTCTAAAAGACTCCATGGACCAAATGGAAGGTCACATACATGTCTAATTGCATTTTTTATGTTGGAGTTACATATCATACCGAGAAATAAAATGGGAAGCAACATCTAAATGGTGAAAGTGCAGGGCGGGAAGGGGCACATAGAGAATACCTGCAAGGAGGTGTTATCTGCTGATAGATAGCACCCGCTAACTGCCGTGAATAAGACGCAAGCACAGGCCGAGGGCGAGCAGGAGCCAAGCAGCTACCCAGTGCGCGGAAATGGAGCAGGGCATGTGTCAACAACAGTACATGTCGCAAGGAAATATGAGCAACTCGAGGGAGGGTACGAGTAGGAGCCGGGTGCACAGATGGGTGGGATCGAGTAACAAATGGAAGGTGCGGGTGTGATGCAGTGTGGCGGGAGCCAATGAAGCAGCGGCAACGCACAGTGTGCACAGGTACAGGGCGACGGCAGGCAGCGAGCAACAGCACCAAATGGCCGGGACGCGTAAGGGACCTAGTCGGGGCTGCGTGTAGGCAGAGCGCCGAGCGCGGGTGCACCCTGTGGAGGGGAGAGGGGGGCGGGATACAACACAGAAGATTGGTGCGCAGCAGGCACAGGCGTGACACAGAGGGTAATATAGGGGTATTGACTGGGGCAACGAAATGCGCCCTACGCGACGCGTGGGGGTGCGCAATACCCGGTGGATGGCGGGGCAGCGAGCAGAGGGGCGGGGGAGCGAGTGAGAACGCGGTGGTGCCTACGGTATGCGGCGCATGCATGTCCCGTGCTGCAGACGGTTGTATGGTACCACGGGAAGCGCGTCAAGGCCCAGAATAATCATCGGGGCAACCGAAGTGGGCAGGCAGCAATGCACGGAAACGGACAGGGATACCGCCAGTAACGAGAGAGGCGGTATTTGTACTATAATCCGTGGTGGTGGCTGCATTTGAGCTGCAACGGAGCTGCAGTTTGGGGCAGAAATGGGACGGAAGCGGCAGGGGCGATTGCAAGCCCCAATGAGGTCCAGAAGGACCTCAAAGCAAAGCTAGATGAAACTACTGAGATGTGAGATTGTCGAGGCCGAGTTTCAAGGCAGGTGAGGATCAAGAACAGCTTTTATGCAAAAAGCTGCTGGAACAAGTGTGCCAGCGCAACAGCTATGCTGAAATATTCAAGAACAATTTGAGGCTAGAGAAGAGAACGTAGAGTTGAGGGGACTATGATGAACAGCATATGCAAGAGCCATAGATAGAAGACGGGCCAGAGGCGGAGGGGAGCAAATGGGGTGGAGGAGGAAGCAAAGTGATGGAAGGCGATGTGATTGTAACATGTGTAAACAATTTGATCCTTTCGGACGCGCCATTTCGGGCAGGGTGGGACGAGCAACACCACGTGCCACACAACAGCGGGAGGGGAAGCGAGCGTGCATGTGCACCTTCAGCCCATTTCCCAAACGGTTCTGCTCTAAATACATCACTAACGTTGTTCTGGGCAGAGCATTAGATGCATCATGCGCCATTAGGAAAATCTCACTTTGCTAGGTTGCACTCAGTAGGTTCAGTAGAAGTGGTAGCCTGGTAGGCAAGTCCCCAAATACTTAGCTCTTGGTAGCTGCCCACAAAGCTCAGTAGCGCCTGGTAGCTACCATACAAAGCTCAGTAGCACCGGGTACGAATTGCTACGAGAGCTAGTGGTGCTACTGAGCATTGGTTTCTGGGAGACAATGAAACAAAAAGATAATGTTGTTGTAAGGGCAACCTCAGCTCGGCGCGGGAGCACGGGAACTAGCAGGAGAATCCGAAGTAACTCAATTCAAGGTACTAATACAATGTTCTAGAATATGCACCTAGCGGGAGAATCCGAAGAGAAGAAAGGATAAGGATTCCCACGCTAGGCGAAGTTTTTATCGCAAATAGGTACTAGCCAGTAGCATGTGTCCGAAGTGATCGGCAATGGTCCCGAGCTTGATCCCATAGCGCGTTCCAGTGCGAGCGGCCGGATGAAGGGGAACGAGGGGAACGGAGTCCAGAGGGACGGGGGGTGACATTCCAGGCGGAGGCGCAGCCTGGGGCTCCGGCGAGGGTTCCGGACAGGGTTCCGGACTGGAAAGGGCTCTGGGTGAAGGATCGGACGAGGCAGCAAGGCGGTGCGATGGGCCGGAGCCGGACGGATAGATGGACGGACGGCCGGGCAGGGGGTTCCCCTGACATCACCCCTCCTTGGAATGCGGCATCCCGACACAGGAACCAGACGTGGGCGTCATGCTTCCGGAATGAGAGCGAGTCGAATGTGGCCGAGGTGATGCTTTGGGGTAGCGGCGATAGTAGGCATCAATAGCGTCTTTGGCGAAGACGTTGGAGTGCTTTACCCACTTATTGTGTTCCAGACTGTAGCCTTTCCACCGCACCATGTACCAGAGGCCGCCGTAACGGACCTTCGCTTCTAGGATCTCCTCGACCTCCCATTCAACGTCACGGTTCGTCTGGAGGACGGGCGGTGGTTCGTCATTTCGGGGGCGTCCAGGGAACGGGTCGAGTTCTGCAAGCTGGAGTTTCACCCCCGGAAAGACCGGGTGGAGCTGGGAGTACCGCGGGGGAAGCTCGAGCTTGTATGCACCCTTTCAGACAACCTTCACGACTTTAAAGGGGCCGAGACGTTTGTCCGCAAATTTGACGGACGGACCGGTCGTCCGGATGTCGGAGGCGTCCAGCCAGACTTGGTCGCCGACTTTGATTCCCGGGGCGGGCGTGCATCGGCAGTTGTAGTACAGCTTGAACTTGTCTTTGGCCTTAATGGGTGCGGCTTTGCCTTCCGAAACTCGTTTGCGGACTCCATAGTCGAATGCAATCCGTTGGGCTCGAACCCCATCCGGGGGGAGCCTTCCGGTGTCCGTCATGAACGGGACTTGTTGCGTCGAGGAGTGGACGTGGTTGTTCTATGCGAACTCCACGGCCGGAAGGAGATCGTCCCAGTCATCCTGTTTGGAGTTCGTGAAGATCCGGATGAACTGCTTGAGCTCCTGGTTGACACGCTCGGTTTGGCCGTTGGTTTGCGGGTGGTAAGCGGTGGAGGTCGCTGGTTTTATCCCGATGAGGCGCCACAGCTCCGTAGTGAACTCCGCGATGAATTGCGGTCCCCGGTCGGAGATGTATTTCCAGGGGGTTCCGTGGTGCCTCCAGACGTTCCGGTAGTAAAGCTGAGGGGCCCCGACTGCACCGAGGCCGGTGTGGCACTCGTTGAAGTGGGCTCGCTTACCCAGGACATCGACCATGACCATGACTGCGCCAAACCCGTGCGCGTCTGGGAGCTCTACGATGAAGTCCACCGAGACAGTGTCCCAGCGTTCTTCCGGGATCTCAGTCTGGTGGAGCTCCCTGTGGGGCAGCTTCCGGAGCACCTTTGTTCAGTTGCACAGGTCGCAAGTCCGGACGTACTGGCCAATGTGGCGGGAAAGCTGGGGCCACCAGTAATTCCGGGCGATGAGCTCGAGGGTTTTGAAGCGCCCAGTGTGTCCGGCAACCCGAGTGTTGTGGTGGAGGGCAATGATCCGGTGCCGGAGGTCCTTATTCCACGGCACGACAATCTTACCGCGGCAGTGAAGGAGGCTGCCAGCGATACGCCACTCGGACGACCGGGGTGAGTGAACATTCCGGTTCTTGAGGAGCTCCCGCGCGACAAGCCCAACGGGGTCCTCAAGCTCTGGTTCACCCGCAAAGGCCTCCCAGACGTCACGAAGGAGAGGAACCTCGGGCCCAGTAACCACAACACCCTCTAGCGCGCGGACGTGGAACAAATCCAGGCGAAGGAGGGTGACGTCCGTGTTGTCCGAGCTTACTCCATGGTCCGGGCGACGGGACAACACGTCCGGACGACCCATGAGGGCCAGGCTGGTGGTGGAGTGCGAAGTCGAACCGGGACAGGTATAGGGACCACCGCGCTTGTCTCCGGTTCAAGTTCTGCGCCTTCCGGAAGTACTCCAAGTTTTTGTGATCCGCCCAGATCTCGACTGGATGCTGCGTGCCCTCGAGGAAGTGTCGCCACTCCTCGAGGGCTCGGATGATCGCGAGCATCTCCTTGTCGTGAATTTCGTAATTGCGCTGGACACCACTCAGAATCTTGGAGTAGAACACGACTGGATGCCACTTTCAGTCCATGTCCGGCTGGGACTGAACTGCCCCAGTAGCGCAGTCGGAGCTGTGCGCCTCGACTCGGTACGGACCAGACCAGGACAGGCTCCGCGGTCACCGCATCCTTAAGGGCTTGGAAAGCAGCAGCCACGGCAGCGGTCCAGGTCCACGCTATACCCTTCTTCGTGAGGTCAAAGAGGGGCCGCACAATGTCCGAGAACGCCTGGATAAACCTCTGGTAGAAGTTCGTGAAGCTGAGAACTGCTGCACGTCCTTCTTGTTCTCCATAGTCCTGGACAAACCGGATGCTTCCGTCCTTCTTTTTGATGAAGAAGACCGGAGACGCCATCGGGGGGCGGTGCTCAGCCCGTCTTCGATGAACACGTCGAGCTCCTTTTGTTCGAGGGGAGAGATGGGGTAGACCTTGCAGTTGGCTGGTTTCGCGTCTGGGACGAGTTCAATGGCGTGGTCCCATGTCCGACGTTCCGGCAGCGTTTCGAACGACTCCTTGTCGAAAATGTCGGAGAATCCTCAACCCAGGCCGGAACCGAAGTCCCAGGTGGGGCCGAGTTCTGAGGGAAGGCCTCCGCAAGCTGCTGAGAAACTGTGATGCCAGCACAGATCTCTTCAGCTGGAGCGAACATGGTGTAGAGGATCCGGTCGCCGTCCTCAAGCTCGTCATCGTCATCGTCATCGTCATCGGGGTCCGAATTGAGGTCCGGCAAGTCATCTCCGTCGTCGTCCGGGTCGTACCCGTTGTCTCCGAGCCACTCCTCCGAGTCAATGGCGCAGATAGACGGAACGGGACCTTTGTTGAGCTGCCAGAGGATCATGGCAGAGATCTTCGCGCTGCGACAGACAGCACAGAGCTCATCCCGGCAAGTGCTGCAACTGGTCGGGCAACGGGTCATCCGGACTTCCTTGGTCTCCCAGTCGATCTCTGGGTTTTGCTTCAGGAGCCAGGAGTAACCGAGGATGACGTGTTGCTTCCTGAGCCGCGTTACTGCGAGTTGGATGTGTTTGGAGTGGCCTTCGTAGTTGACGACCATATCGACTACACTGGAAATGCCTCCGGACGCATTGGGGGTACCATTGACGTTGAGAACTGGGATGGGCTGAGAGAGCTTTCACACGGGAAGGTTACAGGAGATCACGTACTCCGAGTCGATGAAGTCTCCGGTCGCTCCGCAGTCGACCAGACCCTTCACAGACATCTTAGCCGCAGTCTCTACTGATTGCATCTTCAGTAGAATGTGCAGGGAGTTCCGGCCCTCGACGGAATCAATAACGTACCGCTGGGGTAGTTTGCGCTCCCACCTCGGGCGGCAGATGGAGGGAACAGAAGGAAGGGGTTCTTTCTTCGCCTCCAGGGCGGGGACAGGGGGCTCCGGCTCGGGGGCGGAGGCCGGAACGGGCGGTGTGTCTTTCGTTTCAACTGCTGATTTATTGGGTATATTTGTACAAGCAGGAGTAATGATTGGGAGACACGACCGAGGGCACACCGGTCACTCCGATCGCGTCCGGAAAACCGTCTGGCTCCGCGTCTCCGGCTTCCGGCCGAGCCGGAAGCCCCGCGGTGGTGGAGAGGCGGGCGAAGAGATCTCCAAGGAGGTCGTCACCGAGTTGACGAACGACCTCATCCAGGACGTCCGCGTGCCGGACATCCGAGGGAGTTGGGCAGTCTCGGGCGAGGTGTCTGGCTGCGCCGCAACAGAAGCAAGCGCGGGGTGTGAAGCGCACAGGTGTCCCGTCAACCTCCATTGGAATGCCAGGCGGAAGGGCGGGCGCTGGCGCAGCTTTATGAGCGGGCATGAAGGAGGGACTGGGAGGAATGTCCTAGTGCGAGGGCGTGCGACCGGAGCCAGGGTGTGAGCTAGGGGTGCTCCCACTCTGACGCGGGCGAGGGCGTCGTATTGGCGGAAGGCGCAGAGACACCATCTGGCGTAGTCCAACAGCGCTGGGGCAGTCCCAGACGTGGTGATTGCCGTGTTAATCTGCGGATTGAGTCCCGCTCGGTACTTGGTCACGAGGACGAGCGGGTCCGTGTATCTGGCCGTGGCAGCGAGTTCCTCGAAATCGTCCGTGTATCGGTAGACATCGCGGGAGCCCTGGTAGTAGCTGTGAGTCTCTAGCTGTCAGGGGAACCGCCCGTCCGTCCGTCCGTCCGTCCGTCCGTCCGTCCGCCCGGCTCCGGCACATCGCACTGCCCCGCGGCCTCGTCCGATCCTTCGTCCAACGCCTACTCCGCGTCCGGCCTCGCCCGTCCGTCCTGCGTCACCCGAACATCCGCCCTCGCCTGGAACGTTGTCCTCCGTCCCTCCGGACTCCATTCCCCCTCATCCCCCTTCGTCCGGCCGCTCGCACTGGAACGTACTATGCGATCAAGCTCGGGATCACTGCCGATCACTTCGGACACGTGCTACTGGCTAGTACCTATAAAAACCTCGCCTAGCATGGGAATCCTCATCCTTTCTTCTCTTCGGATTCTCCCGCTAGGTGCGTATTCTAGAACTCTGTATTTAGTACCATGAATTGAGTTTACTTCGGATTCTCCCGCTAGTTCCCGCGCTCACGCGCCGAGCTGAGGTTGCCCTTACAGCAGAAGAAAGGATCTAAGGGATCAACTGGTCAAGATTGCGAAGTTCGGTGTAGACTCGGACTCGGACCGCTACGCTAGCGCTCCGGCCTCCCCCACTTCCAACCTCGACCCCTCCTCCTCAATGGATGCCCCGACGACCGGAAACGGGTCCGCGCAACCCGAGCTCCCAGACGTTCACATCCCGGACTCGGCTCCCGACCCCGAGACACGGCTGACCGCGGTTGAAGACTCTCTCGCAAATATCGAAACCCTACTCCTCCGCGTTTTACATAATAGCTAAAATCCACCGCGACTGCCCCCGTCCCTGCCGCTCCGGCTCCGGCGGCGGGTCCAGACTTCACCACCCTCACCCCAGCAGCAAAATTGGTTCTCCGACCGAACCCTCCAGCTGTTTTCGATGGTGACCGGACACAAGGACAGATGTTCCTCCACTCCGTCCTCACATACCTCCGATTGGTTCCGGAAGCCTTCATGGTCCACGGACAGGTCGTAGAGGAAAAACTCGTGCAGTACGCCATGTCCTTTATGGCGCAGACGCGGCCAGACGGTGGGCGGAGCGACAGTCAGCAATCGTTCCGTTCCCGTTCCCGTCCTGGGCGGAATTCGAGTCCGAGTTCCGGCTCCGGTTCGTGGAGGAAAACGAGCAAGACCAAGCTCTCCTCCGGCTGGAGACTCACGGCTACTACCAGGGCTCCCGCGATGTCTACCGGTACACGGACGACTTTGAAGAACTCGCAGCCACGGCCGGATACACGGACCCGCTCGTCCGCGTCACCAAGTACCGTGCAGGGCTCGACCCGCGGATTAATGCGGCTATCACCACGTCCGGAACCGCTCCAGCGCTGCTGGACTACGCCGGATGGCGTGTCCGCGCTTTCCGCCAGTACGACGCCCTCGCTCGTGTCCGAACGGGAGTACCCCCGACTCGCACCCCGGCTCCGGCCGCACGCCCCCGCACTGGGACGTTCCTCCCAGTCCCCTCCTTCACGCCCGCTCCTAAAGCTGCGCCGACGCCCGCCCTTCCGCCCGGCATCCCGATGGATGTCGACCGGACTCGCGCGCGCTTCACGCCCCGTGCTTGCTTTCGTTGCAGTGCGGCCGGACATCTCGCCCGAGACTGCCCGACTCCCTCGGATGTCCGGCACGCGGATGTCCTAGACGAGGTCGTCCGTCAACTAGGTGACGACCTCCTCGGAGAACTCTTCGCGCGCCTCTCCACCTCTGCTGGGCTTCCGGCCGAGCCGGAAACTAGAGACGCGGAGCCGGAGGGTTTTCCGGACGCGGTCAAGTGAGCGGTGCGCCCTCGATCGCGTCCCCCAATCGTTACTCCTGCTTGTACAAAAATATACCCAATAAATCAGCAGTTGAAACGCGAGACGCACCCCCTGTTCCGGCTTCCGTCCCTAAGCCAGAACCCCCTATTCCCGCCCCGGAGGCAAAAACCCCTTCCTTTCCCCGCGTCCGCCGCCCTAGGTGGGAGCGCAAACTACCCCAGCGGTACGTTATTGACTCTGTCGAGGGCCGGAACTCCCTACACATTCCGTTGGAGATGCAATCGGTAGAGACCGCGGCTACGATGTCCGTGAAGGGTCTGGTCGACTGCGGAGCGACCGGAGACTTCATCGACTCGGAGTACGTGATCTCCCGTAACCTTCCCGTCCGGAAGCTCTCTCAGCCCATACCGGTCCTCAATGTTGACGGTACACCCAATGCGTCCGGAGGCATTTCCGGCGTGGTTGATATGGTCGTCAACTACAAGGGACACTCCGAACGCATCCAACTCGCGGTAACGCGGCTCGGAAAGCAGCGCGTCATCCTCGGCTACTCCTGGCTCCAGAAGCACAATCCGGAGATCGACTGGGACACCAAGGAAGTCCGGATGACCCGCTGCCCGACCAGCTGCAGCACTTGCCGAGACGAACTCCGCGCTGTCCGTCGCAACGCGAAGATCTCCGCTGCGATCCTCCGGCAGCTCCGCGGAGGCCCTGTCCCGTCTATCTGCGCCGTCGACTCGGAAGAGTGGTGCAGAGACGACGGGTACGATCCGGACGACGACGGAGACGACTTTCCGGACCTCACTCCAGACCCGGACGACGATGACGATGACGACGAGCTCGAGGAAGGCGACCGGATCCTCTACACCGGTTCGCTCCAACCGAAGAGATCCGCGCGGGTAGCACCGTCTCTCAACGGCTCGCGGAGGCCTTCGCTCGGAACTCGGCCCCGCCTGGGACTTCGGTTCCGGCCTGGGTCGAGGATTTCTCGGACGTTTTCGACAAGGAATCTTTCGACGCGCTGCCGGAACGCCGGACGTGGGACCATGCCATCGAACTCGTCCCAGACGCGAAACCGGCCAACTGCAAGGTCTACCCGATCTCCCCCCTCGAGCAAAAGGAACTCGACGCGTTCATCGAGGACGGGTTAAGCACCGGCCGGATCCACCTGTCCAAGTCCCCAATGGCGTCTCCGGTCTTCTTCATCAAAAAGAAGGACGGTAGCCTCCGGTTCGTCCAGGACTATCGGGCACTCAACGCGATGACCGTAAAGAACTGGTACCCGCTCCCGTTGATTAACGACCTCATTAACCGCCTGAAGGGAGCTCGATTCTTCACGAAACTCGACGTCCGCTGGGGTTTCAACAACGTCCGGATCCGGGGAGGCGACGAGTGGAAGGCCGCGTTCCGTACCAACCGAGGGCTCTTCGAGCCGCTGGTGATGTACTTCGGCCTTACCAACTCTCCGGCCACATTCCAGACGATGATGAACGACATCTTCCAGGACCTCATCCTGTCCGGAGACGTCATGGTATATCTCGATGACATCCTCATTGCTCACTCTGACTCGCGCGCCACCGGGAGATCGTCAGAGAAGTTCTCCGACGGCTCCGGGCACACAAGCTTTACCTCCGGCCGGAGAAGTGCGAGTTCGAGAAGTCGTCGATCGAGTACCTCGGCGTCATCATCTCGCACAACCACGTCGAGATGGACCCGGTCAAGGTCGCTGGAGTAGCCGCCTGGCCCGCTCCGGAGAACAAGAAGGACGTGCAGCAGTTCCTTGGCTTCACGAACTTCTACCGGAGGTTCATCCGGGCGTTCTCGGACATCGCACGACCCCTCTTCGGCCTCACAAAGAAGAGCGTCGCGTGGACCTGGACCGCTGCCGCGGCCGCCACCTTCCAAGCTCTCAAGGACGCGGTGACCGCGGAGCCCGTCTTAGTCCTACCCGACGAGTCACGTCCGTACCGGGTCGAGGCGGACAGCTCTGACTACGCCACCGGAGCCGTCTTGTCTCAGCCGGACGCGAACGAGAAGTGGCATCCGGTCGCGTTCTACTCCAAGAGTCTGAGTGACGTCCAGCGCAACTACGAGATCCACGACAAGGAAATGCTTGCGATCATCCGAGCCCTAGAGGAGTGGCGACATTTCCTCGAAGGTACGCAACATCTGGTCGAGATTTGGACGGACCACAAAAACCTGGAGTATTTCCGGAAGGCGCAGAACTTGAACCGGAGACAGGCACGGTGGTCCCTGTACCTGTCCCGGTTTGACTTCGCGCTCCACCACCAGCCCGGCCGCCTCATGGGTCGCCCAGACGCGCTGTCCCGTCACCCGGACCACGGAGTAGGTTCGGACAACACAGATGAAACCCTCGAGCTCATCGCCCGGAACTACTGGTGGCCCCAGCTGTCCCGTCACGTAGGCCAATACGTCCGGACCTGCGACCCGTGCAACCGAACGAAGGCGCTTCGGAAGCTATCCCACGGAGAGCTTCACCCAACCGAGATTCCGGAAGAACGCTGGGACACTGTCTCAGTGGACTTCATCGTTGAGCTCCCGGACGCGCACGGGTTCGACGCGGTCATGGTCGTGGTCGACGTCCTAGGCAAGCGGGCCCACTTCAACGAGTGCCACACCGGGCTTGGCGCGGTCGGAGTCGCTCGGCTCTATTACCGGAACGTCTGGAGGCACCACGGAACCCCCCGGAAGTACATCTCCGACCGCGGACCGCAGTTCGTCGCGGAATTCACCACGGAACTGTGGCGCCTCATCGGGATAGAGCCACCGACCTCCACAGCCTACCACCCGCAAACCGACGGCCAGACCGAGCGCGTCAATCAGGAGCTCGAACAGTTCGTCCGGATCTTCACGAACTACAAACAGGACGACTGGGACGAGCTCCTTCCGGCCGCGGAGTTCGCATACAACAACCACATCCATTCTTCGACGCAACAAGTTCCGTTCATGACGAACACTGGAAGGCTCCCCCGGATGGGGTTCGAGCCCAACGGATTGCGCTCGACCGTGGAATCCGCGAACAAGTTCCAAGACCGGATCGCGTCCGGAGTTTCGGAAGCCAAAGCCGCGCTCGTCAAAGCCAAGGACGAGTTCAAGCTGTACTACGATCGCCGATGCACGCCCGCCCCAGAGATCAAAGTAGGCGACCGAGTCTGGCTGGACGCCTCCGACATCCGGACGACCCGTCCGTCCGTCAAATTCGCGGACAAACGCCTCGGCCCCTTCAAAGTCGTGAAGGCCGTCGGAAAGGGTGCATACAAGCTCGAGCTTCCCCCGCGGTACTCCCAGCTCCACCCGGTCTTCCCAGTGGTGAAACTTCAGCTCGCGGAACCGGAACCGTTTCCCGAACGTCCTCGGAACGACGAACCCCCGCCCGTCCTCCAGACGGACCGCGACGTTCAGTGGGAGGTCGAGGAGATCCTAGAAGCGAAGGTCCGTTATGGCAGCCTCTGGTACATGGTGCGGTGGAAAGGCTACGGCCCGGAACACAATAAATGGGTAAAGCACTCTGACGTCTTCGCCAAAGACGCCATCGACGCCCATTATCGCCGCTACCCCAACGCCCCGCGCTGGATTGCTTCGGCCGCATTTGACTCGCTCTCGTTACGGAACCGCGACACCCATGTCCGATTCATGCGTCGAGACGCCGCATTCCAAGGGGGGGGTGATGTCAGGGGAACCGCCCGTCCATCCGTCTGTCCGTCTGTCCGCCCGGCTCCGGCACATCGCACTGCCCCGCGGCCTCGTCCGATCCTTCGTCCAACGCCTACTCCGCGTCCGGCCTCGCCCGTCCGTCCTGCGTCACCCGAACGTCCGCCCTCGCCCGGAACGTTGTCCTCCGTCCCTCCGGACTCCATTCCCCCTCATCCCCCTTCGTCCGGCCGCTCGCACTGGAACGTACTATGCGATCAAGCTCGGGATCACTGCCGATCACTTCGGACACGTGCTACTGGCTAGTACCTATAAAAACCTCGCCTAGCATGGGAATCCTCATCCTTTCTTCTCTTCGGATTCTCCCGCTAGGTGCGTATTCTAGAACTCTGTATTTAGTACCATGAATTGAGTTTACTTCGGATTCTCCCACTAGTTCCCGCGCTCACGCGCCGAGCTGAGGTTGCCCTTACACTAGCCGGAGGAGAGCCTGGTCTTGCTCGTTCCCCTCGATGAACCGAAGCCGGAACTTGGACTCAAATTCTGGCCAGGACGGGAACGGGAACGGAACGATCGCGGACTGTCATTTGGCCCATCGTCCGGCCGCGTCTTGCGCCATAAAGGAAATGGCGTACCACACGAGTTTTTCCTCTACGACCTGTCCGTGGACCATGAAGGCTTCCGGAACCAGTCAGAGGTATGTGAGGACGGAGTGGAGGAACATCCGCCCTTGTGTCCGGTCGCCATTGAAAACGGCTGGGGGGTTCGGTCGGAGAACCGATCTTACTGCGGAGGTGAGGGTGGTGAAGTCTGGACCCACCGCCGGAGCCGGAGCGGCAGGGACAGGGACAGCGGCGGGTGGATTTTGGCTGTTGTGTAGGACACAGCGGAGTAAGCCCTCGATGTTCACAAGAGAGTCTTCGACTGCTCTCAGCCGGTGTTGCAGAACTGAGTTCGGGGCTGGTAGATAGAAATGCGGGTCGGAAGTCCGGGTACTGGAGGGTATGGGTGAACCAGAAAGAAGATAGAATGGTCCCGGAAATAGCGTGAAGGTGTGGAATGAAAATCGGTTGTGAAATGGGAAATATGCTGTGTGGGCGTGAGATATGGGTGCAGCTCGATAAAGGCTTGGGAGATGTGATAATGTGGTGTAGAGGTAAATGATGTTCACTGGCGACGAGCTCACGGTGAAGCTCTCTTGTCACTGGTCGCGTCGGATGGTGGTGGTTTGTGGGAGAAAAGGTGTATGATTGACATGTGTACCTACGGAACAATTATGCCGTATGATATCCGACGTACGGAACAGTAAACATGAAATGGGGAAAAGGGGGAAAGATGACGAGGGGTCCATCCCACCCTTCCACACCGGGTTTTGGGGGTCGGAAGCCGAGTCCGGGATGTGAACATCCAGGAGCTCGGGTTGCGTGGCCCTGTTTCCGGGCGTCGGGGCATCCATCAAGGAGGAGGGGTCGAGATTGGGAGTGGGGGAGGCCGGGGCGCTAGCGTAGCGGTCCGAGTCCGAGTCTACACCAAACTTTGCAATCTTGACCACTTGATCCCTTAGACCCTTTCTTCTGCTGTAAGGGCAACCTCAGCTCGGTGCAGGAGCACGGGAACTAGCGGGAGAATCCGAAGTAACTCAATTCAAGGTACTAAATACAACTCTAGAATACGCACCTAGCAGGAGAATCCGAAGAGAAGAAAGGATAAGGATTCCCACGCTAGGCGAGGTTTTTATAGCAAATAGGTACTAGCCAGCACGTATCCGAAGTGATCGGCAATGGTCCCGAGCTTGATCGCACAGCACGTTCCAGTGCGAGCGGCTGGACAAAGGGGAACAAGGGGGAATGGAGGCGCAGCCTGGGGCTCCGGCGAGGGTTCTGGACGGGGTTCCGGACGGGAAAGGGGCTCTGAGCGAAGGATCGGACGAGGCAGCGGGGCGGTGCGATGGGCCGGAGCCGGACGGACGGACGGACGGCCGGGCGGGGGGGTTCCCCTGACAGTTGTTATTGCATCACTCTGACTGTGGCCTTTTGTTCCTTACTGTTCGGTGACAACCTAGGTGATCTTCTGAGAATGCGATTAGCAACTTACTGCTTGACTTGATGGAATGTTCGCGGCCAGAATCGAACGGGGAACCTCTTCAGAACATATAAATTTCGAGAGGTACAAAATTGCCAATACACCAAGAGACCATGGGAAATGGCATTCATCATCAAACCACATGGATGGGCATCTGTGCTTGCTAGCTAATCTTACTTGGTCTCAACAAGTTCATGCTACATATCCAAATCAAATTATAGTAAAGAGGCTCCATCCCTTAGTTATTAACTAAGTCTGGGTGCAGGGTCAGCTTAAGTTCAATAGTCATTCAAGTCAACCAGGTGAAATTAGAGATGGTAGGTTCACATTAATTCTCATCTGTTAAATGGTTTCTTCTCAATCAACCTAACTTGAAGCTTGATCAGTCTGTGAATTCCTTGTCCCAAATATGTTGTGAGCTACTTGTTATTTGACTGACAAGTTCATACAGTACTGTGTAGTGCTACAAGAACTGCATAGCAGACTACTGAGTGCTACCCAGCCAATATACAACCCTACTGAGTGCTACCAAGGTAACATGTCAAATCTACGAATGCTACCAAGCCAGCATGTCAAATCTACGAATGCTACCAAGCCAGCATGTCAAATCTACTAATGCAACCAAGCCACCTACCAAATCTACTGGTGCTACTGGTTCTACCAGACACTACTAAGCAAAGAGTGCACTGCTACCAGAGCTACTGGGAGTGAGTAGCACTGGCTGTATGCAACCAAGCAATTTACGGTTTCCTGATGGCTGTTCACCCGAGAGCAATGTAATGTATCAAAACCCCACATAGGGCTGTCAGAAACTCCCCTTTGTATCCCCCACCACTGACAAGGCACCATCTTCAATATCCCCCGCCCATCGTCCTACCCTGCATACACTTTGTCTCATGCGCATCTCAAGCGTACTCCCCTGGCTGCTCTTCGGCAACAGCGCGTCAGGGATGAGGGACAACTGATTCTGTGCGTGAAGGAAGGAGGGAGCTTGCGCAGTATTGCGGGCTCCTCGACAGATACATTGTAAGAGCGGGAGCCGAAGGTGAGGGACAAGGGCGCATGCACATCCACTGCATGAAGATTTTCTGGACAGCAGGGGCGATGTCATGATGTGTAAAGTAAATAACAGTAAATAAGTGCACGGATTTATACTAAGAGCGCACTTAAGTAAGCATGTCCGGTGAAATGTGTGCCGGCGGTCTATGGGTGAAATCCACTATAATGCAAATCCGACAGGCTGAATGCAATGAAGAAGTGCGCTCTAGTTCAGGATTCACAAATCCTGAAACCAACACAAATCCCTAAAACAACAACCAACCAAACTCCACTAGTGATTCCGGATGCAATCCCAGAAAGTGTGACCGAGTACAGGTCTTTGTGTACTTATGGGCGATATACTGTCCAATAATTAGGTAATGGTTCCATGGTTTTTGAAAACATCTGCCAGGAAATTGGGTGACATGTTTTCTTACCTTGGCTGCATCTTTCTCATCTTGGTTGCATCTTTCATTATGGTTGCACCTTGACATTGGGTTACAACCTTTTGAGTCCCATCAGCATTGCTTGTGTTTGGCAATGATCTGCGAGCTATCTGCTGGACTCGGCATCTCCACAACTGCTTTGATATGGGTACGGCAGGGCAGGTCAAGATTCTCTGGGTTCAGAACAGCCTTCAGAGCAATATCTGTGGTGTGCAGATGGAATCCCTTCCGAAATTCATGAACTTCTCGCGTTTTGATTAATTAATTGCTATGAGTGCGATGAAGGATGTTGAGCTCGCTTTCATCGAACACATAGTTTAAGATACTGTTCAGAATATGCTCTAGGCAACAGGAATTCAATGTGATGCTCTTATGGCGAGAATTCATTGATTTTAACTTTCGGAACAATATGGCATCATTGTTTCAATCAATGCCATCATAAATTCAAATTTTGCTCCAGACAGAGTCCTTCACATGTGAACCGTTTGAAGTGTAGCTCATTTGAGCAGTGGAATCCTTCCTAGATGGAAACATGCATCCACTTTCCAAGATGTGATTGTTTTTGCACGTTTTTTCCCAGATGCAACCAAAAACCCTGCAACCACGGTGATGTAACCCTTGATGAATTTTTGGACAGTATATGTGCCATATGTACTGATAGAAGATACACAGGAACAGTTGTTTAATATTCGCGGGTCGCAGCAAGCAAATCCAGGATCGTCCGCGGACCATGGTTCAATTTATAGTTTTGCAACTCTGGGTCACCCACTCTAACCTCGTAAGACAGGAGCAGTGAACCAATTTGACACGCAACACGCAACAAATCCGGAACACACGTAGGACATGCAAAACACGTAGGACACACACAAGTAACACGCAGAACACGCAGGACACGTACACGTACACGCAGGATCACGTAGAACACACACACGTACATGCAGAACACGCAAGGGAATATCCCGAAAAAGCTGATAGATTGATAATAACTCAAAAATACAAGCACGCCCCCAAGGACAGCCTCGATGAATCAAGCCGGTGGTTCCGCCCTTCTGTACTTGCTGGAGCAGACCGCTAGTCTCTCCGCTTTACGCTTCCGGGTAGGAGTCCGTACCTTCTCCCTACAAGCTGCCCACCTTATATACTGTACATCTAAAAATAACTCTACAAACATAATACATTAATCATCGGTGTAACCATGTCCGTGACTCGAGAATATGAAATAACGATCGCCAAGCTTGCTGACTGATTATTATAGATCCTGAAAATGTTAGTTCTGGATTAGTCCCCCAAGATATTGTGGTTGGATTGGATAGCCCTTCAAAATGCCTCTTTATAGGCACCCTGAACTTTTGTATAGCCCAAGAGCATCCCTAGACCGTCTACCCGTCGAGGTGGAACATGGTTGAGCAGGCTCCCTATTTGTCTGATTTATTTCTGACGTGATCGGGGTCCTGACTTGGCACCCGAGCGGTCCTAGTATTCTGGATTTCTTGGGCACACTACTTGTGTCCCTTGAAGGATTCTTGGAAATCCGGAACCTTGGGTCTTTTGCCTACAATTAGACACCCTGGTCCCCCTCATAGCTCAAGTAAGGACCGTCTTCCTAAATTGGGTTCGAACTCGGTTACCATATTAAGCCGATCGATATTTGATGGGTGTATGAAACTACATTCGGATCCGGCCCGTTCCGGTCTGAAAGGTTCTAGGTCATCACGTGATCAAACACGTCACCTCATTGGTACAAGCATGGACAAACAATGTTGAAACTCATTCAAGATGAACTTGGTCTGAGTTCCACAAATAGGCACAGAATGTATGTTTTATTCCCCAATGTTCGCTTGGACTATCTGCAACCTCCTGCCTATTGTACGGCAGTAGGATCCAGAACCAGTGGCATGTTAGTCGGAGGCACCCAGTATGTGTGTTTTCTGGATACTCATCCGCAACCGGTTCCGGATTTGGATTCTAGCATGTAGTTCCAGGTCTACTGACTTGGGACTCGTCATAGACCCAGATGCGCGTGTATCTGCAATAGAAATCCAGAAAACATTAATTTTCAGGTGTTGGCGAATTCACGGCTTATCACCGGATCAACCCGGGGGCCTCCCATAGCGTCCATTTCTAGACTCCTAACACTCTCCCTGCTAGATTGAACCCCAAGGTGCAATCTACAAGATAGGTAGAGTAACTGTCCGTGAGCAGGCAGGGAAAGTGTAATGGAAGACTATCTTATCAAGAGGTTGAAGGAATGTGTCGGTATTGCGAGTAGCTGCAGCTGCACAAGATGGAAGAAACAGCACAAAGGTCAAGAAGGAATGACGAGTGCAGACCGCGCTGATGATGAAGTCCGAAAGGCAGTGTATCCGTGCCATCTTCCAGCATTTTCAGGATGTGCATTGATGCGCCACGGGGGATCCTTCCCATCTTCGTGTACGGGCTCATGGATAGGATTTCGACCAGCGAAGGAGTGTTGTGGTTGAATGCCAGCAGCCCCGACCCAGCGACGGCGGTGGGCAGAGGCGCAGTCGTGGGACACAAATCTGCCTGTGTACCACGGGTGACGGCGTGTGGAGCCGTTGGTCGGTATTGCGGACGCGACAGCTGGCATGAACGGTGATTCAGATGGTGATGTACCGAGGTGCGAACAGAATGGGGTTGTGGGCAGCACACCCGCAGGAATTGGATTGTGATCAACACACATACTGGAAGAATCACAACGCGACAATGGAAAGGAGATTGCAGCAACACGCCTCGGACGTTTCGATGGAGACCCATGTGCCTCGGGCAACGCTGGATAGGATGGTGCGAGAGCGACGGTAATTGCAACGGAGACGGGTGCGGAGTTGGCTCGACACGCGGTAATCGACGTGGCTGGTGCCGAAGCATATGCGGAGTCAGCTCGACGCGAAGAGTCAATGACCGGATCGAGTGAGGCGCGCTGGGGCTGTGCCGATGCATTGTGCGCCTGTTCGGTGTCCGTTGTATTTTGGAAGCATGAAGAAAGAGCTGGTGGTGACGCCGGGGGTACGCCTGGCGCGGCAAGCGGCGCAGAAGAGCGAGGAGACATCGAAGGGAATGAAGGAAATGTATGAGCGAGTTGTGTGCGAGACGAGAGTGAAAAAGATGATCCTGGGATGGCAATGCTCCGTGGATTGGATGAAGCTGAACTGGCAGGAGATGCGAGCTCATTGGGGAGAAGAGAATTGGACGGAGACACTGCATTGGCGTTGGATAACCCAATTTTTGAACCAATTTTTTGGGTCAATGGGATATCTCCCTCACACAGTTGGTAGGACTGTGCAATAATTTCCCAAGACCGAGCCTCAGGAACACCATAATTGGGCCCTTTTGCCAGGCCTTGGGTCTTCTTTGTCTGTAGTGCAACAGGTACACCAGCCGTGCTTGGCCCAGTATAGCCCATTCTTTCACTCTTCAATCAGCAACGAGGATTATCGCTGTCGAAAGCAAACATTACGGGTACGGAAGTAATCGTTCATAATATTTGTAGACCGCCATTTTTTGTTCGCGCGATTTTACTGTCCGCATCTATTGACGGTGATACTTTTAGTGGCAGTGCATAAGATTCATTAGAATTTTGAAGTCTCAATAGTGGCTGTATGCCAAACTTGACTCAATCCGCATTTTCATTAGAAATGAATCTAATGGCTCTTAAATCTTGGTCGCGGTGGCTGAGTATTTTCTTATGTAACAGAATCCAATTTTGCTCCCAGCTCTTCAAATGTGTCTGTGTTGAATTTTTATTCTCCCTTTACCATTCCTTCATTATCATACTTTCTTTTTGCTTCCTCAGATGTGTGCTGTTGGTATTTCGGGTCTGCAAAACGCCCGCACAATATGGTCACTGCTTGTGTGATGTCACACTCATTTCGGGCACCCGGATGAAGCACGCGGGGGCGTTTGATGTCGCACTGCCTACAAAATGAAGAAAGGCTTTTGGCAAAGGTCCAGAGGAAATTCAAGCAATTGAAACCAAGGACAACGACCAAGAAGTGGGTGGGTTACATCAAATTTTCTGATGCAACCATTTTGGACCCTCGGACGAGGCGCGCAGACGTGTTTCATGTTGTATATCCTAGAAAATGGAACAGGACTCTTTAGGGAGGTCCAGAGGAGAGGTGTCCACTTGAGAGTGAGGGAAACAAGGGAGATTTGAGGAAAGGGGATCAATTATTTTGATGCACCCTATTTTCGACACTCGGATGAGGCGCGCTGACGCGTTTCGTGTCGTACACTCTGGAATGGGATAGCACTGTTGAGGAAGCTCCAGAAGAGGGCTGCATGCTTGGGACTGAGGGAAATGAGACAGATTGAAGGAGGAGGATCAAATCTTTTAATACACCATGATTTGGACATTCGGACGAGGCGCGCGGCCGCGTTTCGTGTCGGACAGCCTGGAAAATATGATAGCGCTCTTTATGGAGTCCCAGAGGAGGGGCGCACGCTTGGGACCGAGAGAAAGGAGGCAGATTTGAGGGAGGAGGATCAAATTCTTTTATAACCCCTGTCCAGACTCTTGGATGAAGGGCGTGGACGCGTTTCGTGTCGTGCGGCCTGGAAAATTGGATAAAGCTCTGGAGGGAGTTCCAGAGGAAGGGTGCAAGCTTGGGACCAAGGGAAACCAGGCAGATTTGAGAGGGGAGGATCAAGTTCTTTGGTACACCGTATTATGGACACTCGGACGAGGCGCGCGGACAGGTTTCGTGGCTTACTGCCTAGAAGATAAAATGGGAATCTTGAGGTAGGTCCAGAGGAGAGATGCACACTTGAAACCGAGGGAAACGAGCGAGATTTGAGGCATGGGGATCAAATTTTCTTATCCATCCTGTTTTGGAAACTCGGACGAAGCGCGGACGCGTTTCGTGTCGCACGGCCTAGGAAATAGGATAGAGCTTCTTGGGGGAGTCCCAGAGGAGGAGTGCACGCTTGAGACCGAGGGAAACAAGTGATATTTGAGGGAGGGGGATCGAATTTTCTGATGCACCATGTTATGGACACTCAGACGAAGTGCGGGGACACATTTCATATTGTATGGCCTGGCAAATAGGATAGAGATCTTGAGGGAGTTTCAGAGGAGGGGTGCACCCTTGGGACCGAGGGAAACGAGGCAGATTTGAACGAGGAGGATCGAATTTTTTGATACACCCTGTTTTGGACACTAACTCGGAATGTGATGTCTATATTGCTCTAAAATTTCAAGTCAGCCCTGAGTTTGTATATTTGTGCATTCAAAAAGTCGTGAACAAGCCATGTTAAGAACACGCGCCGGAGCGAAGCGATGGCAAGTATTGATCAGGTCTGAGAATAGGGGTAGTGATTTCGCAAGATTTGGTATCTCATAGGTACAATGTGTATCGGAATTCTATTGTACTGACTCCTGGGTAGTAGGCGACGTACCGACGGAAGGACATACTGTCGGTGGTGGTGAGAAGCAAGGGGAAAATAGACACCGGTGCCATGAGGCTTGACAAACGGAGAAAAGTTCGGGACGAGGGAGCTTTGATGGCCGTCATCGTGGGACATAACGTGATCGGCGGCCATTGATACCGGGGTTCTCCGTTTGTTTCCTAATGCGCTGAAAGATATAGGTGGGCAAGGAGACCTAAACATAAATAAAGAAAAAGGGATTTTGAAGGTAATAGAAAAGAACTCAAGTACGAGTCACGCCACGCACACTGCGGTGGCCTCACCCAACAAGTATCACCAGGAGATTTAGAGGGGATGGGCACGAAAGAAATTTCTCCCCCGTCTGCAGATCTGACTGGCTGACTATTTGTATGATCATTGCGGGAGAAGGAGACAGATCTTATGGAAGATCCTCCCCCGTCCTTCACATAAGCCTTGCACACTGTTTCTACAGCTGCTGGAGCCTTTGCATGAGTGGACAGAAGCTCAGTATTCAACGACTGCTTGTCCTCCTCCACGGAAACATGTTTATAGTGTATAGATTCGAACTCCGCAAACATAACCCGAGCTTGAATACCTGCAACCCGAGATTCTAGCTCACGCTTGCGCTTTTGGAGCGCGACCACCTGATAATACCACCATCCCTCGATAACTATTGACGGGTCTACCCCCCCAAGACCCGTCAATAGTTATCGAGACGTGGCACAGCCACCATACGGGTTTGGGGGCAACTGCGGCACCTAGACACTGGGGGCAAGCTGTGAACTACAGGCCCTGTAAATTCAGTTTAAATGTGAGGGAAACTTCAAGTTTTCTCAATAAATACCCATCATTTACAATGCCTGTAAATTGGGAGTAAATTTAGAATTTACTCCAGAATTGCACCCAATTTACATGGCCTGTAAATGATTGATAATCCTCAGAATTAATCTAAAAATACCCATCATTTACACCGCGTGTAAATGTGTGATTTACACGCAGTGTAAACAGTGAGCAAATTCAGACACCAAATAACTTATTTATAGCCACACCTTCTATAACAGGTAATTAAGAATTGCCAGAAGTGGTCATTCTCTCATTGTCACATGAGTCTGGGATTCCTAGGATTGATTGGGATTTCTGGGATGCTCACTGATGTGATTTCCCTGTGTTGGAGTAGATCCCAAAGGACTAGGAGACACTTCATCTGGCTAAATATTGAATTGCCTATCATTTTTGCCTTAAGCTTCAGTCTGCTCCATTTTCCTGTGTCTACGTTCGACCTCACGCATTCCCAATGCATGCACACCACTCAAAACAATGAGATCATTTTTATCTCTGTCTTGTATTTCCACCTGGTATTTGTCAGAACATTGCACAATTGAGAAAGTGTATCCTTACTTGAGCTGTTTCTAGCTCTTGTTGAAGTGTTTCTATCTGTATTTTTTTTTCTTCCAGCTCCTTGTTGGTCTGGAATTGAGTTAGGATGTGTGCTTTCTGGTTGATCATGAACATCAATGTGTGACTATGAACAAGAGAAGATACTACAAACTAGGTCAGTTGAACATTGAAGCTTCCACTTCTTTGACTCGCTGCTCTTCTGTGTGTAGTGTTCTTGGAGCTTCTCAAAATTGTTGTGTAACATGTCATTCTCATGTTTCAAGCTCTCAATCTGAGAGTGAACCTCATCCCCCTCCCCTTCCATTGTTCTAGACATAAGAGGTGATGAAATTTTTGCCAGGGCTTGCAGAAGGTGACACACCTTATTATCTGTTGCAGTTGACTTTCACTATTCACTTGCATTTCCCTAAACAATCACAAAAGTCAATCTCAAGGCAGAGTCAGCTGCCTCAGAATGACATACTCCATCAGCCATTTGACAAAAATCTTGCGGTCTTTTGGGCCTTGAGGCCTTGTGGCACAGCTCACAAGGTCAAAGTGCAAGAAAATCTAAGCAAAACCTTTCGAAAGATGTAGCAATAAGAGACAAGAGGGCTGTGAGAGTCGTGAGGAGTCCTCTAAAAAATTATAACAACCGTGTGATGCCCACAAGCTTTTCAATTTTCAAAATTAAAGCCTCCAGCCAGAGTCGAACGAGTGATCTTGTGAGAATCATCTCTGGCTTTGCAGTCTTGCGATCTTGCAGCACTTTGGCTGTGTCTTGCAGTCTTGTTGGGTCTTGTGAGGTCTTGTACAAGATCACAAGATCTTTGTCAAAAGTCTGATGTCTGTGGTAGAGTTGAGATATTCATACTCTAATTGAAGATTTTCATACTCTTGTTGAAGATTTTCATAGTTTAGTTGAAGACTTTCATGCTCTTGTTCTGCCCTAAGGTTTGGGTAAATATAAATGATGTGTTCATGTGACAGATTACCTTGAAAGATTCCGTTGAAACTCAGTGGTCTGAGTTTGCAAATCCATATATTGAGCTAATGCAGCTAAATGGTTGGTTCTGAGCTGAGCAGTAGTGTCTTCTCCACTGGAAACAATCTGTACAAGCTCGTCACACTGTCGCTGAAGTTCATCCATGTGCTAGGTAAAGAATATTTTGAGGGGACATTTCTGGCTGAATATGGTAAATCACCTGTTGAAATTGTATCTTCTGGTTTTCCAACTCTTGGTTTTCTTGTTGAAGATTCAAGCTCGAAATTTGCTCCAAGGATATTGCTTGTTCAAGAGCTGAACATCGGGCTGATACTGTTGAATAGTCTGCTCTAAGCTGAGTGATAGAGACTTGTTCCGCTGAAGCAGCTTTTTCAAGCTCATCACACTGTTGCTGAAGCTCCTCCGTTTTCTAGGTAAACAGACTGTTGAGCTGCTATTTCTTACTCAATAGGGCAACTCACCTGTTGAAGCTTCACATTCTGCTCTCCCAACACTTGCTTTTCTCCTTGAAGATTCAAGCTGGAATTTTGCTCTGATGATATTGCTTGTTCAAGCTCTTCTGCACGGGCTTCGGAAGCTGAACATCGAGCTGATAGTGTTGAATAGTCTGCTTTGAGCTGAGTGATAGTGACCTGTTCCACCAAAGCAGCTTGTCCAAGTTCATCACACTGTTGCTGAAGCTCCTCCGTTTTCTGGTAAAGAATATTTTGAGGGGACATTTCTGGCTGAACATGGTAAATCACCTGTTGAAATTGTATCTTCTGGTTTTCCAACTCTTGGTTTTCTTGTTGAAGATTCAAACTGGAACTTTGCTCCGAGGATATTGCTTGTTCAAGAGCTGAACATTGGGCTGATACTGTTGAATAGTCTGCTCTAAGCTGAGCGATAGAGACTTGTTCTGCTAAAGCAGCTTGTTCAAGCTCATCCCACTGTTGCTGAAGCTCCTCCGTTTTCTAGGTGAACAGACTGTTGAGCTGCTATTTCCTGCTCAATAGGGCAAATCACCTGTTGAAGCTTCAGATTCTGCTCTCCCAACACTTTCTTTTCTCCTTGAAGGTTCAAGCTGGATTTTTGCTCTGATGATATTGCTTGTTCAAGCTCTTCCACATGGGCTTCAGAAGCTGAACATCGAGCTGATAGTGTTGAACAGTCTGCTTTGAGCTGAGTGATAGCAACCTGTTCCACCAAAGCAGCTTGTTCAAACTCATTGCACTGTTGCTGAAGTCCTTTATGTTTGGTGCTCAACTGATCAATAATGCTATCTAATCTAAAAGGAGCTGTAGTTCTTTAGACACACAGATAGATGTCTTCTCACCGTTGAATATGCTTGTGAATCCTGGTTAGTCTAGCTTGAAGTCTGGACAACCTTGAACTTCCTGGCAAAATCAGTGCTATCAGCAAATATTGTATAAAATTTTGCAGCCCCTACCACATATGACAACCAGTGCCAAGTGAGCCAATGTTTGTTCCAAACGTAGAACATATTTCTCATTGGATGCTGTGGTCTGAGCCAATTTGGCTTGGAGCTGAATGGCCATTTCCTTTTCAATGGAAAGGGCTTTTGACAAGGTATCACACTGTTCCTGAAGTCCCTCAGTTTTAGAACTCTGCTGGTGGACAGTGTCATCTAATCTGTGGAGCATTGGATTTCCTGAGATATGTTGCCCAATTGACGCTGACCGTTGAATATGCTTGTGAACATTTTTCAGCCGTGCTTGAAAACCAGATATTCGTGAGCTTCCTGGCAAGTTGGTGCTCTAGTCAGAGACAGTGTTCAGCTTTGCAGGCACCTACCATGAATAACCACAAAAACCAAGGGAGCCAGAACTTGTTCAAAAGAAAGAACTTGTTCATTGGCAATTGCAATCTGAGCAAGAGTACGTCCAAGCTGACGCCGAATCTCACTTGTACTCTCATTGATGTTCATTCCCCGTATTTCGACACTTGTCCCTTCCGAGTTCCTATTGAGATAAAATATGTGAATAGTATACTCAGTTAGCGAAAGGAATAGCATTCTGGAGGATTTTCATTGTTTGGTTTGATCAAGTTATATTAAGGATTATCTTACCCTTTGGGTTTCAAGCTCCCTTCGAAGATCCGAGATAGTGGTTTGGTCCTCCAATGAAGAGACTGTCGGAAGATCCTCTACACGTTGGGATAACTGTGTCTCCAATTCAAAAGTCTTTGTTTCCATTGCCTTTAGAACTTGATGGTAGTCTGCAGCTTCTTTCTGAGCCTCCAGGAAGGCCATTTGACTGTTTTTCAACTCCAAAAGTACGGATTTCAGCCTTATATCGTCACAAGAAGAAAAATGAGCCATTGCATTTTTCTCCGTTGTCATTGGGCTGTGCATATCTGTAGCCACTGACTCAGGATTCCCAGTGTCTGCATTGCTTTTCTGTAAAGCCTGAAATGATAAGATCCTCGGAATTTTTGAAGATTCAATAAGTATTTACTCCAAGTTCTTCCTGAAGTCGCTCAATATGGTCTTGCTGCTTGTGCAAATCCTTCTTTTGCTGACGTAGTGTCTCTGCCTCTGCCTTCAATGCGGCCTCTCTGTAAACATTTCAGATTGTATCTCACAGTGGTATTCAGACGCACACATCAGACAGCTCTGTATCTTTCAGTTGAAGTTGTGCTTCCAAGTCTTTGATTTTTAGTTTTGAATCCAGACTCTGTGTTTCCATTTTTGCCATCACAGATTGTTTCTCATAGTACTGGTTCTCTAGATGCAGTCTATAGTGGCTATTAAATGAGAAAATAACCAGTATTGAAGCTCACATTTCTGTTCGGTATGTATCTGCTTCATTACGCAGTCCTTCATTCTGCTTCTCTGTTTCCAGTAGCTTGTTCAGAGTCCTATCTTGCTCCTGCTTCATGTCATCCATATCTTCCTGGAATTTTCTGTACTGATCCTCCTGCTTGGTGGACATTGTTTCCATCTGTTCTTTCTGCTTATAAGCATGCTTTCTGAAAGTGTAATAATGTGTGTGTCTGTCACAATCCATTAATCTATTCGTCTATAGACAAATATCACTCACTCATCTTTCCATTGGGATTTCTGAATGGGAAAATATCCAAATTCCATTAGCTTAGCCCCAAGACACTCTTGATCCTCTATCTCCATTGTATTAAATGCGGCCAGATTGTCTTTTTTTGCAAGGAGAGCCTCCAAAGAGAGACAATTCATTTGTATCATGGCTTGTTTGACCTGGGTGGATCCAGAACTACGTGTGACAATTTCTTCTATGTCAGGCACAAGATAACCTGGGTGGACATCTCGGCTTCTTCAAGATAATGAATAAGCTTGTAGTAACATTCCAGCAGGCAAGAGCGTCGACGAGTCTGACTGGACCGAGTTGGGGCAATTGGTACCATTTCCGGTAATATGAGCCTCCTACTAGTAAAATGAGATCAGCCTGTTGTTTAGATCCATTTGAGACCAGGAATACTTCCTCATCATAATGGATAGCCAACCAAATGTCATTTGAATATAGACCGTGACCGTCTATTTCTGACTCCACAGCTGGGTGCAGAAGTTTGACAAAAGACAGGAATGCTTTCATTGCATGGTCCAGGGTACGGTAAAGCTTGCCATGGTTGTTCCAGAGAATAAGTGGATCAAAGATCTTGATCAAAAATGTGATCAGATTTCCACAGCTTACATACCCATATTGCCTTTTATGGTTACTTGCCTTCTATACTGGGTGTCTTTTTTATAAAACTGCTCTGTTCACTAATTAAATGATAAATTCACTATGTCCTTAATTGAGTAATACAATATTTCATGAACATTTGAGGCCAGAGGGGCAGAGAAATGGTTGTGAAAAATCTCCCTGCATTTCATATATGATTCAATGGGTTCAGGTTGAAGTTGATCATATTTTGAGCCTATTCCATCGCTCTCACCCCAAATCCTCCAAACTCAAGGAAAGACACTGACTTTCCATTCTAAGATGCTTCAGAGACAAAATTTGTGGGAAATGTATGAGAAACTGGATCCGGATCAAGCCAAATTCATGCAAAAAGATTCATAGTTGCCAATCAGGCTCTAAGTGTGCTCCACTAATACTCCTCTTCCTCCGAGTACTCTTCTTCATTCCCATCACCTACTTCTTGCTCATCCTCTGAATCCTCTGTAGAATGGTCACTAAATGTGGCTGACCACAAGTTTCCTTGTGCCACCTAAAAAGTATGAGCCTCAAAGAATGCCACAGAATATTGAGCTTACACGACTCAGGGGGAAAACATGCATGATATCCTGTCCATTGTAATGGATGGGAGTTAGCCCAAAGTGCGATTTCACATGGCTTGCTTCAATAACTCGGGATTCCATAGGCCGCACAGAACATAAATGCCCAAAGTTTGGACCAAGCTGTGGATAGGGATCCTGCCTATCAAGAATGGCAGCCCTGAATCGATTGACAACAAGATAAGTGGCCTTGAATTCCCTGTTCTCAGGAGTGGTATGCCAATACTGGAATATTTTTAGAATTTCTCCTGGTGCATCTTCATCTGTGTCTGGCACATTAAAAATAATGTAGCTGTCCTGGTCACGTTTGAGGACATTCTTGCCAGTGTATCTGACCCCCTGGATTGAAATTTGATCCATTATTGCTCCGGTGGCCTGCCAATTCTGAAGGTCAAAGTCACCATATTTCCAGGCAAGATAGTCCTGTAAAATCTGGCGCTCTTCCACAGATAGTGCACCCCACTTGGAATGTGCCTCCAAGTTAAAGTGAGTGTCTTCTATGTCAAGCATTTGTGCCAGACGAAAGCCACGAGAATCTTGAGTTGATAACCGATCATATGTGGTGACTGCTTCCAAAACTTGGGAACGTATATCAGCATCATCAGCCAGCATTGCTTTGAGATTTGCTGCCCGAGCTGTGGATTTCACAAAGGTTGCTTCCATTTCCCCTAAGCCTTCTGTGAGCAGAAGAAGGCCATCAGAAATCACAGCACACTAACCATATTTTGAATTTGTATTTTGGCGCTGGAGGTGATGAATATATCGCTCGTAAAATTGTGCACTTCTTGAATGTTGTGGCCCAAATTCCCGTAGATCCTCTCCAAATATGGCAGGCGGAATGTTGGCTCGGAGTAATATTATCTTCCCTGAATAGATGTGTAATGCCTGCCATATACTGGATGATTTGGTGATGGTAATGCCGCGAGATCTCGGGGTCCGTGGTTTTGAAGTTAGCGACCTGGATGGCAGTAACCAACTGGGTCATGTTAACCAGCAGGTCTTTCTTGCGTCCAACTTCGTTGCGCCACAACCAAATGAGACTGATGGGAAGATGGATAGTGAAGATAGTGCGGGAATGGTCTGCACTGAGCTTGCCGCGCTTCTTGATTCCCCAATTTTTCGGAGCAGCCCCGATCCAGCTTGGCAGAATTGTTTTGCGCATGTCAGTCCATATGATGTTCATTACATCCTTGCCAAGAACTGGACCTCCATTGGTTGGCCCTGGACCCAACATAGCCTGTTTTTCTTCTGCAATCTGCCAGAATAAGCCATTGAAGATGTGTCATGAGAATCATGGACATACAGAGCTAGCCAATTTGGTATGCATTTCAAGCCTAGTAGGTGTCCCAGATAGTGGGATATTCCGCACACGACATGCAAACATATATATGTTTGCTTTTGCTCTGACACTGGTGAACAAGGTTCCTCAATAAATCTGCTTCATCAATTTTTGAGCCTCTTCAACCTCTGCTTCATTCATGTCTAGATCTGATGCTGCTGCAGCTACTGCACCAATTGCCACAAGTTTCAAGGTTTCAACAGAATCCTCTAGAGGCCTAGGAGCTGGAGGTTTCAAGAGTTCTGCATCTGTGATTTGATTTTGATCTGCCTTTAAATCTCATAAGCCAGTGTCAGCAGAAAATCCTACAACATCGCTTACCCATTCCTTTATTCGCCGGACAAACCAGTCTCTCCTCTTCCCTGATACTCTGAGATCCAGATCATTGCAGATGTGCCACAAAGTTTTGAAGTTGGCCCATTCATTTTTTAGGATTTGAGCAACAATGTTTGGGTCATCACGATACCGCACGAAGAGTTCTAGAACCTTCTGGGTACGCTGAAGTGAGGGCCTTGGAGGTCGTTGTACTCTGGGCTCTGAGCCATCTCCACCCTCTCTCTGCAAATCAATTCTGAACAACGCCCGCAAATGGTTGTCAATGAGGCGGAGATCGAGAGCATGCATGGCCTCAATCAGGACATATCGAACAGCGCTCCAGTATGGAAGATTGAGAAGTGGGGTGAATCTGATCCCATTGTCTTTTGCCAACTTCTCCTGCTCTTCCACAGTATTTGCATTTTTCCAGGCATATATGCATGTTGGAGATGCTCGTCATGGTTACGAGTTGGCCAGCGGGCTGGGTTAAGCTCTTCTATATCAGCTATTGTGATATGACAGCCAATGCAGAAATAAGTGGAAGTATGGGAGGTAAATCCAGCGGCGGCACGAGCTGCAAGCATATCTGCTGTGAGAGGAATAACCATAGCTTTTGTATGACGCCCTTGCCAATACTTGTGTGTCCTGGTGAAGAAAACTCCAGGAGCCCAAAATTCCAGAAAGTCTCGGACGATCAGATCCATAAAAGGATTGAGACGTCCAACACTGGGACTATTTGGTGTTGGGGCAGATCCCAGATAACACATGTTTTCGAATAGGTGGCGTAAATGGGTAGGAAAGTTGAGAAGGACAAGGAAGAATCCAGTGGATGTGACAACCTGCTTTGCTTCTTTGTTGTGAAAGGGATTGAACCCATCTACTGCGAAGCTGAAAAGAAAACGGCCTTCTCCTTCTGGATATATCCAAAAGGATTTACCGTCAGGTCCCTTCAGGGACTTGATTGTAGGGGAGCCCCAAATGTCGCTCATGACTCCATCTTGGTTCACAGATGCAGCCTTTGGATAGTCATCCAGGATGTCCTCAATTCCGGGGCGAGAAAGTATGCGTCCCAGCCAATTCTTTACCAGTTGATGGAGATGTGGTGTACAGTGCACCTTGCCATGGATCTTTTCCTTTTTCCACAGCTGCTCTCCACAGATATCATCAAGTGGCAGTCGGTCTTGGCAGACTGGAATATCGGGATTGGGATGGGATTTTGTGACTGGGTTGACAGTGGGGCTTAATGCCCAACATTTGGGACAACACACATATGTTTCGGTGACAGGATCAAGGCGGAGTTGTTGAACAATAGTCCGAGGGTCACGGGGTAGATTCTGAATGGACTGCTCTTGTCCCACTGCCTTGAGCATGTCTCGCAGCCCAGCAAGCAATACTGAACCTCCAGTTCGAGGGATGAAATAAAACTCCGTCATCATTGCGGTGACAACAAGAGAGACAAAGATAGCAGGGTCTTGTTGAGGAATTTTCATAAAATGGATGTCTGCAATACTATGAGCAGAGACACCTGCAGCTTATGATAAAAAGCCTCTCACCATTGTTGACCACTACCTGATCTATGTCCAAGTGCATCCGTTGCTGGTTCCAATGAAGTTCTTTTTCCATTGAGCACCTGTCAATCTCTCGCCATATTCTGTCCTCCAGCTCATTCTTTCCATGGCAGGGTGGAAGAATATGTGCCTGGCCCATCAACTCCCAAAGTCGATTTTCATGTTCTAGGAAGTTGGCATTGACTGATGCCCCAGATTTCAGTTGATATAACCCTGAATTTACAACCAGTGTGGGCACATGGTTGTAAACTCCATGGTTTTCTGGGTTATTTGCAAACACAAGTGGGGTTGCAAGTGATGTATGAAGTGTTGATGCCCGGGCCCGGACTTCCATCCCCATGAGCTTCAGAGCAGCCTCAGTCTTCCCAGTCAAGGTAGAAGAGGCAGGAGGAGGATTGTGATGAGGAACTGGCTCCAAGGGCTCAGGTCCCTGTGGCTGCAAAGGCCTTCTGGAACCTGATTGAGATGGAGGATGCTGGGCAGCTGGATAGGGACGAGTATGCAAACTGTTCCTAGGTGCAGCAGAATGAGTAGTCCTTGGATGCTGGATTCTCCTCCCTTGAAAGTGGCTTCTATAACCAGCATCATTGGTTGATGAGTTTCCAGCTAGCGCTGCCCATATATTCTCGATCTTTTCGTCCTTCCTGTGATTATATCTAGTGGCAATAGTGATCTCTGGATACTGGTGGTTACAATTAACAAAGCAATCACACCGGGTGGGGGGCATTCTTCATAGGTAACTCTGGAGGCAAAAGAGATTAGACCAAACAATCATAAAGCAAGACACTAATAGCATCCGGATCCGGCACAAACAGCACAACCTAAAGATTGAAGTTTTTGAGCTATTTTGGCTAGTTTGATCATTTGATTTGATTTGTGGCTTGAGTTGTGTATAAACTGGAAATTTTAATTTGGTATATGTACGTGCTATGTGACATACAAAAGTTTCATACAAAAGTTTCTTAATTTTAATTTTATACCCTCGAATGCATAACAAAAAAATTGATCATGGTCATGGTCATGGAAATCAAAGTTGGCAGATCATTGGATGTCATTGTACATTTTAACATATACAATCTAAGTAGACGCTTTGCCACTGGCCCTTGCACTTGCACTCCTACTACGGCTACTATGTCCATGCGCTGATGGCACTGATGATCTCAAAATCCAGTTGGGAGTATTGTTAGCGTGCCGTGTAAGAACACGTTCTGCAATCCTTGGATGAACTACTAGTTCAGAATCTGCCCAGAGGTTCGTGATATCTTCCCACTTGTTGCCCTTGCTATACAACCACACCTGTGTAGTCCCTTGTGTAGTGTTGTGGTGGAAAAACAGGTCCCCAGGGCTGAGGGTACCCTCTACTGGAGCTGGCTGCTCCAGATTGGACCCAGAAGTAGTTGTATGCCATTGAAAATTCCCCTGGGAGTTTCGAGAGTGGAAGGAACCACTATCAGTGCTGATATTCAGGCTGTTAAGACCTGCTTTGTGCAAAGTTGGTTTTGGCGGCTCTCGGGAAGAAGCAGAAGGGCTCAGATGGTATGACTGAGGCTCTTCTTTGACTGGAGGTGGATGGTATGATTGGGGCTCCCCTTCTACAATGAGAGGAGAGTGTGTAGAAATGGGTGGTCTTGATGGAATATGGCGTTCTTTGGGGCTGTCAAATCTATGTTAGCAATAATTATCAAAGCATATTCAATTCGCACAGATTGATGTGGTAGCTCATTATAAGAGCAATAATACTCCCCACCAGATTGTCCCATTCTTTCTCCTCCAGCAAGGGAAATCAGTCATTCTTGAGTTGTAGAGCAAGAATGTCCTTTGCAATCTCTGACTCCTTGAGGTTGGATAGCAATTTTACCATCTGCGTGAGATCTATCTCATTTTCAGGAAAGGCCTCCTTTAACAGATCTGTGATCTCCTGCTGGAGATCCTGCAGACCATTGCTCTTGGTTCCAAGGAATCACACTTGGCCCTGAGCTCTGCCCTTCGCTTTGGCCCCATGGGTGGATCTGAATAGAATATGAGCACCACCGATATATGACTAGTGTTCTCATACATAGATGAGTTTGAAATGACTTCTCTTCTATGAGTGGGTTAGTAGATGAAAAATAAATTGAAAATAAACTCTGTGTCACTGGTTGAAGTATTTGAGTTTTTGGGGTCAAAAACTAATAAAAAACTTTCAAAATTTTTCATCAGTTTTTCACCGGAAATATTTAGAGTTTTTCAGCTTGATTTTCAGCACAAACTAGATTGAAAATGAATATTAAAAACTTGAAATAATATTCATAAATTTGTTTTGAAGATTCACATCAATGTTTCACCCCTTTTCAAGAGCCTAAATGGCAGTGAAAAATTCCAAACAATTTTCACTGCAATTTCAACTCAAAAACAATGTACCAAACTAGTAAGAAAATGTGGTGTAATACTTGAAACATTTTCAGTGAAAAAGATCCTGAAAATTGAGGTTGAAAACTTGAATTAAAGGTGATGAGTTTATTTTGAAAAGTAATACCAATATTTCACCCAGTTTCAAGGCCCTAAATGATGGTGAAAAATTCAAAACAAACTTTACTACAATTTCAGCTCTAAACAGAGCACAAAAACTTGTGAAAAATCTCCAGGAAGACTGGTGTAAAACTTGTAATACAAAATTCAAGTTTTTTACCCCTCCACAAATGCAGTTTATTCAAGAATTTTCACGAAAAGATATGGCAAGTAAGATTCACAATTTACATGTTAGTTTCAGCTCTAAACTTGGGTGAAAAACTTGAAACATTTTCAACAACATTTTCCCCTGAAAACAAGGTGAAAATTTCGAAATAATGTTCCTATGTTTCACTGGAACTTTACAGCCTTTTGCAGAACATAGGGCAGGCACATTTTTTTTTCTGTTTTTGTGTTTTCGCCAGGAATACTCTCCTGAGCTCAATTCTAGTTGAATTCTCTTGAGACCGAGTGCGTTAGAATTGCATTCAAAATCTGCAGTCACCACAACACCGGTATTTTTTTTTGATATCCTTATGTAATAAAATTCTCACCAAAAATTCTTGGTTTCCGTTAGGAACGCTGTAGCAATAGGAGTAGTGCACCAATTCAGCTAATTCTTGGATATGTTATGTATCACATGTGGTACTTGTCAAGGCCACTCTCACATATTTAATCTAGCCATATATCCTCATTTGGCACACATTTTTGTGAGGTACATATTTACACATCATGATAAATAAAGGTATATACCACCATTTGGTGGTGGTAACATTGTAAGATGGTACGGTCTACTAGTACCACATGTGATACATAACATATCTAAGAATTAAATCAGCCACAATGAGGATTGGATTTAAATTGAGATGGGTGAAATCAGCTTGGATTTGTGACTTGTGGGTCAGAACCCATGTATTTGGCATCCCAGGCATCCATCAACCTACTCATTATCAAAATACATTCACATTCAGCTGTGCACAGTCAACATCTTAGCTGAAATTCCCTTGGAAATCCAGTTTTTAGGGTCGGATTAAATTTGTGAGTGGCCGAATCAACTTGGATTTGTGATTTCGGGGTCAGAAGCCATGCATTTGAAACCCAGGAATCTGTCGGCCAACTTGTTGTCAAAATTCGATGCTATGCAGTCAACATCATTGGGAAAATTCCAGCAGAATCCTGTTTTCAGGATTGGATTAAATTTGTGCCCAGCTGAATCAGCTTGGATTTGTGATTTGTGGGTCAAAACCCATGCATTTGCAACCCAGGAATCCTTCGGCCCACTCGTTGTCAAAATCCATTCAGATTCCACCCTACACAGTTGACACCATTGCTGAAATTTCCTGGAATCCTGTTTTCACGGTTGGATTAAATTAGATTAAATTCATGAGCAGCCAAATGAGCTTGGATTTGTGATTTGTGGCTCAGAAACCATGCATTTGCATCCCAGGAAGGTGTTGGCCAACAACCTCATTGCCAAAAATTCCCGCAGAATCCTGTTTTCAGGGTCGGATTGAATTCATGACAGGCCAAATCAGCTAGGATTTGTGAATTGTGAGTCAGAAGCCATGCATTTGCAATCCAGGAATCCAGCAGCTGACTTGTTATTAAAATCCATTCACATTCAGCCCTATGCAGTCAACATCACTACCAAGATCATGCTGGAATCCTGTTTTCAGGATTGGATTGAATTTGCAACCAGCTGAATCAGCTTGGATTTGTGATTTTTGGGGCAAAACCCATGCATTTGCAACCCAGGAATCTGTCGGCCGACTTGTTGTCAAAATCCATTCAGATTCGACCCTCCACAGTCAACATCATTGCCGAAATTCCCCTGGAATACTGTTTTCAGCCTCAGATTAAATTCGTGAGCGGCCAAACTAGCTTGGATTCGTGATTTGTGCATCAGAATCCATGCATTTGCAATCCAGGCATCCATTGGCCGACCCTTTGTCAAAGTCCATTCACATTCAACCCTACACAGTCAACATCACTGTCAAAATTCCCTCAGAATCCTGTTTTCAGGGTCAGATTAAATTTGCTATGAGCTGAATCAGCTTGGATTTGTGATTTGCAAAGCAGAACCATGCATTTGCAACCCAGGACTCTGTTGGCCGACTTTTTGTCAAAATCCAGTCACATTTGACCCTGCTCAGTCAACATCATGGCCGAAATTCCCCCAGAATGCAGTTTTCAACATCAGATTAAATTTGCAACCAGCTGAATCAATGTGGATTTGTGATTCATGGTTCAGACCTCATGCATTTGCAACCCAGGAATCCGTGGGCCTACTTGTTGTCAAAAATCCATCCAGATTCGACCCTACACAGTCAACATCCTTGCCGACATTCTGCTGGAATCCTGTTTTCACATGGATTAAATTCGCAACCAGCTGAATAAGGTCGAATTTGTGATTTGTGCCTGATGACCCATGCATTTGCATCCCAAGAATCCATCTAGGGATTCAGCAGAAAAATCCATTCACATTCGACCCTATGCAGCCAACATCACTGTCACAATTCCCCCAGAATCCTATGTTCAGGGTTGGATTAAATTTACGACCAGCCGAATGGAGTTGGATTTTTTATTTGTCAGTCACAAGCCATGCATTGGCATCCCAAGAATCCATCTAGCCACCCAGCAGCAAAATCCATTCACATTTGACCCTACCCAATCAACATCACTGTCAAAATTCCCCTGGAATCCTGTTTTCATGGTCGGATTATATTTGCAACCAGCCGAATGAGGTTGGATTTTTGTTTGTGAGTCACAAACAGGACTTTGGGGAATGACAGTAATTATGTTGATTGTGTAGGCTCAAATGTAAATAGATTTCAAAAATGAGTCAGGTGACGGATTCCTGGGATGCAAATGCATGGGTATTGATGCACAAATCAAAAATTCAACCTGGTTTGGCCGATCCCGAATTTCATCTGAAGCTGAAAACAAGATTCTGGGGCAATCTCGGCAACAATGTTAACTGTGTGCAGCCAAATGTGAATGGATTTTGTTACTGATTGGCTGGATGGATCCCGATAGCTTGTGACTCACAAACACCAACGTACTCTGATACGGCCTGTCTCACATTTAATCTGCCCCTGAAAACACAATTACAGGGGAATTTTGGCAATGATGTTGACTGTGATGGGCTGAATGTGAATGGATTTTGATCCTGGGTGGCTGGATGTATTCCTTGGATGCAAATGCATTGATTCTGTCCCACAAATCACAAATCCAAGCTGATTCAGCCAGTTGCGAATTTAATCCGTGCCTGAAAACAGGATTCTGGGGGAAATTTGGCAATGATGTTGACTGCAGAGGGGCAAATGTGAATGGATTTTGATGCTGAGTAGCTGAACAGATTCCTGACATCCAAAGGATGCGCTCTGACCCACTTATCACAAATCCTAGCTAATTTGGCCTGTCACAAGTTCAATCCAACCCTGAAAACAGGATTCCACAGAAATTTCAGCAATAATATTGACTGGCTAGAGCTGAATGTCAATGGATTTTGCTGCTTAGTGACCAAAATGGATTTCTGGGATGCAAATCCATGGGTTCTGACCCACAAATAAAAAATCCCAGCTAATTAGACCGGTTGTGAATTTAATCCGAGGCTAAAAGGGAATTCCAGGTGAATTTTGGTACTGATGTAGACTGCGTAGGATCAAATGTAAACGAATTTTGACAAAGACTCTGGTGGCGTATTCCAGGGACGCAAATGCATGGCTTCTGACTCTTAAATCACAAATCCAAGCTAGTTCGGTCAGTCATGAATCTAATCCGACCCTGAAAACAGGATTCCAAGGGAATTTTGGCAATGATGTGGATTGTGTAGGGCCTAATGCGAATGAATTTTGCTGCTGGATGGCTAGATAGATTCCTGGGATGCTAATCCATAGCCTGTGCCTCACAAATCAAAAATCCACACTGATACGGCCTGTCACAAATTTAATCCGCCCCTGAGAACAGGATTCCAGGGGAATTTTGGCAATGATGTTGACTGCCCAGGAGTGGATTTTGCTGCTGGGTGGCTAGATGGATTCCTGGGATGCCAATCCATTGATTCTGTCTCACAAATCTCACATCCAAACTGATTCGGCCTGTCACAAATTTATTCCGAGACTAAAAACAGGACTCCGGGGGAATTTGGGCAATGATGTTGACTGCATAGGGTTGGATGTGAATGAATTTTGCTGCTGGGATGTTGGATGGATTCCAGGGATGAAAATGCATGGGTTATGAGGCACAAATCACAACTTCAAGCTTATTTGGCTGGTTGTGAATTTAATCTGACTGAGAAAACAGGATTCTGGGGGATTTTCAGCAATGATGTTGACTGTGTAGGGTTGAATCTGGATTCTGACAAAAGGTCAGCCAACAGACTCCTGGGTCGCAAATGAATGGGTTCTGACCCATAAATCACAAATCCAAGCTGATTCAGCCAAGTTGCAAATTTCGGCAATGATGTCAACTATGTAGGGCTGTCTTTGAATGGAGTTTCCTGCTGAGTAGCTAAATGGATTCCTTGGATGCAAATGTTTAGCTTCTGTCTCACAAATATCGAATCCAAGGTGATTCATTTGGTTGTGAATTTAATCAGACCCTGAAAACACGATTCCGGGGGGATTTTGGCAATGATGTTGACTGTGTAGGGATAAATGTAAATGGATTTTGACAACAAATTGGCCAACGGATTCCTTGGTTGCAAATACATTGGTTCTGACACACAGATCACAAATCCAAGCTGATTCGCCTGGTTGTGAATTTAATCCGACCCTGAAAACAGGATGGCGGGAGAATTTCAGTAATGATGTTGACTGCGTAGGCTCAAATGTAAATGGATTTTGACAACCAGTCGGGTGACAGATTCCTGGGATTCAAATGCCTGGGTTCTGATGCACAAATCACAAATCCAAGCTGGTTCAGCAGGTCGCAAATTTAATCCCAGGATGAAAACAAGATTCTGGGGCAATATCAGAAATGATGTTAACTGTGTACAGCGGAATTTGAATGGATTTTGGGGGTAGGTGGCTAGATTGATTCCTGGGATACCAATGCATGACCTTTGACTCACAAATCACAAATCCAAGCTCATTCAGCCAGGCACTTCCTCATATCCTCTATCCCGAAAGAATCTCTCGACAAACTCGCAGGGCAAGGAGTCTGGTCGACGCCCACTGTCACTTTCCTGGTCTTCCCCTATGACATGCCCCTTCCCCGCTACATCATGACACTCCAAAACTTCACTATCTTCGACGAGGACGAAGGGCTGAAGTTCATTCGTGCCACGATTCTCACGAAGCTCAAAGCAATCAAAGGGGCAACCGAGGCCCTCACCGCGCACGCGCCCTCCCCAGAAGAGGCCCGCGTCGCCATCGACTCCCTTGACTCCCTCGAGGTCAAGGCGCTCGATATCGCTCTGCCGGGAGGGAGATCGGATACGGTCTGGAATATCTATTTCACTCCCCCTCCCACCTCCCTCTTTTCAATCTCATGGACTGGTCGACAAAGGTCCGCACACTCACCTTTGAAACCGACCACTATGGAACCGGAGTGCCGCGCCAAGGCGCGCTCCAACTCTTCTGTGTCGGGTGCAAATCCTATGATCACCCCGCTGGCCTCTGCCCGCTCCCCCGCACCCCGAGCTGGTTCGGCGAAGTCCCGAAATCTGAGTCGGCCGATGACTCGACCCTCCTCAAAGCCGACGAGAAAGCAGAGAAGCATGCTGGGGCGTCGAGCTCCAAGAAGGGTAAGACCACCGACGGGCGTGTCTTTAAGAAAACACCCTCCAAGTCTCGCCGCTGCTAAATTATGTTCACGAAACGTGCCTTGTACCATACTCTTTACTCATGTACTCGTTGCTCACGACATATTATGACTCTGTTGCTTCCCTCTAGCGAAACTAAGTGGGTTTATTTAATCTCGAAAACACAAATACTCTTTTTGTACAAATTCTGGATGCGTGTTGCAAGCTGCCGATAGGGATCGACAGCTCCTCGGGGAGTCTTTGGCTTCCAGAGGGCAATAGTAAGTACGCAACGCCAATGGGGGTCCCAACATACTGTCTGATAAAACCTACCATGCTCGCGTGTGGTGGGGGACAGGAAAGGCCCCAGGTGTGTATGATAGTTAAAAACGGCGGCTGTTCGTGGCCTGGAAGTGCCGTACTGAGAAGTTGAAGCTGTTTATGGAGTGACACGAGACGCACCTGCCAAGGTATCCCTGCGGACGTGATTTGAGAACTCCAGCAGCAAATTCCCCCGACGTTGACCTGGGAAATGTCAGCGGGGTCCTTGAGTATGGTTAAGCTCTGGGCTCTATAACTAACCGCGGCTACTTACATTTCTACACACCCCTCTTCGTCTCCACAGGAAATAGGTCGAGACAACCCCACCAGAGCCGGAGGGGAGGAGGGTCTGCCGCGCCCGATCCACCCGATGAAGGCTTTGGGGGATCCAGCGGCGTATCTCAGTCGCTGAACCCAACCGATCAGCAAGCAGCCCGACGCGAGAGCTCAGGGCGCAACGTACATGTTGCAGCGCAATCAACGCAGTCCACATCTCAGCGGACACCAACGGAGACCCCTCGTCCCATTGCTACACAAGCACCAGCCTACCCAGCTGGAAACCGGAGCCCTGCAGCCCCGGCTCGAATCCCGCCACATATCCGTGTGACCCAGGCGTGACCTGCATCCCGAGCGACCCCGAATCAGACTCGGACGAGGAGATGCCTCTACACCAACCACGTTCACAAAGACAGAGACGTCAGGAGAATGCGAGAAACCTGCAAAGTCGTAAGAAACCTAAGGGTCTACGGAAAAAGACAAAAGCGTACATTAAGATATCGTCCTTGAATATGCGCGGGCGCTTCCATAAAGGCGAAGACAAATGGCTCAGAGTCAATCAGATCATGCGCGATCGGCGCATCGGGATCCTGGCTTTGCAAGAAACACACCTTTCACCAACGGATGTGGAAAACGTCCACAAGCTCTTCAGTACCCGTTTGCAAGTATACGCATCCCTGGACCCCGAAGCCGAAAACGCGAAGGGAGTAGCGATTGTGATAAACAAGGAGATCTCGAACGTAGAAGGCATCAAGACTGAGGAAATAATCCCCGGCAGAGCTCTGCACCTGACAATCCCGTGCACGGCGATGAGAAACTCGCAGTTCTAGCAGTATACCTGCCAAATGACCACGTCGAGAGCGCGCGCGACCTGGAAATCATTGAGGAAAAGATGCGAAATCTCGCAAAACCAGATGTAACCTAGGAGACTGGAACATGGTCGAAGAGGCCATAGATAGACTGCCCCACCGCAAAGACTCCGGAGCGATTGCCGAAGCGATGCGAAATTTCAAACGCAAGTTAAACCTGACCGACGGTTGGAGGAGGACATTTCCTGACATGAAAGCCTATACATACCTGCAAAGCGGGGAGGACCGAAATGCCCAATCGAGGATCGACAGAATTCTGGTAACAAACAAAATCTTCCAGCACACGTCAGACTGGACGATTGAATCACCAGGAATAGATACCGACCACCAGCTCATCTCCGTTAAATACTCGAACCCCAACATGCCCTTCATAGGAAAGGGGCGATGGGTGATGAAACAGTTCCTCCTCAAGGATAAGGTCCTAGATCGCATCCTAGCGGTAGGAAAAGAAGCTGAGTCCCGGATGGAAACCATAGTGGAGAAAAGGACACACAACGATAACCCCCAGTTGATCCTGAAGTCCATGAAAGAGGATTTCACAGCCATCTTCCGCCAACGAGAAAAGGTTGCCATCCCTAAGATGGACAGAGATATAGCAAAAATGCGAGGCGATATGAGGGAAACACTCAACAGCCCCTTCAAAGGGGAAGATGAGAGGCTAACCGAGGCCGCCTCGATCCAGGAAAAGATTGACGCAGCGGAGAAGATCCGTTTCCAGAATATAAGAGATAATACGGCAGCCAGAAACAGGCTTGACGGCGAGTCCACGGCGACAAGTTACTGGACGGCCTCAAACAAGGCGAGAAAACCGAGGGATCCCACCTTTGGCCTCCAAGTTCCCGGGTCTAACCCATCCACGTATGTGACCCGCTCAGACGAGATGGCGGAGCTAGCTCGAGACTTTCACGAAAATCTCCAGTCTGAAGGGATCACGGACCCAGAGGAGAAAGAAGAGGCAACCAAAGAAGCTCTAAAGGGTGTCAAGCAGCTGAATCAGCAGCACAAGGCAAAACTGTCGCAGTACCTGACTCGAGGAGATATAGCCAAGGTTATTAAGCGGCTCCTAACGGCAAGGCACCTGGAATAGATGGTCTTATACATGAACTATGGAAAGTCATTAACGAAAAATATGAAAAATCGAAAGACTCACCGGACAAATCCATGGACATAGCAAAAATGCTGTGCATGGTCTACAACGACATCGAAAAGCACGGGGTCCACCCAGATACAAACTTCGCGGAAGGATGGATGTGCCTCCTACACAAAAAGAATGATAAGCGAAACATCGCAAACTATAGGCCTATAACTCTGCTGAACACAGATTATAAAATCTTCACTAAGGCTCTGGCTATCAAGCTGGCTGAAACAGTTCCGTCAATAATCCACAAAGACCAGGCGGGATTTATACCCGGTAGGAGCATCTCTGATCAGATAAAACTCATTGAAAGTATAATAAACTATGCAGAAGAAAACGCAGAGGGCGGCGCTGTCGTCGCGCTCGATCAGGAAAAAGCGTATGATAAAATACAGCACGATTACCTGTGGAGAACCATGGAGGAAGCGAACTTCCCGCACCACTTTATAAACACAATCAAATCCCTTTACGAACATGCATACACGTCAGTGGTGGTTAACGGGGAGAAAAGCACCCGATACCGTGTTACCCGGGGAGTCCGTCAGGGGGACCCCATTTCATGCCTGCTTTTTAATCTGGCAATAGAACCCCTTGCCCAGATGATACGTCGCTCCAATCTTAAAGGCTATAAGTGCCCAGGAGAGGCAGAGAGAATTATCACCGCGCTCTTCGCAGACGACACAACAGTGTGCCTTTCAAAAGAAGACCGTTTCGAGGACCTAGAGGAGATCCTGAATATATGGTGTAAAGCATCAGGCGCCAAATTTAACAAAGGAAAGACACAAATCACACCGATAGGGAGTACTGCATACAGGCAAAAGGTAATAGAGGAGCGAAAGCTGAACCAGAATCACACCGAACTCCCGCAACACATCGAAATCACGAAAGACGCTGAGGCCGTCCAAATCCTAGGAAGCTGGCAAGGAAATAAAGTGAACCAAGTATCGGTTTGGACCCCAACAATTGAGAAGATTGAAAAGAAATTGGCCGGATGGAACACATCTAACCCCACACTCAACGGGAGAGCGAAAATAGTGAACATGGTGGCAGGGGGGATGACCCAGTACCTCACGGCAGTACAGGGGATGCCAAAGGAAACTGAGCAATACCTGGATAAAAGAATTAAATCCTTTATGTGGAACGGGAAGAAAGTCGCACCCATTAACCACGACATCTTATACCTCCCAGTCGAGGAAGGCGGGGTGAACCTACTGTCAATATAGGACAGGAACAGCGCAATTAAGCTAAAAAATCTGAGGGACTACCTGACAAGTGACCAAAGTAATCGCGCCAAGTGGTGCGTGCTAACGGACGAAAGCTTCCGTAAAAGTATTCCAGAAGGAATGATCGTCAACGAGGAAGTGAGAATAAGTCCTTTCAAACAAACATGGCAGCCTCTGCAGAAGAAACTTCCGAGAACCCTGAAACATATGCTGAAGTCAGCAAAAAAGTTTCGTTTAAAGTTCGATGCACTTGCGTTATCGAAAGACATAAAGGGAGAACTGCCCTTCTTCTTCCATATAGGCTGGAACACCGACAGGAGAAGGAAGAACAATAGCGCCCTTGCGAATTGCCTGAGGGAGAACCACAGGGTGCGCTCAACAAGAGACGCTCTGGAACTAACGGAAAGAAACTACCTGCATCACAGCCGGAGAAAGAACTGCGCCTGCAACTGCTGCAGGCACGATCGCAGCCTGGGATGTGAATCACCATACGAGTGCTGCGAGGAAGCTATCAAGCTTCTCGACTGCCTCTTCGAAAAGTGGGACCCTAGGAACGAGGTACTCCAAACAAATGCAGACCTATCGGCGGATGAGAAGGAAAATAATCATGACGCCATTAAGAAGGATGAGCCTGTGATTTTCGACCCCAAGATAGCCTTGACCAAACTAGCAGATGGCTACCGCCTTTTCGGCGACCCGGTCTGTGGCTTCCCGGCTAACCAGATAGAAAAGGATGAAGACGAGGAGGAACCCCAAGATGAAACTATATTCATTGGAAGTACTCACTACATAGACGAGGATGGCGAGCACAATGCGGCCGGCAGTGTCTGGTATGGTCAGGAGGATGACCGGAACAACCGGGTCTCCGTACCCCAAGAGATGCGCTCAAAAGAGGCAGGTATAGTAGCCGCGGTCCTGTACGCGATCCAGATGGCCCCAAGAAGCCACATTCTGCACTTCAAGATTAAATCAAAGAGAATTGTGCGAGCTTTCACGGTTGACCTAGAGGCCCACGAAGACGAGGACTGGCTGAACGTCCCAGATGGTACATTATTGAAAGCATCGGTAGCGGCCCTCAGAGAACGTGGAGAAAGATCATCCTTCCAAAAGGTCGATGATGCGACAGACTACAGATCCAAGGAGGCCCAGGAACTGGCAGAACGAGACTCAGACAACCGGGGCCCCGCCCCGATCCAAACACAAATACCCGAGGCACATAACCTCAACGGCGCCAAGCTGAGCAAGGGTACCCAAAGTTCGCTGTACAAGGCCATAAAAGCGCAGAGGAAGGCACCGGAGCGCGTCAAAACTAGAGCAATGCTGGATGTTGCGAGACATGCAGCAAGAGATCTCTCAGGTAAATCTCCGACAGACAGCGAGATCTGGAAATCAATCCAGAATCCGGATATAACAAGGACATCTCGAGTTTTCCTATGGAAATGCCTACATCAGGCTTTCAAAATTGGAGAACGTTGGAGGAGCATACCGACTTTCGAACATTGGGCGATCTGCCATCATTGCCAAGTAGATGAATCTATGGAGCACATCCTGGTGGACTGTGAGGCCCCGGGCCGTGAGTTACTGTGGAGCCTAGCCAAGGAGCTATGGGAAAAGAAAGGCTATGCCTGGCCAGAAATAAGCCTAGGCCGCGTTCTTGCTTGTGGGCTAGCAAACTTTGAGAACGCGTCCGCCAAGAGGGACATGGGAGCAAACCGGCTGTACCGGATATTGATCTCCGAGACTGCGCACTTAATTTGGAAGTTCCGCTGCACACGCGTCATTGAGCGCGGTAGTGATCCCGATCAATACTTCTCCGAGAACGAACTCCAAAACAAATGGAAGGCTTGTATGAACGCAAGACTAAGAACCGATTTTCTGCTGACGGACATCAAAAAGTTCGGAAACCGAGCTCTGAATTTCAAGAGAGTTGAAAATACATGGAAAGGGATCACAAGAGATGCCGAAAATCTGACGGTCACACAGATCCGCCAGTCTAGGGTTTTAGTGGGTATGACCCCTCCTCGGCAGCGTGCTGCTGGGGTGGGGTGAGTCCTACACTGCCGTACACCGGCGTACGTCAATGTATCACCCTAGTGGACTCTAAATTTTCTTCTCGACGGCCTGTGCTGCAAAGAAAAGCGTGCGGCGTGGGCTGATTTTATCAGTTGCTTGTCCGCTCATCGCTCCTCAAAATAAAAGAAAATAAAAAAGCTCATTCAGCCAGTCACGAATTTAATTCTGCCCCCAAAACAGGATTCCAGGGGAATTTGGCAATGAGGTTAACTGCATATGGCCAAATGTGAATGAATTTTGTTCCTGAGTGGCTAAGATGGATTCCTGGGATATAAATGAATGGGTTGTGACCCAAAAATAAAAAATCCTCGCTAATTCGGCTGGTCTTGAATTAAATCAGAGACTAAAAACAGGATTCTGGGGGAATTTCAGCAATGATATTGACTGCATGGGGCTGGATGTTAATGCATTTTTCTGCTGGGTGGCAAGATGGATTCCTGGGATGCCAACGCATGGCTTGTGACTCACAAACAAAAAATCCAACCTCATTCGGCTGGTTGCAAATATAATCCGACCATGAAAACAGGATTCCAGGGGAATTTTGACAGTGATGTTGATTGGGTAGGGTCAAATGTGAATGGATTTTGCTGCTGGGTGGCTAGATGGATTCTTGGGATGCCAATGCATGGCTTGTGACTGACAAATAAAAAATCCAACTCCATTCGGCTGGTCGTAAATTTAATCCAACCCTGAACATAGGATTCTGGGGGAATTGTGACAGTGATGTTGGCTGCATAGGGTCGAATGTGAATGGATTTTTCTGCTGAATCCCTAGATGGATTCTTGGGATGCAAATGCATGGGTCATCAGGCACAAATCACAAATTCGACCTTATTCAGCTGGTTGCGAATTTAATCCATGTGAAAACAGGATTCCAGCAGAATGTCGGCAAGGATGTTGACTGTGTAGGGTCGAATCTGGATGGATTTTGACAACAAGTAGGCCCACGGATTCCTGGGTTGCAAATGCATGAGGTCTGAACCATGAATCACAAATCCACATTGATTCAGCTGGTTGCAAATTTAATCTGATGTTGAAAACTGCATTCTGGGGGAATTTCGGCCATGATGTTGACTGAGCAGGGTCAAATGTGACTGGATTTTGACAAAAAGTCGGCCAACAGAGTCCTGGGTTGCAAATGCATGGGTTCTGCTTTGCAAATCACAAATCCAAGCTGATTCAGCTCATAGCAAATTTAATCTGACCCTGAAAACAGGATTCTGAGGGAATTTTGACAGTGATGTTGACTGTGTAGGGTTGAATGTGAATGGACTTTGACAAAGGGTCGGCCAATGGATGCCTGGATTGCAAATGCATGGATTCTGATGCACAAATCACGAATCCAAGCTAGTTTGGCCGCTCACGAATTTAATCTGAGGCTGAAAACAGTATTCCAGGGGAATTTCGGCAATGATGTTGACTGTGGAGGGTCGAATCTGAATGGATTTTGACAACAAGTCGGCCGACAGATTCCTGGGTTGCAAATGCATGGGTTTTGCCCCAAAAATCACAAATCCAAGCTGATTCAGCTGGTTGCAAATTCAATCCAATCCTGAAAACAGGATTCCAGCATGATCTTGGTAGTGATGTTGACTGCATAGGGCTGAATGTGAATGGATTTTAATAACAAGTCAGCTGCTGGATTCCTGGATTGCAAATGCATGGCTTCTGACTCACAATTCACAAATCCTAGCTGATTTGGCCTGTCATGAATTCAATCCGACCCTGAAAACAGGATTCTGCGGGAATTTTTGGCAATGAGGTTGTTGGCCAACACCTTCCTGGGATGCAAATGCATGGTTTCTGAGCCACAAATCACAAATCCAAGCTCATTTGGCTGCTCATGAATTTAATCTAATTTAATCCAACCGTGAAAACAGGATTCCAGGAAATTTCAGCAATGGTGTCAACTGTGTAGGGTGGAATCTGAATGGATTTTGACAACGAGTGGGCCGAAGGATTCCTGGGTTGCAAATGCATGGGTTTTGACCCACAAATCACAAATCCAAGCTGATTCAGCTGGGCACAAATTTAATCCAATCCTGAAAACAGGATTCTGCTGGAATTTTCCCAATGATGTTGACTGCATAGCATCGAATTTTGACAACAAGTTGGCCGACAGATTCCTGGGTTTCAAATGCATGGCTTCTGACCCCGAAATCACAAATCCAAGTTGATTCGGCCACTCACAAATTTAATCCGACCCTAAAAACTGGATTTCCAAGGGAATTTCAGCTAAGATGTTGACTGTGCACAGCTGAATGTGAATGTATTTTGATAATGAGTAGGTTGATGGATGCCTGGGATGCCAAATACATGGGTTCTGACCCACAAGTCACAAATCCAAGCTGATTTCACCCATCTCAATTTAAATCCAATCCTCATTGTGGCTGATTTAATTCTTAGATATGTTATGTATCACATGTGGTACTAGTAGACCGTACCATCTTACAATGTTACCACCACCAAATGGTGGTATATACCTTTATTTATCATGATGTGTAAATATGTACCTCACAAAAATGTGTGCCAAATGAGGATATATGGCTAGATTAAATATGTGAGAGTGGCCTTGACAAGTACCACATGTGATACATAACATATCCAAGAATTAGCTGAATTGGTGCACTACTCCTATTGCTACAGCGTTCCTAACGGAAACCAAGAATTTTTGGTGAGAATTTTATTACATAAGGATATCAAAAAAAAATACCGGTGTTGTGGTGACTGCAGATTTTGAATGCAATTCTAACGCACTCGGTCTCAAGAGAATTCAACTAGAATTGAGCTCAGGAGAGTATTCCTGGCGAAAACACAAAAACAGAAAAAAAAATGTGCCTGCCCTATGTTCTGCAAAAGGCTGTAAAGTTCCAGTGAAACATAGGAACATTATTTCGAAATTTTCACCTTGTTTTCAGGGGAAAATGTTGTTGAAAATGTTTCAAGTTTTTCACCCAAGTTTAGAGCTGAAACTAACATGTAAATTGTGAATCTTACTTGCCATATCTTTTCGTGAAAATTCTTGAATAAACTGCATTTGTGGAGGGGTAAAAAACTTGAATTTTGTATTACAAGTTTTACACCAGTCTTCCTGGAGATTTTTCACAAGTTTTTGTGCTCTGTTTAGAGCTGAAATTGTAGTAAAGTTTGTTTTGAATTTTTCACCATCATTTAGGGCCTTGAAACTGGGTGAAATATTGGTATTACTTTTCAAAATAAACTCATCACCTTTAATTCAAGTTTTCAACCTCAATTTTCAGGATCTTTTTCACTGAAAATGTTTCAAGTATTACACCACATTTTCTTACTAGTTTGGTACATTGTTTTTGAGTTGAAATTGCAGTGAAAATTGTTTGGAATTTTTCACTGCCATTTAGGCTCTTGAAAAGGGGTGAAACATTGATGTGAATCTTCAAAACAAATTTATGAATATTATTTCAAGTTTTTAATATTCATTTTCAATCTAGTTTGTGCTGAAAATCAAGCTGAAAAACTCTAAATATTTCCGGTGGAAACAAGAGTGAAAAACTCAAATAAATTTTCACTCAAAACTTGAGTGAAAAACTTGAATATTTCAACCAGTGTGTACTGATTGAAAGGGACATCTGCTGTTGTGAGTTCCTGTGTTTGCTTTCCAGTCTTGGCAGTTAAGTTGAGTGAAAGTGTCTGCCGCTTAGGCTTTGATATTGATATAATTAGTAGGTTCACACTCAAAAGGGGGTTCAAAACGCACATCATTGTGGAGGTCATCAGGATAAAGAATGGCCCTAGGAGATTCAGGGGAAATATGTACAGTTGTTGGTGAAGTGCGTCCAGAAAACATTTGAGACCATCCCACCATGATTGTGAGATTCAAACAGCAATTGTCACACTCGTAACATTTCCTGATCCAGGTGACATTGATCATGATATAAAAACCTCCAATTGCAAGGCCTCCAAGTCTACATGTTGTCCAAACCTGCAGCACCGGCACCGTCTCCAACAGCATGTTTTCCCTCATACTCCGAACCTCCCAGATGGACTGTTTCCACTTCCGTGGGCTGGAAGATATCAGATTTAACTACTTTTGAAAGACAACAATATACGCACCAGAATACTTCTAGTCTTGGTTACAATTTCTGTGTGCACTTCTGTTTGGGTTTGGATGATGGTAACTAGTGTTAACATTGTTTCTTGTTTTTGGTGCACTGGTTCCACTTCCATGGCCGTGGACTAGAAGAAATCAGATCCAAAGAATTGAACAAGGTCATGTAAGCATGCCTGAATATTTTTAGTCTTGGTTGCAGCTTGGCTTGCAACATTTGTTTGTACCATTGGCAATATTGTCTGATTGTATTGAAAGTTGGGCATCTTGAATCCAGAAAGAACAGGAAGCATGGCCAATTGGATGTCAAGTTTAGCTCTAGCCACTAAGACTCCAACAGCCAAAGTCCCAAGTGCAAGTGCCATTGCAATTTTTTTCCAGGATATCTGAAACAAAGTGGAACATTGGCACAGGCTTATAATTAACGACAGACAGAACTCACAGTGCTCTTTTTCTTGGTATCGTAGGCATTCCAAACAGTGACAATAGACTCTTCAAACTCTTCAGAAACACCAGTGACCAAAATATGAACACCATTCTTCTTGTTGTGAAAGTAGCCATGAAAAAAAATAAGGTGTTGGTCATAACATGGTTAAATATGGGCAAGACCAGTGCTTGGACAATATTCCCTAGTCTCTTGTTAGTGCACAATTTTAAGATCTAGACTTGCACAAAGATTTACCATTGTGGGAAAGTGTCTGAATGGCTTGGGACTTTCCTGAGTTGAAAATGCACACATTTCCCCTGGTAGATCCAGCTACAACCATGCTAGTGCTGATGAATGTTATAGGCAGGATCTTATTGAGGTTGGGTTCCATGGGTTGCATGGTGGTTGAACAAGCAATTTTCCGACTGCTGACATCATACCACTCAATGCCATGAAATAAAACTGTTGTGGCCAGTAAACGTGAGCTTGGAGACAATGCAGAGTCGCCACTGAAGATGTGAATTGGAACCTATACATATGAGCAGCTCTGGACCTTACCAAAACCCCTGCATACTGATACTCCACTGTCTTGTTGCAACAGTTCCTGCCTTAACATTGTATGCACTAGATCCAGGGTCAGGTTATTTTTCATCAAGAACAAATGACTGACATGATTCCGGTCAACAGGTAAGTCACAATAAGTGTGTCTTCTTTTGAAAGAAAATTAACCGCCGAAGTGATATCCTCAACATCATTGATGTTATTTGGGCGAAGAAGACGGCGGTCAGAATTCCATGTAGCTAAGAAGTGTCATTCAAGAAAATATGACTGTTGAGCTGCTCACAGATTGTGGATTGGCGAGTTATCAACACCTCGTTGTTGAAGCCAATAGCAAGAATCTTCCCTTGAGCATTGAAGGACATGCAGTGAATAATTCCATGCACAGCATGGTCAAAATGGACACTATCGTTCTGGCAAAATTGTCAATTTTGAATTGCACAGCCTGGACCTCTGCATACCTTGAGTATAATGGTATGGACAACACCATTTCTAAGTCCCCATGAAAGAACATCATCTTCCTTGTGCCAGACTAGAGCTCTAACAGGGGAAACCATAGTATATCTTTTGTAGACCTTCCAGGTATGGGTGTCAAAGATGATCACTTGGGCGTCGTCTCCTCCTGTGGCGAGATATTTTCCATCGTTGGAAAATTTCATGACATTTATGTTGTCACTGTGCCCTTTGAGGGCTGCTGTCTGTTGGAAAATTGGAGTGGTGGCAGCCATAATGGATTGTGTAGATAGTGTCTGCCCAGAATAATGATATCTCACGCGGCCTTAAAGACATGATCGTGATCACAAATCAAAATCTCTACTATTGAAAGATAATGTGCACGCACAGTGCAATAATCCAAGAAGTATTTAGCATTTGGCTAGGATGATGTCGGTACCACGAAATAGGAAAAACCTAGTAGGGTGTTCTATTCCATCCTTGTCCTCTTTGAAACGCTGGCTTAAATTTCTCGCATCAGTCTTGTCCTCGAGTCCGGTCCCATAATCTTGAAGAATACGGGACAACCTTTGACCGAGCAAGTCTGTTGTGAAGTAGCGAAATATATCAGCGTCAGGGCATGCATTTTGCTCCCGTGCTTGATATTTGTACAGAACAATGGCCAGGTGCATAAGGGTTGGCTGAAAATTCAAAACTGAGACATTTGGTCATGTCAACACTCCTAGTATTATGCGCACCGTGAAAACTTGTTCATCCCAGTTAGTGATATCAATGCCGTTCCTCCTTCCGTTGAAGCTTTGCGCAAACCAGGAGCGCCACGCCTGGTACTTCTTGGTTACCCGGCGATACATTCTGGATATATATTCGAAATTGTGCTGCTGTGCGCTTGTTAGTTCTTCTTTGTGATATGCCCTAACATCCAGAGCAAGGGCCAAGACAATGACGGAGGCAAGGTGAACTATCTCCATCCAGCCTTGAAACCTTAGCACATCGCTCCCAATATCTGGGTAGTATCCTTGGAAGGAATCACGGCGTAGAGAAGATTCCTCTATTGACAAATTAAACAATGAAAATAAACCATGTGAGAGAGAAAAATCAAACATACCCATTGTGAGATCCAGCCAGAACAGACAAATCCTGGTATAAACAGCCCACATTGGCCTGGGGTCAACATTCGTGAGGACCCTCTCCTTCATAATGGTATGGAGAAAGTGAGCTGTTGACTCATCAATCATGGCTGCAACACAGAAATGCCCTCCGACAGAGAGACAGCCTTGTAGCAGAGAACTGGAAAGCGGAGGAGCTCCTATAACCATGTGCTGAGTAGCTACTGGCATGATGCTAAAGATGTCAGTTGTATGAAATTAAACATATTTCAATGCATCTCACAGAGTTCCTTGACCTGGCGAAAGGACAATAGCCTCATAGACACTTGTCTTCGATGCTTTCACTGGGTCCCAACCTTCAAACGCCAGAGAGTTGAGGATATCTCGGCAGTCTGGGTGCTCCAGCAGCCAGATCTTGATCCCTGGGCCAGCGATAAACACTCGAGTCCAGGTCATATCGGAATGAGGGATGGAAAGTGTACGGGAAGTTCCAAAGATCTGCCAATTAAGCGGTTTATATGGAGGCGTGTCTGAACCACAGCCATTCAAGTGGGCAGTCTGTGCATATGCCACATCCTCCAAGTCCAGTCCACTGCCATAGATGTTAATTTACTATGCAAAGGAGGAAAAATGAGTCAGTCACCTTCCCAGCAAGGGATTCAAATGAACATTGTGTCCGCCAGGGATGGAGAGGGCATTTAGTATACGTCCATCTGCCTTTTTGGCCTCGTCAATCAGATTTGAGACGGTAGTTGTCTGAATGCTGCTGGTGAAATCAGTGCCCTCCTCATCCTCGGACCCTAGAGCAACCATCAATATGCTGAATGTGGATTTCTGATCCAGTCGATATTCACCTTGCTCTGCTAATGCCTGGACTTCGATTTGCTGATGGGGAGGGCAAAGCAAGCGGAGTCGTCGCTCAATATCCTGGGAGAAGCTACCCGTCATGCCACATATCATGCCCTCGATGAAAAGCACACGCTTGACACGACATAAATGAACATGCTGAAGAACCGTCATGCCATCCCAGGCAGTAACATGCACAACCAGAATGTTGGACTCCAAGGAAGATGCTGGCAAGGTCGGAATAGATTCTTCACTGTATTTCACACACTGAAGATCATGCTTGGTTGACTCAATGACCGGTCGAAGCAAGCTTGACTGTATCTTCTCCTACAATTTGTGTCATTACAAGATCAAACTTAATGGAAAGCACATACGGAGCATGCATGCAAAGGGAAATCATATCCCAGTTTTTCACCATTTGGATATTGTGCTTGAAAATGTAATGGTTCCCCAGATATCTAGATTTGATAAGAGAATGTCTCGGGTTTCAACATCAAAACCTACCAGTCCAGGAAGGCCTTCAATTTCTCTGTCATCCTCACTGGAGTCCTCATTGGATGAGTCTTCTGAGTTTTCTGCCTTCTTCTTCTTGTAATCTCTCCTATGTTTCTTGCGCTGTTTCTTGGGGATGGGGGAGAATTGAAATATGTCAGGTGCTTTCCTCTTGCGGTCACTGAACCGTATTCCCATCCCCTGGGCAGGTGGACCATCTGGCACTAGCTCTGCTTGCATGTATTAGCCTTGTCAGCGGAATGGTGAATTCAGGTAATTGCCTTTGGACCCCTTCCCCATTACTATTGTGTATCTGGTCCAGTCAGCACCGTCTGCTGGACTTGTTCATTGTTGTCTGCTACCACCTCTGTGATTTGTATTAGCTTTACCATGGAATGAGAAATGTGCTGGCTTGCCTTCTGGTGCCGGAGACAGCACCATGTCCTGGATGTATGAACCGCCATCCGGTACTGGCTCTGCTTGCCAAGGTTATATTAGCTTTAGCAGTTGAATGAACTTTGTGCAATTGCCTTCAGACGTCTTCTCTGGGACCATGTCCTGGTCATTTGGTATGGTAAGCACTGACTGCTGGACTTGTTGATCCTTGTCTGCTACCATCTCTGTCATCGGTATTAGCTTTATCAGTGGAACAAGAAATATGCTGGCTTGCCTTCTGGTGCCAGAGACGGCACCATGTCCTGGATGTATGAACTGTTGTCCGGAACTGGCTCTGCTTGCCAAGGTTATATTAGCTTTAACAATTGAATGAGAACTTTGTGCAATTGCCTTCAGACGTATTCTCCGAGACCATGTCCTGGTCATTCGGTATGGTAAGCATCGTCTGCTGGACTTGTTGATTGGTGTCTGCTACCATCTCTGTGATCTGTATTAGCTTTACCATGGAATGAGAAATGTGCTGGCTTGCCTTCTGGTGCCGGAGACAGCACCATGTCCTGGATGTATGAACCACCATCCGGTACTGGCTCTGCTTGCCAAGGTTATATTAGCTTTAATAATTGAATGAGAACTTTGTGCAATTGCCTTCAGACGTCTTCTCTGGGACCATGTCCTGGTCATTGGGTATGGTAAGCACCATCTGCTGGACTTGTTGATCCTTGTCTGCTACCATCTCTGTGATCGATATTAGCTTTATCGGTGGAACAATAAATATGCTGGCTTGCCTTCTGGTGCCGGAGATGGCACCATGTCTGAACTGCTGTCCGGTACTGGCTCTACTTGCCAAGGTTATATTAGCTTTAACAATTGAGTGAGAACTTTGTGCAATTGCCTTCAGACGTCTTCTCCGATACCATGTCCTGGTCATTCAGTATGGTAAGCACCATCTGCTGGACTTGTTGACATCAGACTTTTGACAAGAATCTTGTGATCTTGTACAAGACCTCACAAGACCCAACAAGACTGCAAGACACAGCCAAAGTGCTGCAAGATCGCAAGACCGCAAAGCCAGAGATGATTCTCACAAGATCACTCGTTCGACTCTGGCTGGGGGCATTAATTGTAAAAATTGAAAAGCTTGTGGGCATCACAGGGTTGTCATAATTTTTCAGAGGACTCCTCATAACTCTCACAGCCCTCTTGTCTCTTATTACTACATTTTTCAAAAGCTTTTGCACAGATTTTCTTGCACTTTGACCTTGTGAGCTTGTGTGGTGGCTATGCCACAAGGTCACAAGGCCCGAAAGACCGCAAGATTTTTGTCGAATGGCTGATGGATCCTTGTCTGCTACCATCTCTGTGATCGATATTAGCTTTATCAGTGGAACAAGAAATATGCTGGCTTGCCTTCTGGTGCCAGAGACAGCACCATGTCCTGGATGTATGAACTACTGTCCGGTACTGGCTCTGTGCCAAGGTTATATTAGCTTTAGCAATTGAATGAGAACTTTGTGCAATTGCCTTCAGATGTCTTCTCCGGGACCATGTCCTGGTCATTTGGTATGGTCTGTGCCGTCTGCTGGACTTGTTGATCATTGTCTGCTACCTTCTCTGTGATTGGTATTAGCTTTATCGGTGGAACGAGAAATATGCTGGCTTGCCTTCTGCCATCCTGCCTCCATTAGGAAGGGAAAAGGAAGGATTCCATGCCTCATGGTAGGGCCCATACATGTCCTGCCCAATGTTCTCATCGTGACTCATAGGTGATGGTATCATCCCTACATAAGCATATTAGTTTCATAGGCTGGATGAGATTTCTTATTATAATTGCCTCGGTGAATTTTTGCTGTGTCGAGCGTGAAGAGTGGATGCCAAGGCTCATCAGAAGGTGTAGGGTTCACAACACCAAGATTCATATCTTGGGGTGGATGCAAAGTCTCATCCTTATCCCAACATGGATCTGGACCAGCAGAATAGGCGAGAACACCCTTGACTGCTGGGTTAATGTCCCGGTTGACAATTCTGAAATTCCTGTCTGGTGTGCGTGGAATTCCACCTGGAAAACACAGTAAGACTTCAGAAACACCATTTGCTACAATTACCCTCTGAGCCCTCTGAGCATAAGGGCAACTGCGCTTCCTGTGTTTCTATGATTGCCTCAGAACTCTTGCCATTGGGTGCAGTCATTTTGTCTGAAGGTGCAGCTGAGTCAGGACATGTATATTGGGTTCCGCCTCTCACCTTTGGCACCTGGCAGAGCGAGTCCTGAGGTGCGGTTTCCGCTCAATGCAAAATTGAGTGCATCTGCAACATCCGGAGCAGGGCCCAGCCTCTGCTTTTTCTTTGTCTGGATTTTGGACACTACTAAGAAATGCGGTCAGATTTTCATATACATGTAAAATTAAGACATCAATAGAATTGGAAAATTACCTATGCCCGATAGAGGCGGCGCGGAGGATGACAGGGGTTTGCCTTTTTGGGGCAAGCCAGGGTCAGCTGTGGTCTTTTGATAACGCGCTTTGACTTCTTGCGAATGGCGAGTTGCGATCTCAATTTGGGTACGAAAATCCAATCTCGATGTTTGCACTTCCAACTGCTGCCTCTTGAGGAGCTCATGGAAGTCTACTTGATCTTCTGGCGATAGGTCATCATAGACGACGAATTTCTGGTGATGCTCAGTGGAATGAACATGAGGAGGCAGAGAAAGTCCTCTTGTCAATGGTCCCAGTTCTACACACTCCACATCAAATGAGATGGGAGCATGGTAATACTGGAGGACAGGATCCTGGGGGTCCACAATGTCATGGGCAGGAGATGGTTCAATATCAGAAGGCCATCCCTCTAGTGTTGGGTCAAAAATTGCGGTTTCCCAGGGGTCCAAAGCCTTGACATTGATATTTTGCGCCACTATCCCAAACTCGCGAATCACCGTGTCCGGAAATTGACCAGCACATAGATTGCGTATGGCGGTTGTGACAGCAAGCTCGGCGGCCCAAAGTCTAGATCCAATGCAACGATAATCCGTAAGAAAGTGATGGGTCTAAGCATTGTGCATCAGTAATCAGTTCTCTGTGGAGAACAAAAGGATTCATACTTGGAACTGGCTCCGCAGAGTAGCAGAAAGCTTCTGCAAGTCGTAGTCTGAAACCACAGAGATTCCCTATGAATAAAAATAATGGGACACAGGCAATAACAGCCTGTAAACAGTGATTTCACCGCAGCCTTGACGGTACTCCCTTCAAAGAGTGAGTAAGACAAAGAATTGTAGGGCTCAATATCTCACTCCTTGTACCCTTGGGCCACTTTGAGGATGAAATGTGTGTCCCAGATTGTACTACCCTGACGCTGTACATGTAGTTTGTGTTAAGCAAAAATCAATGATCAAGCAAGAACCTTACCTCCAGTAGCCAGATTAGTCCAGCACAAACGCCTCGCAGATTTTTTTCAAACTTTTGTAGTCTGTCTTTATCTTGAGCTTCTCCCAACCAGCGGAGAAATGCCAGGGATTCTGGCGGTGATTCACGGGGTTTGCCCAATGTGGACCCCGTGGGCGGTGATTCACGGGGTTCACCCAATGTGGACCCGGCGGGCTGCGGCTCAACTCCAGCGGTTGTAGGCTCAGGTTTGCTTTCCTCTTGTTTTAACCTTGGTTTGGCCAGGATGTCTTTGACCAGAAGATCCAAACTTGTGCCCCATTTGTGACATGCTTTCAGAAACTTGGACACATCAGCATTGTAGTTTGAAATTTTGCGTACTCCCACCTTCTCGTTGCGGCGCTCTGTGGGCACTCCAGGACGGGGATTGGCTAATTCATTAGCAGGCATGGCTGGTCCCAGATACCAACTGAGCAACAGGTCAAGAGTATGGAAACGGAGCAGAGTGATCCACAGAGCTGAAGCTGCTCTGGAATTCCAGGCTGCATTATCCTTTTCCTTGAAAGCCAGACGTAGTTGAAACTCGGGGAGGTCGGGGTCTGGGGGTTTGGTATTACATCCTTCCACATCGAGAATTTGGAGACGATGTAAACAGGGATATAGATATTCTGGACAACCAGCCAGAAGGAGATCGTTGGACGTCAAACGTTTCCAAGACCCGGTTTGAAATGCGAGAGACCGCCATTTGTAAGCTTGGAATGCAGGAGTAGTGCTGAGTGTAATGCTATCACTAGCGCTAGGGCTAGCACGATGCGCCATAAGGGAAGTGATGACAGACAGGTGGCGGTGAGAGCCGTTCTGGAACGGCTCTCACCGCCACCTGTCACACATAATCACTAGTACTCATCAAAAATAACAAAATCCGAGCCCAGCTAAACATGTACAATATATAAGGGAATACAGTGTATCGACACGGACATCCTTCTGACACATAGTCCGAGAAGTTCCCGTCGGCGTCGTGTCGTGGTATGTTACGATTGGGGGGTACCGCACCGCGCTCGCGTTCACCGTCACTGTGTTGCTATTGTAGTCGAACCCTGTGGCTGGGCGCTGGGCACTGCCCATCTTCTTGACCTCGCCGGTGAAGATAGCAAGTTGGTCATTAAAGCGTTGATGGTATTGACCAAGCTCAGGATCTCCCCAGACAGGGACAAGCCGATCTTCTTGATCAAATTGCCTCTGGCGACGGCAGCCTGCTTTGAAGTCAGCAGGCACAACTGGCAGAAAGAATTGATTACATACTGTGGCGTCAGATTGTCCATACTTGTAACGTTAACTGAACGAAGCAGATCAGGAAGTGACGATCGCAACAAGGAAAAGAGCTAACGTTGTTCCGCGAGGTCCTTCCCCTCCGTGCCGAACTCTCTAGCCGCGTTTTTCAGGTCAAGGATCTCGCAATGGATTGCACTTGATTGTTCAGGTTTTGTGCCATGAGATTGACATTGCCTGCAACGGTCTGGATAATAGGTTAGCACATGTACTTGGGGAACAGAAACACTACGCCAACCTTCCACCCTTCAACATCCCCATAGTTTCCTTGACCATGGCCAAAGGAAGCACAAACCTCTCGAGTTGGATCGTAACGTTGGCCGATCGAGAGGGATGCCGGTTTCGAATAGTAACGGTGAGTGACATTGGGACATGGAGTCTGGCTGTAGGAGGCATGTCGAGGAGGACGATGACCTCGTCAATTGGAGGTCGAAGCGGCGGTAGGGGAAAGACGCTCGTTGTTAGGGGACCTCGTCCGCCAGATCCCAGTATTCTGGAATTAGTTCAGAATGAATGAATGACATGGACACCACCAAAACTTACCGCCTTCAATCCGACTTCATATTTACCCGGACCGATGATGTCCGCCTCCTCGAGGTCGAGGTCCTCCCCTAGGTCCATACTGATGCGACAAACATCACAGAATTCATCGCCGGTAAGGTAATCTGAAGCAAGTCAGTCAGATATCTGCAAATACTCGTTGAAAGGGACTCGCCTGAAGGAATATTGTTGTCAGTGTCGATGGACGCCTACATCACCTTGGCATGCTCGTTATCCTGCCCAGAGTCAGACGGTCGTCCTTTGCTCCAAAGAAAGGAAGCACAGACCTCTCGAAGTAACTTGACGCAAGCCACCTCCAACCCCCAGGGGCCCACACATTCCATCTGCGCGGTAACGACCCCCGCCCCGCCGTCGCCATCGTCCCAAAAATTGTGGTCATACGTCCGCAGATCCGCGACCCCTCCATGCGCCCCGGCAGCGCGTTTGTACACAACCCCGTATTTGACCTTAATCGCGTCCAGGGTCGGCACAATGAGCGTCTGCAGCGTCTCCGTCATGTCCTGCAGCTCAGGGTTCTCCAGCGGCTCGGCGCCTACGGCGGTCGATTGTATAGAGACATTCCCCAGCGGCCCCGCGGCTGATGAGATGGAGTGTCTTGACGACGCTCACTCCTGGCTGCAGGACGCCAAAGTTGATGCCCTTGATGAGACTCGGCGAGCTCTCGTCGTCGAGAGCGATCATGTTGTCTGCGTGAAATCGCAAGCCGGGGTCCCAACCCATTGGACAGACTCCGTACCGGTGCCATCGATCTCAGTAGGCTGGAGGAGCACGTCCGCCATGACCTCCAGCTCCCGGTTATCCGCATTCGTCACCTCCACGAGGATGGGGTAGTCTTCGTCGAGGTATGCGGGCGCCTTGTGAGATAGCGTCATCACGATACTGTGCGGCCGGTGGCGGATACTGCGAAGCTCCATTCAGATGTTATTATTCTCGACGCAGAACGAAAGGCACAAACATGACAGAAGAAAAGTCTTCCCGCGCAATCGGCAGGAACCACGGAGGCTCGACAGAGCTGAGCCACCGTCCCGCGGACGCAATGCTTCCGCGCCGCCCTGAGGGGTCGAATGGGATCTGAATCGTCCACGGGCCCTCCGATAGGGTTAATATGACTTTTGAAATCTACGAAGCAGATGAGAGTTAGCCACGGGAAATGCGAACCAATCGGGGCGAAACCATACCTTGAACGACACGGGGGTGTCGGAGGATACCGATCCAGTGAACACGATACACGCGCCAGGCTGCCAGCGCAAATGGGCTGCTGGGGAACCAGCGGCGCCTGCAGCCGAAATGAGGCCCAAATCAACCCGCTGAACAAGAGGGACCTCTGACGTTTCGGAAACGGCGTGCCGCACGACGACCGGTGGCAGATTCCCAGAAAATCAGATGTCCAGAGAGGAGAAGGGCAGGGATGGGACGGTGGCAGTCGTTGGGGGCAGTCAGGCACAGCTGGAACGCCGCTGGTTCGCCCACTTTGACTTCGGAGGTCCAGAACACAGCGCTCGAGCCAACTGGTACACAAAACGTCAGACGCAGAAACGGTGGTCGTCTGGCTGACAGAAAGACGTACACATTGGGCGCGATTCAGCAAGATCTACGACCATTGGCTCGGGATCCGGCGTTGAAGGCACCGAACTCTGGGGAATATGTAATGAGGGACGAAAGGCAGTGAAAGGAAGAGTCTATCTAACTTGGAGAACAGCGAGCAAGTCTTCCTCCAACGAAGCTGGGTCGTCGGACTCTTCACCACCTCGAAACAAAAAGTCAGCGTGAAGAACGGCAAAGGTCAGCAAAAACCTCTCACCATACCCAAGCATCTCGACCAGAAGCCGTATGCTCAATTCGACAACGCCCAGTTGTCCAGCACACGCATACCAGGTCGCAAGGAGGGGCCGTAGCAACAAGCCCCATTTTTCTCGGCGATAGCTTTTCGCTATGCGCTCGAAGAACCTGCAACAAGAGCTGTAATGCAAGAAATGGGCCAAGCCTCAGTGCGTGCGTACCGAACAGCCATCTCGAATTTCCCCGACTGCGGTAGGCGATCCACAACGTTAAGTGGCCCTGATTTCGGTTCTGCGAATTCGCCGGCGCGTACTTCTTGAACAGCTCGTACGTCTTCGTGTACAGCTGCGGGCCTATCGTCAGTTTGGGGGCTTAAGGATGCGTAGACGACGGCTTGTGTACCTCCAAGATAATGACAAGGTGCTCGACCTTCTTTTCGTTCATGAACCCCGGGGACGGGTTCCCGGGCGAGCTTTGATTTTCCTACAACCGCGAGCGATAAATAAGAGCGGAGGGGCGCCGCAAATCGTAACTCACCTCTGCGGCCACGAGGAACCGTTCACGCCGCGCCGCGGTGCATTTTGCCGCCATGTAGTAGTAGTACCCCAGGTGCTGCAGCGCGTGGCTGGGGTTTATCCCCATCATCCGCATCGCCTCAATTTCTAATGCGCTACTGGGGACGGTGACGGACGATCGCATGGTTGCTGCCACCAGCGCAGGATTGACTGGCCGGCGGTCGGGGATGACCAGCTTGGACTGCGTACCGTGCTCCAAGAGTTCCGCGAGAATGCAGTGCCTATAGGCGGGCACGTCAAGTTCAGAAAAAATGTGGGGGTGGATTGACTCACTGCCGAGCGATCCAGCTCCAAAATTCAAAGGTCTCCTCGCCGATACCCCCGGGAGAAATCACCAAACTTGCGGATGTGCGTACTGTGGTGGGACAGGGCGAGGGCAATGCTCGTTGTTGTAGAGATAAAGTTTCGCTACCTGGCTTCAAGGGTGAGTGCTGTGCCGCGAGCAGAAACGAAACATTTACTTTGATGTTTATACAATCTGCCAGAACCTTGGCCTCTGCCCAGCGCTTCGTGCGTGGGGGCAGGATCGCCGTCGACCCGAACATTATGACCAGCATTCCATACGTGTCCTGGTAGTGTCTGTACAACGGTGTGAGATTCATGGCCCATGTACCAAGAAAATAAATCCACTTGAGGGCGATGTGGTCTTCTCCGCAAAACTCGGCGAAGCAAGCCATCTTATACTCGTATCTCACGGTCCAGCCTTCAGGTCGCAGTAGCCGGCCAAGACCCGCGGTGCCCACAGGCGTGTACGGCATCGGGTAGGAAGAAACGGCTTGAGAGTGTCTATTGCGTTTCCGTCGTACGCGTTTAGAATGGGCTGTATAGTATTCTAGGGCCGGTTTGTAGAGTGCTTGCTGGAGGCTAGAAAATAGTCTGTTAGTGCATGCCGTGAATCGACTGGAAGGCAAACCTTTTCACAAAGAGCTCTTGCCCCAATAAATTCTCTGCGACGTGTTTGAGCATGAGATTGCGGCGAGTCAAAAAAACCGAATGAAAGGAGCGGGATGTCAAGAGAACCGCATGCAAAACAGAGAAAAACGAGAGGAGCTTACATTGGATATCGTCTGGTCGGGTTGACAAGCATGATAATCTGTCCACCAAGTTTGCCTCCATCAAAGACGTACATTGATGTTGTGGGTGGGAGCTTCCCACGTCGAGTCCCCTGTACGCCCTCGACCTTCGCCTGTCCACCAACTTTCCCTTCGATACCGACTTCGAGCGCGACTCAAGTCACTTTGCTGGCGAAATCATTTTTTCTTTTTTTTTCCCATTCAATTTGCCCCTCGCCGCGCACGGCATGTTGGGCATCCTTCTACACACACTATAGAACTAATGAGTCTACTCGATAATCATTGTTGACTGTCTCCACAAAAACAGTAGAAAGTTGTTTACAGGACTACGCTTGAAGGAGGAAGGTGGCGAGAATAAATGATTACAAGACTGGTACCGTAATCAAACCTAGTCCTACGGCGCGACTGAATTTACAAAGTCCATGCTCAACCATTATAAGGTCGAAGACAATTTGAGCTTGCAGGTTGTCTGGGAAATGTCTGCGAACAGCGTCATAAACGGTTTGGAGTGCCGTCTTCACCTCATTAAATTCAGGCTGTTTCGGTTTTCCCCGTGTGGTCTTCGCTGCATTCTTGGACTTTTGTTCAGACTGTTTCCTTGCTGGAATCAGGCCCAACAATTCCAACCCAGCAGCCGCTCCCCTATTGAGAGTGCAAATCGCCTTCGCCATCTCGTCCAGTGTGGGAGGTGTTACGAGACCGGCATAGACGTAATCGGCCGTCAAAAGGTACCCTCCAAGCGCTCCAAGCTCCATGAAATGCTTTGGGCTTCCAGCGGTGAGGAATGTTCGGCACTCTCGAAAGGTGGGCATGTGACGCTCGGAATCTTTCGTCGTGATTCTAAGCAAGTTCTTCAAGCTGTGATTTTCCACTGCCTTTTCATATGTGGCACCAAGTCCCACATTCCGACCATCGTTGGGCTGGCCGTACGCCGCGCTGTCACAAAAGAAGGCCAAGGATGGCGCCGGTTCTCCGGATTGCACAAGAACATCACTAGCCTCTTGTCGAGCTTGAATGAAATCAGCGTTGTCCTTGTATCGTATACGGCTTCCAGGGTCTAGGAAAAATGGTGTTCCCCATGTAATGCCGCGGAAAACGAGGGCGCTGAAGAAAGTTGATTGAGTGGCGGGTGAAGAGAACAGTCCACTCTCAATCGCTCGTCGGCGTGAGGGGGCTAGCTCCCGGAATGGTAGAAGCTTGTCCATCTTTGTCGCCAGTGCTATCTGATATGCATTTGGACTGGCAACAGGGCCGGCGACAACAGCGAGTGCATCTTCCAGAAATTGCAGAAACAACTGAAGTCTCGGGTTTTCGTGACGTGGCTGCCGTGGAGCAGCGAGGGTATGAGAGGGTAGAGGAATAATATTCTGTGCAGGAAGAATGACAGGTCCATTTCCATTTGGAATACTAGCCATGTCGCCATCTGTGAGAGCTAATTGTGCAGCTGGGGGTATATCGGGAGCGAGCGTAGCTGGAGTTATATTGGATCCGGATGCGTTGATAACACCAAGGATGAGGTTGTGAATCTCAGCCATTTTACACGACTGTTCAGAGTCTGGCATCGCAAGGGGGTGTGATTTCAATGCAACCTTGAGCCGTGCGATGGAGGCAGCGCCTATGGTCCATTGACGCGAAGGTCCAAGGATATCACGACGCAAGTTATTGTAGGCGTCCCAAACTTCCTGAAGATAGAGTGAATGAACACCGATGGTCTCCAGAAGTGTGGTGATGAAGAAGGCTTGGTGGCGGGGTATGTCACCCTTTACGATCGGAAACCCGAGCCACCGAGAGATGATGCGTTGGGTGTGGCTCAGAACCTCTCCAAGCTGCTCCTCCTGTCCAGCAAGATCACTGCTATAGAGCCGTGGTTTCTTGTTGCTGTATAGGAAAGGAGTTGCCGGGATTTGGAGTCCGTAATGGGATGGAATGAAAATGTACTCCTTCGACCTGCGCTCAATGAGATTTTTGACGTCCCGTGTTAGACGAGAGATCCAGTTGTTTTCGGTGGTGACGGTGCAAGCAGTTCGGATCTGCTCAACGCAGAAGATCTCTAGCCACTGCCATGCGACGACACTGGTAAGCATGATACTTTGTCGATCCATTCGCTGCCAAATGACCGTCATTGCATCGTTCTGGATAAGGGAATTGATGCTCGGCCAAATATTTTTGATGTGTTCAGCCGTCTCGAGGGCCGCAGGTTTTCTATCAAGCGCTTGATAAGCAGCGCGAAGCTTCTGGGAGGTTTGTAGAAGGGACTGGGTGTTTTTAGAGCTTGCCGCCAGGCTTGCGTCCCGAATTGTGAAAAGGTTGGCGTCAATGGCTTCATTTGTCAACATTTCCACGAAACGGACAGGGGACGCTTTGAATCGAGTTACATTATTTTATGTTTCGAATAAATTCAGTCTAACCTGCGAGGTTTGTGTGCGCATCCGGATTCACTGCACATGTGGTACCGATGTCTTCCATCTCTACATCACTTGCATGGAGTTGGTGATCTACCCATTCTCCCTGCATCGGTATTGAAACTGCCTCCTTCAGTCGTGTGTAACTATCATCAAGCAATACTCTCTTCCCTGAATTCCTATGAGACTGATTTAATCGAGAAAAATTCAAAACATACTGGGGTTCTCTGTAGCTTCAGGATCCTCTGTCTCGGAGACAGACCGAGGACGTTTCCGAGAATTAGATTCCGTATCTCCTAAACCTGATCAGGGGGATGTTTAGGTATGTAAGTTGTAACTCACCAGTGTCGAGAAAGACATCCTCGTTGTCGGGAATTTGTGGTCCATTCTCCTCCTCTTCCTCCAATCTACCAGTCCCCTCCCCCTCCTCTGTTAATTTCCTGGTCTCATCCTCTTCCTCCTCGTCTCCGTCGTAGCCCTTCTGCGGCTCATCTGTCGCATCTCCTTGCTGTTGTCTGCGGCGGGCTTCCAATCGTGCGGCTCGATCACCATGGCCGGATGATGGGCCTGCAGCTCCTGCCCTGTGGCCGCCTTCATCTTCTCCTTCATACCCATTCTCCATCTCAGCTTCAGGCTCCTCGTCCTGCTGCCGGCGCTTTCCGCGTGCTTCCATTCGTGCGGCACAATCATTTTGTGCTGGGTTTCCATGTGTACCAGACGATGGTCCTGCAGCTGATGCCGTGCTACCCCCAGCGTTCCTACCCTTGGACAAGAGAGGTTCTTGTATGTAAACACCGGGATCTACATCGACCGGAGCTGTCTTCGGCTTCTTCTTTTTCTTGGGTGGTTTGGGAGGAGTAGATTCTAATCAACATCAGAAAAAACATCTAAAGATTGAAAGGAATACGCACTGGCACACTCGGCGCATTTCCCCGGCACTGGTTTCTCTGGCTTGGGCATCGGTTCCGGAATTTCAGTGATCAGAGGGCCTCGATGGCCAATGGAAGGAATGTGCCTAGCAGTGTTCGCTTCATATACATCCCAACGGGCCCAGGCAGCGGAGCGGATGGCGTCAGAATTGTGCAAAGTGGTGTTGTGTTCGTAAACCCATTCCGGGTGGCCAGTATGTTGCCACCCAGGAGCAAACTTCCAGGGACCTGTATTCACTCGGCGGCCATCCTTGATCATGGTGAATGCCTGGAGGAACATGGCTGTGTCGATTTGGAGATTGTAGGTGGCGGGAGCTTGTAGAATGAAGTAATGGCAGATTAGGAGCAGAGACCGCACAAGGAACGTGACAAGGGATGTTTGCAGCATCATAATTGTGCCTTCGTGAATAAAAGTGGTGCGCTTAGTGGTACCAATAGGCTTCCAGCCTTTTTGTTTGCGATTCAAACATCTAGTCACAAAGGTCAGTTGCGGAGGAGGGAAGTGAAAATCACGGGGATAACTCACCCGGCATTCACCATCTCGGGAGGGAGAAGGAAAGCCTGCTGGTTTGGCAGAGCGGCGAAGGATAAGCGCCCAGAACCATTCATAATCTTTCGCGGAGGATAGGCAATAACGACGAATCGATATGCCCAAGCACACAACCGTACCCCATTTGGAGCAATGGGGGGCGTCCCACCGTGCCTGCGGCGACCATTAAAATTCACAGATAGGTGTTTGTCAAGGACAACAAAGACCCCAAGCTGAAAAAGGAAGAAAAATCCGGGTTCGTATCCTTTGGGGATGTCGGAGTTACAGGTCATGTTCGAGTACGATCCACAATTGTCTGCATCGTCAGTGTGCGCGCCGCCAAAGAATCCCATGTCCTGTCTGAGATCTGCTTTATCTGTGCCAAAGCGGTGAGTCAAAAGCTTGAAAACAAGGGGTTTTATTCACCCCCGCTTGCTTTCGCAGTCGCCAAGTTGAGCTGGTACGTGCCGTAGGCGTAGTTGTCATTGCTCCCTATTCTCGGCATGTTGACAAGCTCAGCTCGTTCTTGCAACCGCTCGCGTACTTCCAATGTTGCTTCCTTCATTGCAGCCATGGAGTATCGGGCTACAATCTGCAGGTGGATGGGATGAACACGTGTGAATATGGATGAAAAACCATACCTTAAGCAGTCTCTGCCGACTCAGGACATGGCCGTCCATTGATTCTTCACCCAGCTTGGCAGATGCTACCGGGGCGACTATGGATGTTGGTGTCTCATGCGAGAGAGCTAGCGTAAAGCAGCGAGCATCGTCCTGTACGGACTTCGATCTTTCGTATGCAGTACCTCCCGTCCACACTGGGTTTCTTCCTGCAGACTTCTGTGGCCGCAAGCGATTACGTTCCTTCCGAGGTCCCAGAATTTCTTGAGTACACGCATCCAGCTCATCCCTCATGTCCTGTGCTATCACACGTCTGCCGTATATTTCAGTAAGATTGCGGTGAAGGAATTTTGTTCATACTCGCTGGTCACCCAGACCTGCAGGACGTCTCCCTCTGGCCCTTGGGCATCCAGTGGCCGGGAGAAGACGGAATCTCCTTCCTTTAACTGAAGCCAACCTGTTGTGGCATACAATAAATAAAAGCACACTGGATGACGAAGTGTATAGTCGAGTTTACTCACCGGCAGCGAGCAACTGCTCCAGGTTGCCCCGTGGAACCTGTCTCTGTCGCTCATGCTCCCAAGTTTTTTGCAGACCTTTTCGTGATGTGTCTTGGTAGTAGACAAAGGTACGGCCTTCAATACGCCGACCCTCCACATCGACTCTCTTTGGGTGATTCTTGACCTCGAAGAGTTTTGTTTGGGTGGGGTCGCGGCTAGCTGTGTGCTTCACCCACTCTCCATCCGTTGGCGCCAGCTTGCTTTGAATTGGCATAATAGCGAAGACGCAAGCTTTAAGATCTGAGACCCAGACTCATAATCACATGTGAACTTGATCATGATCAGGGACCTGGGTGAACTAGCAAGAATCTAGCGATATAATTATTGGGCTTGGACGAGGAATTCGAAATTGAATACCTACAGAATCTCATGAATTTGTCTTGCGAGTTCAACTACACTGTATGTATGGTCCTACCATTCTACCTTCTTGTTCGGTGCCATGGGGCAGCGCCTCACATGCTATTCAAACTCCTCGTCGTCCTCCGCATTGCGTACGACATAAGCCGTGCCGTGCCGAGTGAAGTATTCCCGCCGGCGCATCTTGGGCGACGCGCTCCAACCGCCCACTGCGTCCGTGTCAAAAAACCTTGTGGGGCTGGGTCAAAGGAGAGGACGCGGCGACATAATAGCGAGAGATGGCTGGGTCGCTAGCCATCTCATGAGTCGATTAGCGAGCACCAGCAGAGTGGCACTGATGGAACGAGAGGTACCAGTGAGAACACGATCAACGATCCCGTCTCACCGATCCCGTCTCACGAAAAGCGTCCCCGCTCACGAAGAAAAAGCTATTATCCAGATTGACAGTGGCTTCCGTTGGCGCCCTGCGTGCCCCTCCCTCTGCATCTACACTCTACTCTACGCTCCAACGCACCTGTACTAGCCACGTCGAAGTGGGGGGACGGACATCTGCAGTGCGCGTTCAATGAATGCTATATATAGATGAAAGCAGAAGAACGACCTACATTCCCCACCGTGCTTCAGACGGGTAAATCGAATATGTCGATTATCGGTGTTGTGCAGTGCAGATGAGTCGGAGAACGTTTGATGCCGCGGTGGCTTGCGCACACGACGGTGAGCGGCACAATCGGGAGCTTCGGCTGTCTGTAACGACCTGAAGGCAGTTGCGTCGCCAGGATCTCCACACGATCTGCGACCTTCGCCGTTGAATCCGTGGTCCGCCCTCACTCAGTGCTTAAAAGTGAGCACATAATCATCTGCCGAAAGAAAAAATGAATGTACGTACTCTCGACACTCCAGTCCTCGTCCGAACGTGGTCCGCCCTCGCTTGGTACTTAAAATAGTCGTGAGCACATAATTATCTGCCGAAGAAAAAAATGAATGTACGTACTCTCGACACTCCAGTCCTTGTCCGAATTTTCAAAGAGAAGTACCTGCTCTGTCTGCTGATAACGCTTGCAGGTCGCTGATCGGGAGAACCCTTCGCGGACGGAATAGCGGATATGGGTCCAAAAACAAGGTTGGGACACCACAATTGCTCGCCAACGCGCACAGACTGCGCCAATAGTTCACGGAGCAGATGCAGATAGGTGATGCGGTGGCAAGGTAAAGGTGAATATGTGGGCCATGATCTCGGTCGGCATGCGACGAAGGGGGGAAAGGACAACTTCGGCATCGGAATTTTGGCATCCAATTCGAACTTCTCCTTAAGAAGCAGGTCCAGTGAGGACTGGAGGAGTGCTATTTTGGCGTCCAAGGCGGCCACGCGCGCACGTCCTTCAAGTTGAGAGATAAACTCGCGTAGAACGGGGATGTGGGATTCGAGGGGAGGATCATTCGTTCCCAGAACGTCCGGAGTCGATCCAGTAAGGAGTGAAAATGGCTGGTCCCAGGGGAAGACAGTGAAGACGTGCGAGAACTTGGGGCATGAATGAAGGGATTCCGAGTTCTCCATTGATGGAATAAAGACTCCACTAAACGCAAGACTGAACAAGTTGTACAATTGAGTTCGGAAAGTATAAATGAAAAAACTGCAGAACGAACATTCGGCAATAGGATGTCAGCCTTCCGACGATGGACGCGTTAGAAGCAAGCAAGACGCAAGGGTCTGTGTCCCCGCCAGCTTGACATCGCTCTCATGGGACAGGTCGTCGGCAGGTAGTGGGTAGGCTGGTGGTTGCGTGGAAGAGGCGCGTTCCCGATATGGAAGGATTTCGACGCGATCAAATTTCGCGCTTCTCCGTCTGAATGAGTTGTGCACTATCCTGATTCTAAAACGAAAGAAAGCTATGTATAGACAAGCGGAAAGCAGGTGGGAGTGGGAGTAGGTAGGCGTCCAAATGTAAAAATAACTCTGCGTCGTCTCTCGCTCGCATGTAATTATTCTCTTTCTTTCTTTCTTCTTCTCTTTCTTTCCCCGCCGCTACCAAGACGTCCTCCCTCAAGACAGGTGGAAACTCCGCATACCCTCTTGAATCCCAACACGCAACTTCTCCCGCATGATCGCCTTCGAGCTGTACTCGGGCAGCTTCAGGTAGTTCACGCACGTCATCACGCTCAGGAGGTAGTCGTCCACCGTAAGCGGTGCCTCGTGTGGCTTGCGCACGACGGTCAGCGGCGGGTTCAGCCCGCGGAAGCCGCCGATTGGTAGTTTCGGGCTCCCTGTGACGAACTGCAAGTAATTGCGCCGCGTCGTCGCATCATACTCTGCCAGGATCTCCACAAGGTCGCGTATTGCGCGACTCTCGCCGTTGAAGCCGTGGTCTGCCTTCAGAGCCTCGCTTAGCGCTTGAAATGATCGTGAGCATCGGATTGTCGGCACAGAGAATGAATGAACGTACTCTCGACACTCCAGTCCCCGTCCGAATTCCCAAAGAGAAGTACCAGCTCGTCCGCCGAAAACGCTTGGAGGTCGCTGATCGGGAAGACTTTGGAGAACCCTTCGCGGAAGGCCTTTGCTTGGAGTTGTGCCCCTTGGCCGATGATGGCGTCCAAAACCTCGCGGACATACTCGTGGACGTTCTCTTCCGTTACTGCGATGTCACGCCCACCAGGCTAGGAAAGGGGAATGGGTTAGGCTCGGTTGACATAGAGGATACCCGAAAACTTACCCGAAGCTCAATGTCGTATCCGGGAATGGTAAAGTCAAGCGCCAGGTCATCGATGCTGACAGTTTCGAGCAGGGCGACTTTGCGCTTCAGCTGTAGGAAGGAAGCTCGTTAACCCACCGTCATTGCGTTAATGCTCAGAACAAACCTTGTCATTTTCTGCCTGCGCTTTTGCCGAGACAATAGTTTGGATCTTACCGAGCGAATTAGCGAGAGAAATGTCCACGAGCTGTCGCGGCGTGAGCAACAATCAACAATGTAAGGGCAGATAGAACAAACCCTGAGCGTCGCAACGGTTAGTGGGACCTCTTCGCCAAGAACAATCTTGAGGAATATCTTGTTCAACGACAAATCAATGATGCGAGAATCGAGCATGGCCTTGGCTACAAATTGGCCTATCACTCGGAAAATATGGGTGCGTTTTCTTGGAGGTAGAAATGAGAACCACGGCAAGATGAAACATGACAAAAGCTTACTGTCCCCCATCGCTCGCGATGTCCTCGGGGCTGATTGGTGCTGGGTACAGACCGCTCGGGTGGTCGACATACGGACTCGTGCCCGCAGCATCGCCATCTTGCCATATTTTGAGATCTTTTCGTGCAAACTCCTTGGACACGAGCGAGTAGAACTCGAGCGTCGGGCCGAGCCAAGTCCCGACTTCCTCAAAGTACTCGACTTCAAGCACCGACGACGAGGACCCATACAGCTCAAAGACCTTCACCGCAGACTCCAGAATGTGCTTGCGCGAAATCCGGACCTTTTGCCGCTGCAGCTGACCGAGGAAACCAATGCCTTTGTCCCGTCTTGAAGTGTCTTGGACACGAGCCTGCTGACTCTGCCACTTGTGAATCAGCCGAGCGTATCCGAAGGACGTCGACTGGAGGAAATTGTATCGCGTTGCGAATGGGAAGAGGAACGGGAAGTGCTGCGGTAAATCCAGCGCCCAATCTGGTAGACAAGAACTACAATCACGAATCGGAGATCATTTTTGGTACCAGTGGATTGCGGAAAACTTACCTTGCAATGGGCTCTTCCAGTTGACGCGTCAGCTTTCTGGTAAGGACGAAAGCGTAGGGCTCGGTGACCGACTCTTGGAACTCCCTTCCCCGCCTTCTGGCCGAACTAGGTGAACAATTAATCGGGCGTTGTTTCAGTGCAGAAAATCAAGGGATCACACCGTCGGTCGCCGGCGCTGGCCCAGAGCCCTTCTTGCACTTGACCGTATATATAAGCTGCTCTCCGCCGCCGCGGGTAGTGCCGGAATCGTCGGTTGTGGCGCGTCGCCTGGTGTAGGAACCACTGAGCCAGTGAAACCCGATGCAGCCAAGGCGGCGAGCATACCCGACAGTCATGATCCGCTCCCGAGCAACCCTGCCACGCGGGGCCGCAGGTAGTCGTGCAGAGCCTGGAACGTCGCGATAGCGTGGATGGAGACGACGATGTTGTGCAGATTCCGGGGCACGTCCGACTCGTCTCCAGCTACCAGATGCAGGCGGAGCTGTCTCGTCAATAGTGAGGGCGAACTCCGTTTCAAATCTGAACGTAGAAAATGGTGAGTATCTTGCAAACAACTTGGAGAATGGGACCCCCACCATCAACACCTTGAGCAACGGTGATGACGTCAAGCGACTCCATCCGCGTAAGGCTCTCCTGGAACTTCTTCACGAACGTTGAGAAAGGTGTTGGCGCGCCATTGGTCACCTTCATCCTCCGCCCAGCAAACACTTCGAGTAGAGGTTCCTTCCGCTTCGCCAGGCTCACTAACCCACAAAGTCAGCCATTGAATCAATGCCTTGAAAAAGATAACGGCAACTCACACTTGCGTTCCCCATCCGTCGCAAACTGCAGCAGCCCATCCACCACCCTGCTCTGCAACAGCTCAAAACTCGACACGAACGGATGCGGTGCCCCAAACAGCTCCGCCATTTCTCGCAGTGCCTCCGCTACGTCCTTCTCCGATCCGTCCTTCCCGATCCGCTCACGAGCCGCTGCAGCGCCCCAAACGACCCATCGCCCGCGCCATTGACGTCCCCGGAAAGGTACTTGAACTGGATGACGCGCGCGCAGAGCGTGATCGCGTCCTCGGGCTCGAGACACTCTTGAGGCCGTCCGCATCGAGGAAACTGACCGTCTTGGGGAGGCCTGTGAGTGTCTTGACCCGTACGGGCGTGATGACGCTCGCCGCATAGACGTCGATGAGGATGGGGACCATGAGCTCCGTGAACCGTCCGACCACCGCGGGCTTGGAGCGCAGCAGTTCGAAGCGATCCGGCGCTGGTGCACTCGCACCGTCTTCGGGCTCCGCGACCGCCGTCTCGACCGAGGTGGTGTCATCGGCGGGAGCAGCCGCGGACGAAGATGCCTTGGGGGTCGAGGGCTCGGAGATGAGCATAGCGGCGGCGAGCAACGCATGCGAGGCCTGGCGCGCCGCACGTTCTGCTTTAGCCTTCGCCTTGACCATGTGCGCGAGCGACTTCTCCTTGTACCCCTTGTGGTCAAAGACACCATCTGAATGAACAATTAGTTTCCACCTCGAGGAGCAACGATTGAGAACAAGAACCCACCCTTCGGCAGCGGTGGCATGAGCTCTGAGATGAGACTCAGTGTATCCGACTGGTGGGCCAAGTTCTCCATGACCGTACCCGTCAGAATCTGATACAGCGTATCGACAATGTCAGCCTCGAGCAGCGCAAGCGTGATCTTCGGGCTCGCACGCGCCGCAGTCGCCAACGCGCGCACAAGGGGTGTGTACGTGTTCGCCGTGACGAGCGGCGTGCCTGCGGGGAAGAGCAGTATGTTCACCGCGCAGATGAGGTCCGTGTCGACGAGCGCCTCCAAGTTCTCGACACTCCCGGTGGTACGAATCGATCACGCGGATAACGCACAGACACGCAAACTCGACGAGCCACTGGTCGGAGTACGACAGGCAGTTGTGGATGATGGGCCACACGCCGCGGATCTGCGCAGAGTGGTCGGGAGAAGTCAAGGTAGTTGAGGAGGGCCGCGAGGCCGCCTTCGCGTACGATAGAGCTTGGGAACTCTTCTGAGATTTTCTCCATCGTCTGCGTAACGGATAAGTACCATGGATAGATGCGCGTCGGGCTGCATTTGATGATCGCCGCGTGTGCGCTGATGCGTACCGTATCCGCCGCGGTGCATGTACTCTGTCTCCTCGTGTTCCTCCGGCTCGTCAAAGTCGTCAGGCACACCACCTATTAGGTTATGGATGAGCTTTGAATTGCACTGAACGCAACAGCGCAGGCTTACCACCCTCTCCCTTGGACTCCGCCGCCTGCAGCACGTCCTCGACGCCCTTCCACGTGTTGTAGCTCAACAGCACCCTTACGCCGCCGTTGATGAGGAGCCTGTAGTCTCCGCCCATGCCCTCTCCACCCGCCGGATCTCGCACACTGCTCCACTCTCTTCTCGACGCTCCCGCGCATCGTCAGTGTATACCGCGCACAAAACCCTTCTCTATCCATATCCATGATCCACTCGCCCTGCGCGCCGGCTTGGCTCTGCCGCGCCACATCTGGGGGACGAGCAGCGACCACAACTGGAGCCACACGCGCTTCTTGTCGAACGAGTTTGGCGATGCAGTCGTTCGGGTGGAGGTGGCTGATCGTCTACACCCGGGCTGGTATCGCGCCGTGCAGCAGCACAGAGAGCGTGCCATCGAACTGCGCCATCGCGCCGTACGTCTTCCCCACGTCCATCCGCCCCAACTCCTCCTGCCCGCCAATCGTAGACGCTCTCAGTGGCCTGCCGCTCACCTGCGCCAGCACCACCGTCCCCCGGTCTCGCACATGCCCCTCGGCTGCAATCCCCGGGCCCGAAAACAGCTTCCCGACAAACGGCATGGTGCTCCCCCGGTGTAACGAGACGAGCGCGGCGTCCAGCAGGTCCGCATCAGCGGTCACGAACCCCTGCACGTCATACACGCACTGCCCCGCGTAGTGATTGATCCCAAACGCGCGGGGCTTCGCAGAGAGGTTACCCGTCCCGACACCGCCTGCGCTTGGTGGGAGAGGCGTCGCCTGGAACGACGGTTGCGAGCCAAAGCGTCCGACAAGCTCAGCAAGCAGCTCGTCATCCCGCTCCGCGCTCGTGCGGTCGTTGCTTTTGCCAGAGGACGAGGGAGGCACGGCCGAGGATGGGGAGAATTCCTTTTCTGTCCGCTCCTGAGTCGGACTTTTTGGCGGCGAGAAACGCGAGCTCGGCGAGAGGGAGGCCTCGGAGGAGCTCGACACACGCCTCGTTCCCTACGACGTCATCCGCGTCGCGGAAGAGCGCAGCGCCGACCCAGCCCTGAACGAGCTCGTCTGCGAAATTGCTCGCAAAGACGTCAAAGCCTGCAGGGCCGAGCGCAGCCAGCGGAGGTGCGGCGAAGCTGGGGTGTCGAGCAAGGCGATGACGTGGGTTGGTACATTGGCGGGAGGCTCCAGCCATCTGTTGGCGCTCTCGAGCAAAAAGGAGACCAAAATCGCATAGAGGTCTCTGGTCAGGCCCGCACGCTGTGTTGTTGCGCCGTGCTCGTTGAGCAGGACAGTGTAGAGCTCCTTGCGCACGTATGCGGTGCGATTCGTGAGCGCGACCTCGAGCTCCTCCGTGGAGACACCGAGTAGACGAGCTGTAAGCGCGAGGGACTGCGCAGACGCCGGGGCGACGCGGGCAGTCTCGGTATTGTTGTCCGCGGGGATAAACGTGATGTTGGTCGACGCGAGGATGGCGGCAAGCAACGACAGGACGGCGGGGATGTGCTTGAAAGAGAGGGTGCGGAGGGCAGCACGGAGGTCAGCCATTCCGGTAGTGTCGTTGAAGGGGCCAGAGGGGAGCCTATAAGTGCCCGACGACGCTAATATCACATACTCGGAAGGGTCCTCGAGCCGCAGGGCGTCGCGCTCGGCGGTAGTAGCACCCGCAAGCAGTTGATAAAAAGCGTGGTAGGAGCGCTCTTCATGAGCCAGCTTAACAAGGCACGACTCGTCAAGGGCAAAGACTAGATACTTGGCACCCGCGATGCGGCCGCGGTCGGTGAAATGGAGCTCGAGCAGCTTAGAGTGGCGGGAGGCATCTGGGTTGGCGTGGGTCTTTGCGTTGCCAAAAGAATCGAGCAAAGTGCTCATGGCGCGCAGCTGGGCAGTGACTTTGCCTCCTTGCGCCCGACGACGAGACGAGGTCTAGTAGGTCCCCCGAGGCCAGTACAGAATGGACGACATAAACTGCCGACATGAAATAATGAGTATTTGTTGATCAAACAAATGGGAATGAGCACCCCAACTGTCAGCACACACTTCAAGCCGTCCAAATCGAGGGCTGCAGCTCGTTTCATGAAGCTGGGATCTTGCTTTTTCGGCCATTTACCACATGTTCCCGCGCAAACCATTGGGCGTCAGACCCGCCGACTCTCAGGAGTGGAAATAACCGAAGAACAAAATTGGCCAGCGAGGAAGAGGGAGATTTGCAGTGGTTGTCGTCATGGTTATGCACTCGACCTCGATTAGCGCCTGTGAGCAACCTGCGAGCGGAAAGGAGCGCAGGAAGCGAAAAGGTAGCGGTGGCAGACGATTTCTGTCAACATCTGAGCGAGAACATGGCGGCACCAGATCTAGATGATGAGACTAAAACAAAAATCAGGTCACATGTGCAGAATGGCGGGTAGGTATTACCAATTCAGGCCTAAATGACGTGTTTTTGGTATGATTTTGGCGGGTAGAGCGCCAAAATCATACCAAAAACACGTCATTGTTTGATTAAGAGGGTGTAGACAAAATAACACCCTTGACTTTGATTTTGAACACGAGAAAGACGACTAGGAAATTTTCTCAAGGACGTTGCGTCTTTTATGTTCCTGGTTCCAAAATCTCCAAGTTGCTCCGGTGTCCTCACCGCCCCTCACCTTCCCGAAAAACGCCAACTTCCTGCGGGGAAATTGAAGCCAGCTGCCACACAAGGTGATCAATCGAGTAGCTCGTAATCGGACTGAAAAAATCGTGGATATGTGAAAAGGCTCATGTATCAGAAAGTTGCATACTTTGGGTAAGGAAACCAGTGCATCTCCACGTTACAGGCCCAGCAACTTGCGGTGGGAGCTTCTCCAGTTCTTGTATTCGCTCAACACACGTGTCTGCTAGCTTAGAAGGAAGATTACCTTGCCGACTACCAAATGAATACCGGCGGCCTCTCCCGCAGGATATCCCTTGCTTGCAACCGAGCCAATGTTACAAGCCTTTGTCTGCCCACAGGTTACAATTAATTGATCATGACCTTGGTACCCTTGGACAAAAAGACGTGGTTCTCCAGACCGCTTGCGTCCTCGGCTGTAGCCTTGTGTGATCTAGATGGACGTTATATGCAAGTTTGCCATAAATTCTAAAGCAAGAGAGTCAGATTGGAATTCATATTGTATTCTACCTATATCTAAGTTTGTTTGGCTATGGTTGCCCTAATTTCTTCCCCTTGCCAGGGACGAAATTCAGGTTCTGCCAAGGCCCATATCTCCGCTTCCACCGAAATACACATGCCCTCCTCAACCAAATCCAGAAATCGAGAAAGGTTCCAGCGAAAAACAGAAGAGGGCATAAGAAGATGAGAGTTGTAGGTCATATTTCCAAATACGGACCCGCGACTGGCCCAAGTCAGCTGGAAAGATTCCAACTTGCAACTGGTGCTGTTGTTCCACCGGTGTTCCAGTGTATCTGCCAACTTCCCATAATCTATTGATTCCTTCGGGACGGAGTAGCCAGCAATGCTGAGTCGTCTGAGGTGGGGAATTGAACCTTCTAAGAGAGTAGACAAGAAAGAAGGCATGTCGCTTTCTATCATATCATTGATCTCCAGAATAGTGAGGTGGGGGAAAGATTTGGAAGGGAAACCATAGAGAAAGCGCCTATATCCTTGTGACAAGGAGATGTGTTGCATATGAGGGGACCATTGTAGAAGTGGACCAATTTCTTTGTGGCGGTTTCTCCCATCCCAATCAATTCCATCATTGAATTCCAATTCCACCAATGCAGGCAAGCTCAATATACCAAGTATATTGAGACATATTGGTTGTCCTTTGAGGTATAAAATTTCAAGGTTGGGATGAGGAGGGGAGCTGAGCTGGATCTGATCGCCATCGTGGTAAACATTGGGGAATTTGCATTCCACCAAGGCAACTGCTGATTGCAAAACATGCAGGCACTCTTCTGCACTCAACATGTTTGCTCCAAAGTGAGTGAGGTGTGTCCATGGCAAGAGAATCATGGTTGGTGGGAGCCCGTCCAAACCAACAACTCGCAAATTTGGGGCCTGCTCAAATACATTGATTGGATGGGCTCCCTGTCCACCTCCCACTTCATAGGAGGTTATAATTTGCAGCTCCTGTAGGCAAGGAAGTCTGGCATGTAGATTGGATTGGAAGGTGGACCTAAGGAAATCGGTGTATGGAAGGCGAAGTTCTATATTTTGCCATTGGGTTGAGTGGTTCAGGATGGGTTGAATCATCTCTGGCAGAATTCCGCTTCTATCTGGCCGGTCCAGAATGAAGGAGAGCGGGGAGGATCCAGCTCTTTGGATCCAGTTTTGGAACCCGCGATTTGGGATCCCATTTGTGGAGATGACAATCCGAAAAACACTCCAAAGTTTGGGTATTTTAAATGCCACTGATCTCCATTTTGCACAAGTCTGGGCCAAGGCCAGTGCAATAGGTGGATCATCTCTTCTGAAACACCAACTTTGTGGACCTCCAAAGATGGGCTTGGAATCCTGAACCTTGGGGATACAATGCATGAAGATTTCTGATGTCATCTCACATGGTAGTTGCAGTACTGGGTAAGTGAGGGTGTCCAGGCTTTTCTGTATGGACCTGCGCTCTGCCTGGAGAAGAGCGATTTGGCTGTCCAATTCTACCAAGCGATTACGTAGATCTTGGTTTGAGTTCATATCTGTATAAAATATGAACCTAGGGATAACAGAAAATGTAAAATATTTACTCCAGTTCCTCTTTGAAAAATACGTGGACAGACGGAGTATAATCAAGTTGTACAAAACATTTGAATTCATGATCATATCATGATTGCAGTGTATACACAAGTCCAAATATGCTCTTGGTTAACATTAAATAAGGTTTGTCATGGCTTCCGCATTCAAAGCCTTCCGTGCATCAATAGAAATTGTTTTGGGACTACAAAGTGGTCTGTCAGCAGGATACATGGGTGTTAAGCATTTGGGCTGGTATCATTTATATATATATTGAAGAGTCACTATTGTTTGCTTTTATTGATCACAGCCACATGCGACAGTTACTGAAATTATTGATCAAACTCATTTGATCATTCTTTCCAGTCTCACTTTCTCCACTCAAGGAGACAATGTTATTGCACCTCATTTGACTGGAATCTCTGTGGGATGCCCAGGTGGCATGGATTATGGTCTTTATCTGACCATGATTCAGTCCCGCTGGCTGGCAGGTAATGGCCCTCTCAAATCTACTTCCCTGGCAGTGGAATTGGATGCTGGTCCCAGTCTTCATATAATTCAAGATCTCAAGGCACTTTCAGACAGAGGTTTGGATTTGACTATATCCTATGGACCTGAAGCCTACAAAGATGAGATTCATTGGATTTTTGGTGCACAGTGGAACTAGGTAGATCAGAAGAGATCCGGATCCACTGCAAGACTCTATAGATATTGACTTTGTACATGAATATTGATTCGAATACCTAGGTTGGCCCATAAACTTTAATGAAGGGTTCCAAAATGAATTAAATATAAGATGCATGCCACTCTGTATTGGACTCTTGAAGTCTTACCCAATATCTTTGGAGGTTCTTCACAGTATCTGAGTGTACATGTACAGGCACTATGGTACACTAGGATCCTTGGACAATGAATGGAACTCTAAATCCAACTCTATCCTTCTGTGCTTGAAGCCTTGTGTTAACTCTTCTATGATCTCATCCTCCTTGTTTCTCAGCATCACATTCTCCCTCAACCTCTGGTTCTCTTCTTCCAATGCTGCAATCCGGACATCTTTTGCAATGCCCAAAGCGAATAGCTCATTCATCCGGAGTTGTTGTGCTGTGGAAGCTCGACGCAATGCAGCAACTTGGCTGTAAATCCTCGCATATTCCACCACCAGCGCATCAACACCTAGGGTGTTTCTTGCATAAACACCAAATGAATCCATAACACCAAAAGCAGTGGCGACACGATTCAAGGCCCATCCTTTCATTGTTTCTGTGTCACCACTGGTAGGAGGTTCTTCATCAACGAGATCCAGCCGAGTGGACACTCCCAAGGTTGATTGGTGGGCAGGACCAGTATCTGGCACTGTGAGAGCTGTTGAGATATTTGAGACCCTGTTTGTCTGGTTTGAGCTCATTGTCTGTATTGAACATTAAAGATGAGCTCAGGATTCAGAAGGGCTTACACTTGGGGGCAGTTTAAAGTCAAAGAGTCTGGTCAAGGATTCAATTGAAAATGTAAGATTGACGTCAACAATGATCATGATGAATTCATGATTGTATATATATAGATTGATGAACAGTTGCAAACTACCTTATCAAGCAAAATGACCCCATAGACAGTACTAGTATCTGAAATGTAAGGGTTGGCGTTCCTTCCCTTACTTCCAGTCACTAACTTGTCATGCTATGGACCTCACTTTCTATCACACCGACAAAAGTGAATATTCAGCTCAGATGAAACAATTACAATTACGCTGAAGATGTTGCCGAAACAATTAGAATTTCCCATATCCGGTAATTTTAATTGTTTCGGCAGCATGTTCGGCGGAGCTGTCGGTGTGTATATGTATCCTCCCCTGGTTACATGTCTGTTGTTTGTTCAAGTAGGTATTGGCCTGTACATAGTCACGTGGAACTACTGCTCTTTTCAAGCTCTTTTACCCAAAAACCCACACACTTGAGAAGCCTTCTAGCATCATTGAGTAACTCCGAGCTAACGGAGGCATAGGTGATGGTTGCTTACTGCTTATACTTAATCGTTGACCTCAAAATTCCCTCAATGGTTTCGTTCACGTGTTTTGACCCAGGATACAGCATTTCCCTATATGGTGTGTTACTTAATTTCTTTACTTTTTGGGGCCGTGGGCCTGGGTATAAGGTGACACATATCAATGATCTGTGGAACCAGAAGCCACGCATTTGCCCCTGATTCCCACTCTCTCTCTCTACCTCAGTCTCTTTATCCCTCCATCTCAGCTCTCTTATTCCCCTTTTTTCCGTACTACTTTTACATATTGGAGGTTGCATGCTGCTCACTCAAGCTGATCCTTCCCACTTACTTTTCTCTGCCTGCTAGGTGTTCTCCACTCGGGATCCCGCCTCCTCTAGTACTTCTCAAATTTTCGGTTGACTAGCGAGGTCGAGTAACTCTGCTGTAGTTCGCGAACTTTCGGTTCACAGCACGTTATCTACAATTTGGAATTAAAAAAAAAAGAAATTATGGACGACTTCTTAGCCTATCGAAAAGAAGATTTTCTCTTTTCCACCACCGACGAGCCTCTGATCCCAATCTGGTCAGTGCACGACTCCTTCTCCTACCTCTCGCTCCTGGCGCCCCCCAGTGACATCCCTGTCAATGCTTCCAAGTACCTTAACAAATCTCCTTCACTTTTATCCTCTGGAACCCCACAACCGGTCTTGAGGGACCTGGATTTCACTAGGGGACCTGTATGGTACCTCCCAGAGGAACATTGGCTGGGGTGGACGCCCAAGGAAGGATTATCGGCAGCATCAGCAGACCCAATCGACTTTCTCTTCGACTCCACTCCCGTCCAGTTCACTTACGACTCGATAGAGTTGTACAGCGCGGACGATGAGGCCATAGACCCCTCAGAGCCAGTTCCTGTCAAGAGCGGCTTTAGGATTTCCACCGTATTGGTGGATCGGGCGTCAGCCACAGCGAAGCAGTTGCATGGCATCGCGGTATCCCTGGCATCGGCTAGTTCATGGTACTGTCATCCGAACACGATTATCATTGAGGGAGACATGCCCAGTCCTCCCGGCTGCAACACCTTGTTGGAGACTTACCTCGATGAAGAAGAGATGAACTTGGCATGGGAGCAATTCAAGAGGTCCTGCCTCAGTGTAGTTGGGTTCATCTCGTGGATTCTGCCTCTCGTATCAGCGGAAGAAATCTTGGAGTCCGAGGATCATGTCTTCGTCATGACTCTCCAGCTGTCAGCTAGAGCGAAGACGGGAGTCATATACAACCTATCCAGGGACTACCATGAAGCCAACTTCATTCATCTCCTCCATCATGAAGTTCCAATCCATGCTGTAGTGACCGAGGGCATGAAGAAGGACTGGAGGTTCCTGCGTGTGCACCCCAACGTCTGGGCCGAGTACGAAACAGCCAGGTCGGAAATCACCACTCGTAAAATCCGTCTGGAGGATCTTCCAGGGTACTATGAGTGGGCTGATGATTGGAGTAGATCGGATTGGTTCTTTCAAAACTGCCGAGCTGGCAAAGTAGGGGAGTACAACACGCACTTCCTGCCCAGTGCGGACCTGGGGGTGATAGATTTTCACCTATACGGAAGGAGACTCTTGATCAGCGTGGGAGTAAAGAGGGCATACACGGAACGATTTCTCTGCTCTACCCACCATCATCTGACGGCTGACTCGGAAGCGATGGCGCTCCACTCATACACCCTTTATCGGCAGAATCCCATTCGGCTTGACGAGCCGTCATTCCGGAGAGTGCAGCCCTCGGAGCATGTCCACTCTTTAGATACATTTGGGATGGTGTCGGATAGGGAAGAGGCCATCGAGCGACACGCATTTTTCGAAACACTTACAAAGTCAGGGAGCAAGTCAAGAACAAATACGCTCCTCGTCACAACCGCTCCTTCAACTCCTGGGATGGCAGTGCAGATGCTCGTCCGCGAGACCGGGACATCACTCGGGGTCCTAGCTCCAGCTTTCATCATGGAGACGCCCGGCGTCAAGGTCGAGGGGGATACCGAGGAACTCGTGGGCGCCAAGAGTCCAGAAGAGGATTTGTGGCCCCATCGCAACGCCCGGCTCTCATGGATCGTTTAACTAACCCCGGAGCCAACTTCGTGTATAATAACTCACCCTCACCGTCAGCGCGATACAGACCACGTTCGAGGGACCCCGGATGGGTAGCTCGCTTGAGTAGAAGTGAGGAGCGCCAGCGAAGGAGCTCTCGGTCCAGGAGCCCTCAGGGAGGTCGAGGGGCAGCGAGACGAGGACGGCCTGACTTGACTTCTTCGGGCAGCAGTAGTGTTCACGAAGAATTTAGGGAGATCCCTCGCCTAGAGTTTGGTGCGAGGTCAGAGAATGCCCCGCGTCTACCGGAACTCGAGAGGAACCTCAGCATCCCACTCGACGAGGAGATGGCAGGACATGTGGAAGGACAAGCGACGTTGGGTCAGAACCTTGACTGGGGAGCATATGAAGACCCTGAAGGTGCAGCGCTCAGAGCAATTAGGGCCTGGCGCTCCCGGGTGCTGGAAGACTCTCCAGTCCTCCCTCCTTTCCCTCAGCTCCCATGGAATCTGGACTGGCTCAACCAATCCATCCTCTACTTCCCCGATCCTCGTTCCGAGTGGAGATTCAAAGCTATTGTGGCCTTGGACACGGAAGTCCGCAACTCCCAAGACTTGTTGGAACTGGCTATCCGTTTCGGTATGCCTTTTGAGCTCTACGTGCACAGAAGCCGTGTCAGGGAATTCCGAGACGTGCTCATTCCTGTGCTCGCCACTAGGACCCTCGGATCGCTCTACCAGCCTGGATACGTCGATCCTCAACTCACTTGGTCGAGGGAAGGAGGGAACGAAGCCTCATACTCGGCTTATGAGATCATCCTGAGTAGTTTCCTTGTCCGTCCAGAAGCTGTGGCCCTCATCTGCGCCGGTGGCGTATACTGCTTCATAGCTCTGCTCTACAACCCGGATTTGATTACTCGATTCGCTCGAGGACCTAGCCTGCAAATCTCGCAGTTTGACAAGGGAGAATCACGTTTATTCACTACCGACAATGAGGAAGCTTTCTGGACCACAGAGAAACTGACAGCCAGTGAGAAGAACTTACTCATTGGGCGTATCCCCGGGGAAAACGGGGATTCAGACCGTTCACTGTGGCCTAGCCCCGAAATCTTCGAACTGGAATGTCGGCACATGCGAGGATATCTCTCTGCAGGGGCTTACAAAGCTCTCAATACCCTCAAGGACGAGATCTTCAGCGAACCTCGGCGCCTCAAATGGCGTACTAACGCTGGGTGGAGGGATTTCTTTCGTATGGCGCGCACCGGCTTCAACAAGCATTCTGAACCTGCTTCCATTCCCATGAAGGGAGACTGGGATGTAGGGCGTTCCCTTTTCGACCGTTCGTATCCTATGCGCTGGCACGGGGCCGAGATGAGTCAGATTGAGTTTCCGGAAAGGTTCGTTCAGCAATCGGAGGAGGCTAAGGGGGCTCTGTAAGGGCTGGTGTTCCTTCCCTTACTTCTAGTCACTATCTTGTCGTGCTATGGACCTTACTTTCTATATATCCTCCCCCAGTTACATGTACTGTTGTTTGTTCAAGTAGGTATTGGCCTGTATGTAGTCACGTGGAACTACCACTCTTTTACCCAAAAACCCATGCACCTGAGAAGCCTTCTAGTGTTGTTGAGTAACTCCGAGCTAAGGAAGGCATCGGTGACAGATACTTACTGATTTTTCTTAATTGTTGACCTACGACTGACGGCTTTGGCTTAATTCATACATTCTCGGTTTCAGGTGTCCAAAGCGTCACCTCTTTTGAACTTTCATAGAGGGTTGATAATGACCTCAAGGAAGGCTCAAACTTTCGTCCTCCAGTCGTTACCTTTGGACTGAGACTGTCTAGGAGAAAAGTTGTTACCACATTGGGGCGGGGATTCAACTACGCCAGTCAGTGGAGTGCTTCTGTGATTGCACAAAAACAGAATAGTACACATCACTTTTTTTTATTGAGCTTGTTATTTCAAATGGTTTCATATGAATTCCAGCTTTCTTATGTGCACAGGTGCATTGTATGAATCAGGGCCAAAAAATCAGACACCTACTTATTGATTCAGGAGGCTCAATGCCTACAAATACCCAGTCTTGACATTGCCAAAATCTTCATCTACTTCTTTCTAAGGTACTCACCGTCTACCCTCAACGAAGGTCATGTTCTGTTTCTATATCCAGTGAAATGGAGAAAAACAATTATTATCAGACCTAGTAGGATAGTTAGAGCAAATTGCTTTGACCAAGTCGCAGAAATACATGCCAAGGGTCTGTGGAATAAAATCTGGGTCTCTCCAGTGCCCATGGGTTGAGGAGTTCCACCGTTTAGCAAACCATGTCAACTCCCATCAACTCCCATCAATTGTTGATCTGAGCCAATGCTGTTGGCCGAATTGCTAACTCCTCAACCCACAAACACTGGGGAAAGCTGGATTTTATTTTATAGGTTCTTTACCTCTATTTCCGCAACCTGGTCAATTTGCTCGAGCTGCCCTACTAGTTCCAATGATAATTGTTTTCCTCTGTTTTGCCGGATATAGAAACAGACCACGTGATGTTTGTTTTTCGAGGGTGGACGGTGATCGTGAGCACCTTACTTCCTTCCAAAATATTTCCTTATTTATATAAATGACACATCACTCATTGTAGCCTACAGAACTCCTTACTACCTGGTAGGTAGAGTAAAGTTGCATAGCCTAAATAGGCCAGGTACAATTACCATAGAAATTCAACTCAACTCAACTCCAATATCATTTGCTTCAAAAATAGAATGTCATCAGTTTTTTTTCCAAATTGAAATTCCAAGCATCTTGATCATACATATAGTGAATGGAAGAAAGAGATTCATATCAAGGTAGTAGGAGTGGATCCAACAAACATAATGGAATCTCATAATCAGCCTCTAGAGTCTAGACCAAAATTTGATTCCATTGGAAGAAAATCCATCTATCCATATTGCAAAGATAACTCTAGAATCTTGTGTTAGAGGCGCCAGTGTGATTCAGTCCAATATTGCTGATTTATCACCTTTCTTCCTCAGGTTTCGGGTATAACTTCATGATTGTAAATTCATGATCATCAACCGTAGACAATTGGTCTTCAGGCCCAGAGCCAGACTTAGAGAGCAACTCTCTGTGGTCACACAATTTGTTTTGGGACTACAAAGTGGTCTGTCAGCAGGATACAGAGGACTTGTGCTAACATGTTGTACTCACCACCACCACAGAGTCAGACACAAGTGCACTTGCATTGAGACACTCAGAAGTCTTGGCAGCTAGGGCTCTATCCAAAAGTTCCTTTGAATTTATTGTGAGTTGTGAGGCAGAAATTTGACTACATGGCTGTTAAGCATTTGAGCTGGTGTCGTTTATATTGAAGAGTCACTATTGTTTGCTTCTATTGATCACAGCCACATGCGACAGTTACATGTTGAAATTATTGATCAAACTCATTTGATAATTGCACTGGCAGATCTAGATCTAGAAGGACCAAATTACCATAAACTGGAACTGCAATTTGAAACCAGTCTGGAACTTTGTGCAGAAAATACTAGGCCACTGTGAAAATTCTAGGATTGGCATCACAGTGGCTGGAATAACCATAGATCTTGGGCTTGTATTACTATCAGGAATAATCTTGGGCCTAGTTGCTGTCCTATGCTAGCGCTAACACTTGTCGTTCTGTCCACCAACATTCCACCTTTGGTCTATCTCTGGTACTTTGTCTCATGTTTGATAACCTTCCTATCGCCAAACCGCATGCTAAATTCTTGATCAGGTTTGCTGACATAGGAGTAATACATCACACACGCCCAAGCCTCATGGCAGCCTTGAAGCATGTACATGTATACTATGATTGGCATTTTGGAGTACTTGTAAATCCCACATCCCGATTCACTCTTGATATGTCCAATCTGTGTGGCCACTGTAGGGGTACAGGAACCCTTTCAATTGTTGGTATTGCACCAGAATTCACCATTGTGTCAAGCCTGGGAAGCCCGTGAGTTCCTTACTTAATTTCCTAGTAATTACAACTACTGACATTCCTACTCCCTAGAACTCAGGATTCAACTCGGCATCACAGGCTGTTGAATACCAACACAATACCAATGGACTCCGAAGTGTACTTCATTCAGTCCATAATATCAGCCTCGGAGGGCCAATTGGCAATGCTCAACCGAGAAATGGCACTTTTCCGAGATCACATGCAATCCTTGGCAGATGAACACACCCAGCTGCTGAGCTATTGTAATAAAAACCGTGGCATCATCTCCCCACTCCGGAGAATGCCACCAGAGCTTCTTCAGGAAATATTTTCGTGGACCGCACCATTGGCCCAGGACTCAAGGAATGGTGCCCAAACCTCTATCACAGAATCTCCATGGAACCTATCCCATGTATGCAAGCTGTGGAGAGAGGTATCTATTGGAACTCCCTCCCTGTGGTCTCTCATTGCCATCAGCTATAATGATGATGCACCAGATCCTTCATTATCATTTCCACTTTCCATGGTCAAATCTCAACTTTTGCGAGCAAGGACTTTAAAAATTCATTTCTACGGCTCCCAAAAATTCAGCTCCCAACCTCAAATCGAGCTATTCAAGCTTCTCGCGGATCAATCTCACCGCTGGGAGGAGCTCAGCATTGGATTGACCTCCAGCCTCATTCCTATTCTACATACACCAACTGCGGAACCATCTTCCATCACTCCGCAGATTAGCAATCCGTTGGCAGGATGCTGACAGCTCAGCTGGAGTGAACTTCATTGATGCATTTAAAACCACTCCCCATCTCACCGACCTCGACATATACAACAATAATATTGTTGTGCCAATTGATATCCATGTTCCCATCACTCAACTCACTCGATATCACCTTGATGCTCCTTGGGAGACTCATTGGGAGATACTCAAACAAGGTCACAGCATCATGGAAGCCTGTATCACAATCATCCACTCTGATGCATGGGTGTGGCCAGTCCCAGGGGAAATTGTGGAATTGCCAGCTATGCTCTATATCCATACATCCCATTCTGAAGTTCTTGACTATGTCAAGACTCCATGTCTGGAACAAGTCGCCTTCCAGGTTTTGGACCATGAAATCAACAATATATGCAAACAAATTCCCTCCTTTGCCAAGCAATGTCGTCCTCATCGACTTGTTTTGATTGGAGAGCTTACCCTCCAATTGGTTACTTGCTTCTTGGGCAATATAGCCACTATCCAGGAGCTGGCATTATTTGTGGACTGGACAGAACCCCCCAATGGTCAACTGGATATCATTATTTCCAGTCTCATTTTCTCCACTCAAGGCGACACCATTATTGCACCTCATTTGACTGGAATCTCTGTGGGATGCCCAGGTGGCATGGATTATGGTCTTTATCTGACCATGATTCAGTCCCGCTGGCTGGCAGGTAACGGCCCTCTCAAATCTACTTCTCTAGCAGTGGAATTGGATGCTGGTCCCAGTCTTCATATAATTCAAGATCTCGAGGCACTTTCGGACAGAGGTTTGGATTTTACTATATCCTATGGACCTGAAGCCTACGAAGAAGAGATTCATTGGATTTTTGGTGCACAGTGGAACTAGGTAGATTGGAAGAGATCCACTGCAAGATGTCTATAGAAAGCTCAAACTTTTATCCTACGGTCGTTACCTTTCTAGGAGAAAAGTTGTTACCACATTGCCACAGGGATTCAACTACGCCAGACTCAGTGGAGTGCTTCTGTGAGGATAAACCCTTGCACAAAAACAGAATAGTACACATTACTTTTTTTTATTGAGCTTGTTATTTCAAATGGTTTCATATGAATTCCGGCTTTCTTATGTGCACAGGTGCATTGTGTGAATCAGGGCCAAAAAATCAGACACCTACTTATTGATCTACCATCACAACAGTCACTGGTGGGGCCCTAGCAAGACCCTAGTCATACTGCCGCTCAACATTTACTGTTTTTCCCCAAAAATACAAATAAAATGCTTCAAAACCTTATTGGGGGCAATTTCAGAGACTATTTTGGGTGCAGGACACCTGGAGTAAATGTAAAATGAGCAGGATCTTTGTGTCTCTGATCTATTTCCAAGATCAGTGACTCTTGTTTGGTTGAGCCACTAGAATCAAACTATCGCCAAAATCATACCACAAAGATGTCATAATTTGATGTGGAGGCAAAGGAAAAAAATTGATTGACCTCAAATGAACAAGCAATCATAGAAAAAAAGGGTTTGTCCTGAATGGTTATGCACACTGCAAACTTTAAATTTATGGGGCCACAGAAGTTACGTATACTTTGAATACCAAATCTTTATGTATTCGATTGGCCCAAAACTTGGCAAATTCCAAATGCTCCTGATCATGAGTTGCCATATGCATATAGCAAAGCCTGAAGAATTTCAGAGCAACATGTACACCAGAACACCTCCCACAGCCACATTCCTCCTTGTCACCTAATTAATATAATTCAAGTTGCCTGCCAAGTTCATCCTGTCTTCACAACAAACCAATATTTTGCATATCCAGCACATTCTTGGAGAGGGTTAGTGCACTATGGAAGATTGTAGGTTTCGTATAGCCGGCAAAATGTGTAAGACAAATGTGTACATGTGTTTTTCATGCCTAAATCCTGCGTGAAATCATGATCAGAGATCTGAAATCAAGACCAAAATCCAGCGAAATCCGCAACTGTGATAGACACTAAGTAATCAAGTACCTGTGACTGAGATAAACACTGAAAATGAAACTAAAGCAATATGCACGCCATGCATCAAGAATACAGGCCGCAGAGGGCTGCTGCATGGGGACGGTCATAATCACGGCCCGGTCCTGACTCCTTGAATAGATACTCAAGTGTACAAGGGTGTGAAGGAGTGTAAGCAGATCCAACGCCGATGGGGTCCTTATGGGAGTGCCAGCATCTCAGTGAAGCCATGAAGTATGTGATTCTGCATACTTTTGTCTTACAGGAAGTCACCTACTACTGATTTTGAATCTACAATAGTGACATTCAAACTTCTCCTTTTGCACTGACCAGACTCATGATCAAGAGTCAAGACAGAAATATTGCCTCATGCGCTGAATTTCATCGGGAGATTTGCACATGCTTGTGCACGATGTAATAAATGCACATTCTCTTGTACAACTTCATCAGAAATGGTGGTTAAATGCCCAAGGTTTTTCATTTTGAAAGTTGCTAGCTGGATAGTATGGATTGCTGTTGTTGGAGCCAGAGAAATGGCTGCACCTATAATTACTTGCGCATGCCATCCACATACCAAAGCGGTAAATCATATCCGACTTTCGCTGTTCCCATCAGTGGTTTTTTCATCTCAGGGCCTGATTCTTGATGAATACAGGATGGCTTTTTTTTCCAAAACTTTTCTATATTCTTAGGCGGGACCCTATAGCTAAGGACTGATATAAAGTGAATCAATTTTCAAGTCCAAGTCCAATTATGGTAATTGCAGTTCCTTTATTTATCCGCATGTATGTAGATGTACATTTGTTGTCCATTCATGATGACTTCCAGATCATGGTTTCAAACCCATGAGATCCATCTTGCTTGGTTGAGCTCTAGATCTCATGCTGGCTGAAGAACATCTGGAAATGAGATGAACATTTTCTAACATCTTCAGCCAACTTTGGTCAACTGGGCTTCGAACTCTGGTACTCTGCCTCATGTTGATAGCCTGCCAAACCATATATATAACATCTTCCATGGCCATGAGGCTCATGTCAATTTTGTGTCTCTACTCCTCTATCAATGGTTTCCCTCAGAGTTTCTCCAACCGGAACTGTTCAGGTATGCAATGTGGGTAAATCTTTCAATATATCATTGACACTACATAAAGATCACTGGGTCCAAGGGAAAGGCCTATCTCTATACTGGAGCAAAGCCTACCAAGGTTATCATACGGACAGAAACGCGTAGGCCTCGGCTACATCTGGCTCCCAGCCTACAACAAGGCACTGCCGCTTTCCGTATCCTCCAACTCCCATACTTGGACTATACCACCATTTTCACCATAACACCTGACACCGTCATTCATGACTGTATCGTGAAGGCTGGGACATCCCAGTTCCTTATATCAGCTTATTATGGTGACGACCTTCCAACCAATGAGGCCCTCAAAGAGGTAGCACCAGGTTATGATTTTCATGGGGAAGTGGTCATTGTAGCCCTTGGTTCCAAAGTCCCTTACACAAAGAGGATGAATGCTGCATTAGCCAAACAGGCCTTGTTAAAGTTGGTCTAGCCACACATATACTGGCCACATTTCTAACTTCACCACCCAGATTTTTGTCCGCATTTCTTCATAACATGCACATGAAGAAACAAATTCCTGCTGCGGTGACGTAAATGGTGTAAATGGTGTTGGTGCAGCTATATGACTTAACAGATTCTCTAAACTGTTTGCTTGTGGAATCAATCTGCAATGGTGCAATCATATTCAATCTATTCAGCAATATTCTTCATCAAGAAAGATTTACATGCTTGTTCATGGATTAAATAGATCATTAGAATGTATCTGCAGCGCTTCCAAATTCTAGATTTCAAGCTCCAGGCACTTCTCAAGTTCCAAATCTTTACGCAAATTTTCTGTTGGAGTTGGTGAGATTGCATTCAGCAATTCCACTTCGGGCGTCACAAACTCGTGGAATCAGCCATCATTTTTCTGAGAAAAACAGCCTTTTGGCCGCTCCAGATACACTATATTATGATTATATTCAAATTCTGAACATTTATTTACACTCATAGGTAGTTGATGATTGTGTATGGATATGCTATCAAGATTGATCTCTTTCATTTCATCCACCATATACACATGTATTCACTACGAGCAAGTCAATCTACAGGCAAGAGAGCAGAATGCACTCAACTGCAAGGAATAATAGCACAGCTCCTAGGTTCCAGGGCACAATCTTTTGGGTCTGCAAGATCAAGTACTGGATCTCAGAGTACAATGAGTCAACAAGGTGGCCTATATGATATTCATTCTATTTGCTATAGTGCTCATTATCAATTAGCAATGTCTGGAATATATAATCTAGACAAGGACTCTTTCGATCTATCTAGTCATGGTGAATATAGGGAATTACAGCAAACATTTGGTTGGACAATCTTTCCAACAAATGCCTTAGTTTTTACTTCTATCCTAGGCGGTTTAATGAGACAACCACAAGCAATACAAGGTAAGGAGCTTCAGTGCTCAAAATTTCTAACTAAAGTTTTGAAACAAAACATGTACAGGAAAAGGCAAAGGAAAACAGAAAGCAACATCTGCAGACTTGAGTGTTAGGTCTTATGATTCTAGATCTAGATCTCAGGTGCATATACTATAATAATGCTTGACATTCTTGTCAATTGCAGTTTAATCAAGTACATTACAGGCAGCATCATTTCAAACTCCACCCTCAATTGGTGCACAGTGGCGCGATCAGCACAGACCGACATCACACCCAGGTGCAGGTCCAAGTGGATCTCAACCAGCTGCAGGTCCAAGCGGATCTCAACCAGCTGCAGGTCCAAGCGGATCTCAACCAGCTGCAGGTCCAAGCAGATCTCAACCAGCTGCAGGTCCAAGTGGATTTCGACCAGCTGCAGATCCAAGTGGGTCTCGGGCTACCCGTCCAAAAGGTGCTACATCTCCCAGACCCAGTGCTAGCACTACTCACAAAATTTTACTGTAATCAGGTCACCATTGGGAGAGAGAGGCTGATGAGAGAATTGCAAACTTCCGACAACAATGGGAGGCATCACAAAGAACATCTGCATGGGCCAACATGCAAAACAGTTCTGGAATGGACCTCAATGACCATGAACATCCGAGTCTCAGAATTCCTGATCATTTGCCGCCAGTGCAAAACCTGGATGCACCCGCAGTTCAGAGACCCCATAATAGACAGGCATGTGCACCAGAACTGTTTGTAAACACTTTTGCTCATCATGAGCAAACTTCAGTTTATGCCTGCCTCATGTGATGATCTTCAGGACTTTATGCATGAAATTCGACAAGAGATTCAAGACATTAGAGGGGACAGGACTGACCGATACCGAGGGACTTCACGGATCCGGAGTGCTCAGCACCCACCACCTCCTCAGCCTCCGGCAGCTGAATTCCATGGGACTTCTCCATTTCCGGTCTTCCAAAGAAAACAAACAGGAACACCAAAGCGCCGTCCAGCGGTGATCCTGCAAGTAGCAGTACGTGAAATCTCAATTACCTGGAATTCATCTGAGGTAGGTCATTCTACAGCGTCTTGTTCGAGAGCATCTGAAAAGATTGGTTCCCAAGAAACTCCAGATTATTCCCTCCATATCACCAGAGGAACGTGCTGCATATGTGAATGAATCATCGCAGGCCAATGCTGAGAACCCAAATCTGGAGGCAACTTCTGCAGAATACTTCAGATTTGATGTTTGCGGACTCCCCAACTCTCCATGGAACAAGTCTGCTGCACGTGTATTCGCAGACTTGGTGATAGACCAACTGCGCATTGCGAACACAGTTGCCATATTTGAAGCTTTGAAGGGGCATTTACTGCCCACCTCAAAACAATCATGCGGCGATACCAGTTGTCCTTGAAAACCAGTGCAGAAAGAAATCGGCTAAAAGCTGCTGGTAGGCAACAGCATCGAAAATATGAGGTATGTTGCACTATTTCAAATCCTTGCTCTTTTAACTTCAGTTCAAGCTCTTTCACCGACGACGATACCTGGCATATACATTTAAGCCCCTACAGAAGCATATCAACATGCTAGAACAGCTAGGAGTTGATGGAATGTCCAGTGATGAATCTGACACTGAAGATATTGGTGCTGGTACTATGCAGTACCAAATTCTGGCTCCTCAGTGGCGTGCCAATCATATTGCGGGATGGTTGAGAATCTTTGATTCACTCCACAACATTCTCAGAAGAAATGGAAACAGTCAAGCACATCTTGGCTCATTTCCCCGTCGTCGAAAGGTTGGACAAAGAAGAAGTAAAAGCACAAAGTTCGTCTCCGGCCTGCCGATCAATGTATATGATCCCCGCTGGATCACAGCAGATTTGAGGAGGAAGTACGACTTACAACCATCCACAGAGCACTATGATTTTACTCATGAAAGTGATATTATTCAGTATGTGGAAGTTTTTGCCTTCTATCTAGATTTTCATTCACTCCTTCATAGAATAGCACTTCAGGATCAACAAGCACGATAGCATTATACAATGTATTTAATTTAATGATCAAGCTCAATAAGATCCCACAGCCATTGGACTTCTGCTGCTGCCATTCCTTGTGAAGCAAGTGCATTCACAAAGTTTTCCTTGCTGCCTTTGCTCTCATGCCATGTCTCTCGGATTTCCTCAATAACCTCTCCAGTATATCCATGAGCCTGCAGATAGTAACCTGCCTGCTTTCCCCAAGGAACTTCATCATATACTGGAGTTCCAGATGTGGAGCCATACACTGTATCAATAATTCCAGTGAAGTCCCGGATGTGAGAGTGGACCAGTCGAATTGGGGGCTTCTTGTGGACTGGAGCAGTGTTGTCCTGCACTGTTGATCTTGTTGGCAAAGCCATGGACAGTGAATCTAAATAGGTTCAGTTACCATCTTTCAAAAGGTTCAATAATTACTCTTTGGAAACAAATTCAATCGTTCCATAGCACGAGAGTCCACCTGATAATACCACATTTTCCCTCTAGTTAGAGGTTGCAAAGGGGGGCATTGGAGCCTCTAATTAGAGGGCCTCGCTGCATGTTGGACTACCATCAGAATACCACTGGTACGGGTAGTTCGTGGTAGCTATAGTGTACTGGAAAATTTTTGAGATTTCAAGTCCTTAGAAACCTAGTCCTACTACGTGTACCACGGGGTCTTTTGTTAAGGGAGTCAGTAAGTTTGTGACTCCAATTTACCACCAGTACCATGGGGTCTTTTTAAAGAGGTCAGTATATTTGTGACTCTAACTTACCACCACTACCACGGGGTCTTTTTTAAGGCTGTCACTATATTTGTGACTCAAACCTACCACCACTACCATGGGGTATATTTAACATGATCAGCAAATTATGTGACCGCAAGCATACCACCTGTACCATGGGGCAATATTTAAGACAGTCAGTAATTTTTGTGACTGCCAAACTTACCACTTGTACCACGAACATTTGGGAGGGTGGTCACATTTGTTTGTGACTTAGTCCAAATACCACTGCTACCACAGAGTGCCATCACAAAAGTCAGTAAATTTTGTGACCCACCCAAAATACCATCCGTACCACAGATATGATTTTGGAAGTCAGTAAATTTTGTGACCTGGCTAACGTACCATCTATACCACGGACATTGTTTCAAAAGTCAGTATATTTTGTGACCTGGCTAATGTACCATCTGTACCATGAACATTGTTTCGAAAGTCAGTAAATTTTGTGACCTGGCTAACATACCACCACTACTATGGATACTCTTGGAAGTCAGTACAATTTGTGACCCACCTATGTTACCACTCATACCACAGACCCATTTTCGAAGGTCAGTAAATTTTGTGATTTCTTTGCTACACTGCCACAGATTTTCCGCAAAACACTTCAAATATCTTTCCAGTGCAAGCTACCACTGATACCACCTTGAATGAATATTTTATTGCTATTTATCGCCGGGTTTGGGAAAGTATTTTGCATTTTGCGCAACGACCAAGCCACTGTTTACAAAACTGATTGGACAGCCAGATTGGGCATTTTTGGCTCTACAACTTTGGTTTTGACTTTATTTTTGGATTTTTTGACGTCCCAGGCTGACATATTTCTCTTTTCGGCCACTACGCCCTTTGCCCAAAATGGAAATATGTTGTTTTTGCCATTGCTTGGGTGCAGATTGGCCATTTTCCTTGGTTTAACTTTGTACCGGTAATACTTTGCAGATGTGGATGGGGTCTGAGTCACATTGTGAGGTAGAGAAGCAAGGTAACATAGCCAGCATATCTGAACTTAGAAATGTATTTTGCATTTTGCACCACAACCAGGGCAGTGATAGCAAAATGGATTAGACAGCTGGATAGCGCTGAAAAGGCTCTACAACTTTGGTTTTGACTCTATTTTTGGATTTTTTGGTGTCTCAAAGGCTGACATATTTCCTTTTTTGGCCACTACGCCTTTCGCCCAAAAAGGAAATTCCTCGTTTTTGCCCTAGTTTGGACTCACCTTGGCCGTTTTCCTTCATTTAACTTTGCAGTTATCATCTTTCATGGATGTGGATGAGGTTTACATCACATTTTGAGCAGGGACATGGGGTAGGATGCACATATTGCCTGAACTTGAAAAATTCGATCCCTGCTATCCTTACCTCACACATAACCATGACCAGCTGTCAGAAGTCTCAGGATTGTATCATGTCATCATTAGACAGTGCCTTCACCTACCCTTACCTTACTACAGGCCTCATATAGATGTATTTTGAGGACATAAAGTATTCACTGATGTGGTGTTTTCCCTGCCTTTCCCTTATGTGGTGTACATTTACAATTGTCCCACATGATATGTGGGACCCATGAACATGTTTTGGAGCCTTCTATTTCTCCTTAGTCAACTACAGAGGGAGTTTGGTGCTGTTCAAGCTTCAACAATATATTCTCTGTATCCAGGCTGCCTGGTGGTATTAAAACAAGATCCAAATCCTTCCCCAGAGTTGCACAAGGTATACTACATTGGATGGACCAAAAATCAAAGCAAAACATCGACTTGAAGTTGAGATATGTGAGGTGACAATTTTTGATCATTTGTTAAATAGGGCCTCAAGCACTGCATATAATGCAAAGAAAAGCTTATAATCAGCATTTGCCACTGTGAATTAACAATATTCAGCTTTATTTGAAGGAATTTGGTCAAGTTTCCACCAAAGGGTGTTTTGGGGCATGAGGGCTTTACTGCAGATTATTGCCTCTAGGCTGCGCACTGTCCAAAACACAATTTGCTCAAATCTTGACCAAAATGGATGAAATAAAGCTTGAGATTGGTGTTTTACCTTGCAGGTTGTCACTGCTAACATTCATTTGGCACCAGATGTGCTCCCAGGCCCCTAATTAGTAATTTGATGGGAAACTGACATTTCACAATTCTCATAGTTCTGACTATATATTGATGTAAAATTTGGGCTCTGGTGGTATGGGCATGTTATTGTAATTGTCCTATGTAGTTGGTTTGGTGGTCAGCACAATAGGACACAGCAGATGAGGTGAACATTTATGTGTTACATATTTTCCTTCCATCCCAATTTCGTTGATAGTAGCATGGGTACAAAGTCACTTGGAAGCGTCCATACACCTCCCAAAAGCATTAGACCCCTATATATGGCCAGTCCGATCCCCAATACCCACAAAGCAAGGCAAATATCGAATTTTACCACCTGGTCAATAAATTGTGTATATCCTCATCAAACACCCAAAAGTTCAATCCAAACCACTGGGGGAACCTATGAATATAGAGAGAGGGCATCCTGGCTTGGCTCCAGTGCTTCTGTGTGGAGTAGTAATGTCAGGAGTACAATTTTGGAAATTCAGGCAATATATGCATCCTACCCCATGTCCCTGCTCAAAATGTGATGTAAACCTCATCCACATCCATGAAAGATGATAACTGCAAAGTTAAATGAAGGAAAACGGCCAAGGTGAGCCCAAACTAGGGCAAAAACGAGGAATTTCCTTTTTGGGCGAAAGGCGTAGTGGCCAAAAAAGGAAATATGTCAGCCTTTGAGACACCAAAAATCCAAAAATAGAGTCAAAACCAAAGTTGTAGAGCCTTTTCAGCGCTATCCAGCTGTCTAATCCATTTTGCTATCACTGCCCTGGTTGTGGTGCAAAATGCAAAATACATTTCTAAGTTCAGATATGCTGGCTATGTTACCTTGCTTCTCTACCTCACAATGTGACTCAGACCCCATCCACATCTGCAAAGTATTACCGGTACAAAGTTAAACCAAGGAAAATGGCCAATCTGCACCCAAGCAATGGCAAAAACAACATATTTCCATTTTGGGCAAAGGGCGTAGTGGCCGAAAAGAGAAATATGTCAGCCTGGGACGTCAAAAAATCCAAAAATAAAGTCAAAACCAAAGTTGTAGAGCCAAAAATGCCCAATCTGGCTGTCCAATCAGTTTTGTAAACAGTGGCTTGGTCGTTGCGCAAAATGCAAAATACTTTCCCAAACCCGGCGATAAATAGCAATAAAATATTCATTCAAGGTGGTATCAGTGGTAGCTTGCACTGGAAAGATATTTGAAGTGTTTTGCGGAAAATCTGTGGCAGTGTAGCAAAGAAATCACAAAATTTACTGACCTTCGAAAATGGGTCTGTGGTATGAGTGGTAACATAGGTGGGTCACAAATTGTACTGACTTCCAAGAGTATCCATAGTAGTGGTGGTATGTTAGCCAGGTCACAAAATTTACTGACTTTCGAAACAATGTTCATGGTACAGATGGTACATTAGCCAGGTCACAAAATATACTGACTTTTGAAACAATGTCCGTGGTATAGATGGTACGTTAGCCAGGTCACAAAATTTACTGACTTCCAAAATCATATCTGTGGTACGGATGGTATTTTGGGTGGGTCACAAAATTTACTGACTTTTGTGATGGCACTCTGTGGTAGCAGTGGTATTTGGACTAAGTCACAAACAAATGTGACCACCCTCCCAAATGTTCGTGGTACAAGTGGTAAGTTTGGCAGTCACAAAAATTACTGACTGTCTTAAATATTGCCCCATGGTACAGGTGGTATGCTTGCGGTCACATAATTTGCTGATCATGTTAAATATACCCCATGGTAGTGGTGGTAGGTTTGAGTCACAAATATGGTGACAGCCTTAAAAAAGACCCCGTGGTAGTGGTGGTAAGTTAGAGTCACAAATATACTGACCTCTTTAAAAAGACCCCATGGTACTGGTGGTAAATTGGAGTCACAAACTTACTGACTCCCTTAACAAAAGACCCCGTGGTACACGTAGTAGGACTAGGTTTCTAAGGACTTGAAATCTCAAAAATTTTCCAGTACACTATAGCTACCACGAACTACCCGTACCAGTGGTATTCTGATGGTAGTCCAACATGCAGCGAGGCCCTCTAATTAGAGGCTCCAATGCCCCCCTTTGCAACCTCTAACTAGAGGGAAAATGTGGTATTATCAGGTGCGAGAGTCTCCTTTGAGAATCATATATATCAAGGCTTCCTTGATTGACTCAAATCGACGGTATTTGGCAAACCAGTGATCATGAACTTGATCTTGCACATCTGGATGGCTATATGTATATATACAGTTAGTTCTATTGAGACAGGGAACAGAAAAAGAGCTGACAAGTTTCTGATATAAATGGCACGCTCAGTTTTGCCATTGTACACAGCATAAAATGGTCCTTGTGTAGCAAATAAATCAGAAATGTCGGTAGAGCCAGCAATTGCCCTAGCAAAAGCTTCAGGCTGGTCATCAACTTGGTCGACATGGTGTCGTTTAAAAACAGCTTGTAAGCCCAAAGCAGCTCTTGCTTCAGCAGCATTGGTCGACTTGATAATAATAGGCATGATGGGAGCTGTTTTGCCAAAACTCAAGTGTGGTCTATCAAGATTGTCAGATGACATACCTGCTAGAGGGTGTACTTACGGTCGTTCAAAAACTCCTGGATCATTGCCACCAAGAACAGTATACACTTGATCCATGATGTTAAGGTTGTGGTTATGATTACCAGTGTGGATTTCACCTGTTTGGCTATGTTGGATAGAGACTTTCTAGATCTAGATCTGGATCTTTCAGATCAATGAGTTGGGGCTGTTGCATACGTACCCTGTGTCACCTGTGTGCTGCCTAAAATGAAACCAAACCAGAGATTAGACTTTCATGAAATGGCAGTAGCACGTATAGAATCCCAGAATTCCATTGCATCTGAATCCACGGTGGTTGCATCTTGCAGCAGATAATTATAAAAGGCAGGCAGTGCTACATGAACATGAAATGGATACCTATCTTTTGTCCCTTCATAACATCTGTGAAAATATTTGCTACTGCTTTGTCCTTTTGGCACAAACTACTACTGCTCCTGATTTTATACGGAGTTCAAGAGATTGGCAGGCACTTCATGCCCCACCACTTCAGTTGAAGCTAGGTATGCTCAAAACCTAGGCAGCATGAGTGCCAATATTGAAAGCCAAAAGTTTGTCCTGTAAAAAAATTACATATTGAAACAGCTGGATGAGCTATCTTTAAGACATTGAAACATCTTCTGAGTTCAGTGTTCAAATCCAATCCCTTTGGTATCCTGCATTGAATAGAAGTTAAACACAGCGAAAATAATACCTGAAGAAACAGCAGGGAAGGAAGGCCAGATTATCCCACTCAAATCCTAGACCCAGGATTTGATTGGGATTGTCCTAGACCCTCACATGATGATGGAAGGATGTCCACTTCTGGCAATTCTGAAATTACCTATTATAGAAGGTGTAGCCATAAATGAGTTGTTTGGTATCTGAATTTGCTCACCGTTTACACTGCGTGTAAATCACACATTTACACATGGTGTAAATGATGGGTATTTTTAGATTAATTCCGAGGATTATCAATCATTTACAGGCCATGTAAATTGGGTGCAATTCTGGAGGAAATTACAAATTTACTCCCAATTTACAGGCATCGTAAATGATGGGTATTCACTGAGAAAACTTAAAGTTTTCCACACATTTACATTGTGTTTACAGGGCCTGTAGTTCACAGCTTGCCCCCAGTGAGAGGTGGCAGAGCAGCCATGCCACCCAGTAAATACCTCCTATTGTTTGGTCGCTTTTTTCGACCAAACAATGCCACATATGCCACGGAACCCCCATGTGTGCCACAGAACCGCCAATTGGGCTGGATATCGTGCTATGGGTGCCATGAGGCCACTGACCCAGGGCCAGTAAAATTTTGTTACCCAAATAGTGCCATGGGTGCCACGAGACATTTTGACCTGGGATCAGTAAAATTTGTTACAAAAATAGTGCCATGGGTGCCACCAGACTTTCTGACCCAGGATTAGTAAAAAAAAATGTTACCAAAAGTGTGCCATCGGTACCACTGGACCTTCTGACCCAGGATCAGTAAAATTTTGTTATCCAAATAGTGCCGTTGGTGCCACCAGACTTTCTGACCCAGGATCAGTAAAAAATGTTGCCAAAAGTGTGCCATCGGTGCCACCAGACTTTCTGACCTAGGATCAGTGAAATTTTGTTACCCAAATAGTGCCATTGGTGCCACCAGACTTTCTGACCCAGGATCAGTAAAAAATGTTGCCAAAAGTGTGCCATCGGTGCCACCAGACTTTCTGACCCATGATCAGTAAAATTTTGTTACCCAAATAGTGCCATCGGTGCCACCAGACTTTCTGACCCAGGATCAGTAAAAAAATGTTACCAAAAGTGTGCCATCGGTGCCACCGACCTTCTGACCCAGGATCAGTAAAAAAATGGTGCCATCGGTGCCACAAACGGTTTTGCCCCGGGATAGGGGGAAATTTACTCAACAAAAATGCCATCAGTGTCACTGACTGTTTCGATCCGGAATAGGGGGGAAATTACCTGAACATTGCCATGACCATTTCGATCTGGATCTGGGGAGAATATTACCAAAACAATGCCATCAGTGCCACGGACCATTTCAATCCGGGATCTGGGGGAAAATATTCCACAAACCATGCCTTCAGTGCCACAAACCATTTCGATCGAGGATTGGCAGAAAATATTACTCAAATAATGCCATCAGTGCCATGGACCGTTTCTTCACAGGATGCAAAAGAACGTCAAAGAATGCCACGAGTGCCACACCCCATCCAAACCCAAGATCAGTTGGACAACTTCCCTTCAGCAATAAGTGGTGTGTATGGCATCTGAGCTTTGCAGAACACAGAGAAGAATATCCATTTATTTTCTAGATGAAGTGTCTCCTAGTCCTCATGCCGTCGGTGCCACCATATTATCAAGTCTGACTATCTGTCAACTCCTAGTGAAGCTACTCCCTCCAACACTGCAGACAGTTCCTCTCCTTCAGCATCTCGTCCCTCATCCTCGTCACTTGATCCATCATCCAGAAGCCATCCGCCTTGGGATCCTACATCCTCCTCTCCTCCTGTGGGCTCATCAATGTCCATCTGTTGTTTCAGGTAACGTCGGTGGCACTGGCCCTTGTTATTCACGATCTGGCACTGGTGGCACTGGTGGCGTCACCCAGATTCCGGGTTGAAGGGTCCCGGTGAAAGCAGCGCCCAGCTTGTTCCTAGGAGCCATTTCGAGTGGATATCATCAAACCTACCCCGACGGTTTCGATACTTCCGGACTAAGAGTGCCAATACGGGGTCCTCTGCTCTGATTTCGGAGTCCCGGTTAACAAGAAAGGCCCGTTCATCCTTCATATAGGCCACAAATCGGCGGATCTCAATGTTCAGCCTAGGAATTTCTTCCCTGGCCCACTGGAGTTTGTGGTATGAGTCCAGGAGCTGACGGGCCGCAGGTGTGGCCCAGGCACAGATGGAGGAAGTAGTGTCAGGACTGCAGAGAAGGTCGAAGTCTGCCAGGAATGTATAGTCGACCACCTCTGCCCAAGTTAGAAGGCCCCAGGAGGGTCAAGCGCTTCGGCAGCTGCATTGTACCGATTTAGGGCGTTCCAGATGGCCTTGGATCGAGTTTTGAGAGCCTTTGCAATGTGGTCCCTGAGTTTGTAAGCTCCAGAATTCGCTTAACCACTAGACCCTCGAGGGTATCAATCACTCGTCTATAACGTCTCTTGACGACCAGCTCTGCAGCCTGAATCCACTCTGGATCCTCTGTTGTCCACCTTACCTCTATGGACAATTGACGTTCCGTTGCCTGCAGTCTCCACTGCCCTGTCAAGATTTTCCCTCGCATGTCTCCGAACAGTCCCATTTGCTGTGGACCCTTCTGCCATGACGTCTTTCAACTTCTCTCTAGAGGGAAAAGCATAGGTGGCAGCAAAAGCTGTGAGTTCATTTTGAACGCCAGGTCAGTACAGAGGCACACCTTCTATCCTGGAGATTGACCAGCTGCTGGTAGTATTCCATTTGATCAGTTTCTTGTTCTGGTTCCACTGATAGTCCATCCAGGTACGCCTTCTCTTCTTCCAAACGGATCTTCATCATTTCTTCAGTCACACCTGCCTGTGCCATGGCATTTTTGACGGTCTTTTCAGTATCGAGGATGCTGACTGCCTGTTCGTAGTTGTTGACCAAAAAGGTGCCTATGAAGTAAAGCTCGGGTTATTAATTAGCACCAGATGGCAGAAGACCTACTCAGGTTCGCATATGTATCAAAAGTGTCCACATGAGCCAGGTAGGCTTTGATAGTCACACCCCTCCAGATCCTCTATCCCCATCCCCTCAACATAGGTTGCAAGGTATTTGAGCTGGCACCGACGGTTGTGAGCATGCCCATGGAATGCTCCCACAAGCATCCTGAAATTATGCTCCTTTGCCTTCGGACCGAGTGGGGAGTTCTTGAGAGTTTTTGCATGGCCACACCCAATGTCGTAACCAAAGCCGATATCCTTGCCAAACGCATCCATCAGAGCGTTCTCGATAGCGAGAGGATACTTGGCACTGTCTCGCTGTTAGCGTGCCATGCGTGCCACCGGTGCCATCACTTACAGCTCTCCACTTCTGACCATGTCTGCCCCCAAAAGGATAAAGCTGTGCCAGCACAATGCAATGAAGATGCCCATCTCATCGAAGGTCCCCCACATTTTTCAAGTGAGCTCATCAGACAGATTCTTCCAATGCTCCTCACATGCAGACACCTCCTCAGGATCCAAAATATCCGGAAAGTCTTGAATCAACACATTGCCACCGATGCCACAGACGCTCCGTGCCACGGGTGCCACGCTTGCTCGTCCACACTTGGATTTTTCAAATTTTCTGATGCCATGAGTGCCACAGACTGAAAAACTCACCAGCAAAACAACCTCTTCAGCCAGCTGTTCCTTTACCCACCGGTCAACATCCGGCCGGCTAATAAAGTAGTCCCCCCCTGCAGATGCTTCTCTGGGGTCTGGCCGCTTGCAGCCACCACGGAGAGGAACACCATCCTCAGTGAAGCCCTTGTTCTTCCGAAGGACGCGCTTCAAATAATTGTTGCCATCGCATGTAGCTAGCATGGAGAAGTACAGCTGGCCTTCGCCTTCGAGCTTGTAAGTGCACACCGGACAGAAATTCTTGAGTTGCCAGTCCTTTGAATCCCTCTGCAAGGCTTTCTTCACCCTCTTGTCAACATCTTCAAGTATTCCCAGATAGAGGTCAAAGCAAGTTGTGAACTGCTGCGCACGGTACGGTTTGAATGCTGCTCCCTGAAGATCTGACAGTGCCTTCATCCATGCCTGGATTCCCAAGGCTGGGCACTGTAAATTGGTCAGTCCGCACATCCGCACACAAGCGGCAATGGCGAGCTTCAGCTTCCATGGGGAGCATGGCATAAAGCCTTGGCCCACCAAACAGAAAAATATGTATACGTCCGTGCTCAGCATGGGGACGTCCACAGTGTAGGTGTCTCCTCCGGCTTATCATCAAATATACTTTGAGAAAACAGGGGACGTACTGAAAACATCCACCACCATAACACTATACTTGTTCTCAACCAGCTCCGGTGCCACTGGTGGCGCGGCCTTCTCCAGGCTTCCGCGCTGCCCAGCAGTAAACTTCATGTATGCGTCTATCATTGCTTCCTTTGGAGGCGGAAGCCATTGACACGGCGCTGAAGAATATCCCATCGGTTTCGGGTGTCCCGCCGTCGCCTTCCGTCCACAACATGAGGGCAGAAAAAACAGACAAAGAAGACACAGACCTCTTCTTCTTTCCATGAATATCTTCCCATAGCCCCCTCTCCAGATCCGCCATCTCACCACCCCCACGGCTTATGGTAATGGGAACTGATCCATCCACTACGTCATCGTATATGAAAATGTCGTTGGCTTCCCATTTATCATCTTCATTTGGAATATGTCGAAGTTTGTCCAACCTCTCTTGTATTTCCGGAGTCTGAGCTACAAAATCAGAAAAGTCCCTGAGGAAAACAGTCCCCACACACCTGCAACTTCGTCTGCTACCTCTTTTTGCTTAGCTGAAATGTCTTTTCTGGAAAGTGTTTTGAGTTGAGATGTACGGTGTCCATTTTGATCTTGGCTCTCTACTGATACTCTGATCCTGGGTCTTGGTCTTATGTGGTTGGGGTTTGGCTTGCTCTTTTCCTTTGGCGTTGGAGAGAACGTCGGCGGCAAGAAACAAGTTTGGATGCTTACATCATTCCTGGCTTACCGATGTCAATCATTTTACCTGGCATGCTAGGAATGCCATGCAAAATCCAGTGGCACAGGTGGCACCAATGTGTTATAGTGTCTGCTTCGGTGTGTGCCATGGATGCCATCCACTTTGGCTCCCTGTGCCACAAATGCCATTTGATTTGGCCTCCCGTACCGCGGATGCCATCTGATTCAAAAAATGTTTATTGCAAGTAGAAATAGATCAAAAAGGAAGGGAAGATTGGACTAGTACAGCTACATACCACGCCAGTATTCATTGTCCGAATCATATTCATACTCCTCCTCCCAACAGTGAATAGCAACAAGAGCCTTTGCCTCCTCCAGGGTGTGGCCTGCTGCCACATATCTGGCAACTTGAGGATTGTCGGTGGTATAAAGAGTGGCCAAGCCCTTAGCTGCAGTGGCGTTGAAATCTGCCAGGGCATCCTCCAGGGAGGAGTGGATGGCGCCAGACCCGCGGACAGCATATCTCTTGATAGCTTCAAGGTAAAGCGTGAGGACAGGAGGCAGAGTTGATGCCATTCGACATTGGAGGGACTCAAGGGGAGGAGGGGAAGCAGATCGAGAAAGGTGCATGAAATCCCTCTCACACCCCTCCCCGTCGTGAGGGCGGGGTGGAGCCTGGCAGGGCTTGGTGTGTGCAAAGGCCTGGAAGCTGAGGGTTGAAAAAGTGGCACTGATGGCATCAGTGGCGCTGAGCGTTGACACAGTACTCGGGGAGGCCGTAATGACTTCATTGGGAATAGGTGGGGTGCCCGTGGGAATGGTGCGGTGTGTGGGGCTCATTGGCGTCTTGGGAGGCTGCAGGGGCACAGTGGCACAGGGGCTCGCGGGGTGGGCGTGCTCCCCAGCATCACAGCAGGCATGCCATGCGGGGAGGCAAGCCTCCCAGCACGAGTACTTGGTGGCGCCCCCCCGGGGGATATGTTCAGAAACGCGCTGAGCGCTCGACCTTTTTTGTATCCCCTTCAGGACTGGCCAAAGTAATTTTAAAACAAAGGGGATGCACCAAGAGGTGTAGACATCGTGGTTGTCCAAGGCAGCGGGGCTGGAAATGAGGTAAAAAGAAGAGGCTTGAGCTCGGGTAACACCGGGGTCAGGGTGGAAGGATGGCGAGCATCAATAGGCCGACAACATTGAGAGCGAAGAACAAGTTGATATTAGTCACGGGAGTTGATTCATTTTGTTTGGGCTACCATGCCACCCGTGCCACCAGAAATCCTTGACCATGCCACTGCTGCCACCTAAAATCCTTGACCTCAAATTATTTTTTTGAGGCACAGCCACTGGTGCCACACATGCCATGAGTTTCGTAAACAAAGAGTCTGTAATTTACTGGCCGTCATACATCACATATCTGTCCTTATCCCTCCTCAGAGTGTCTGCAACTTTTTCCTGGAGCTCATCTCGTCTTCTGCAAGTCCACACTGCATATTCCAGGGCATAATCCCCTTTTTTTTGCCGAGTATCCTTTTGGGCTTGTCTCTTTTTGGCCTTTATTTCCTTCCTTTTCTCCCGTTTTTTACATGCAGGAAATGCCCGGTTTCTGAGAAATTTGAGTTACTCCAAGTAAGAGATTGCAAGTTAAAAGTAATTACTTTGCCCTGTAGGCTTTGTCTGCGAGTTTCTGCCTTTCTTTGCATTCCTGTAGATGCTCAGGATTGGCCTCCATCTCGGCCCTATATCTACGAAGCTCTCATTCAGATATCAAACAACTTTTGTTGCAACATACCGGGCCATCCGAATTCTACCTTTTTCTGCTTCTTCTTTATGGCTGGGTTAGATCAGTATAGATTGCAGTTACTTGACCCTTCAGATATACCTCTCATGATATTTAGCCCAAGTGAGCCATCTGGCAGGTACGCTTCGTGATGGCACCGGTGGCACAGGGGAGTGTTTCTCCCTTTTTGGCATCCTAAATGGACAGCTGGGGGTGAGGATAGGCCAGATGGACCAGGAAAACAGTTACTGAGAGAACTGGGTAAATTTTCCAGGGTTGAGGAAATTTGGTGTTGTGGTAAAGGTCAAGAAGTGGGGTACCTATATGGAAGTAGCGCACATTTTGAGTTGTTTTATGTTCTAAAATATATCACACCACAGACCTGAAATAAAAATACCAAAATATTCTGGAACATTCAAATGTTGATTCTGCCTACTCAGATTGAGTGGTAGGGGGGTTAGGATGAGTTGAGCAAAGATTTTGCTGCGGGATGAGTACACGATCACAACGGGACAAGTTCGTGATCACGGTGTCACAGCCAAATTATATGATGGCACCGATGGCACCAGCCATTTTTTATATGGCACTCAGTTTATTCCATGGCATTCATGGCATGATTCACAAACTCGGTCAATTTCTTACAAGGAGTCCATGGCATCGGTGGCATATAATATTAAATTGTAGAAAACATGTCAAAGCAGATGTGCTATGCCTCAGCCTTCAGTTCGTCAAGAGTCGAGAATAATGCTGCCCCCATCGCCGCCCGCTTCAACCCCAAATGCTTCTCCTGCTTCACCTGTGCATCCGTAAGTGTCGCCAAAAACTCCTCCTCTGTCTGGAACCCGTGCTCAACCCATCGGAAGAGACCCCCTGCTGTGTACTGGGTGAAGGAGTACCAGCGTTTCCCCGCTGCAATGGGGATGTTGGAGTGGAAGATGGAGGCACTGGGAATGAGTATGGTGGCACCGGGAGCAAATTCGAGGATAAGCTTGCAGTCCCAGAGGATGAGATGACCTCCTCGGGTGAAATCGAAGTTCCCGAGGGCCGTTATAGCGCACCATCCGAACACCAAGTTTGCAAAATCCCGATGGCCCAAAGTACACGTCTGTGGACTGAGATTGAACGTGCACGCGGACCAGATGCCGTTGTGGAAGGGATAAGAGAGGTGATCGTACTTTGTATAGAAAATGAACATGTAATTGATGTAAAAGTCGAAGAGGTCCGGTGCCCAATTGGCGAACAACCCTGGACGAAATCCTTTAGGGAAGGGAGGGAGGGAGGTGCTGCACACGTACCAGTGGCAAAGCCTGCCAGCCGTTGGAAGGCAGGGTGGGCAATGAGTGCTGCAAAGATCGCAGCGTTGATGACACCATTGATCAAGGCCCCAGGGTGGAACTGTCCACCACCGTGCGAGTCACTGCCTGATATCTGGGCAAAGTTCCCGCAACAGTGGTGCAGCCGGTCATAACTCGGAGATGGGGAGGCTCAAGCCTCCTCCAGAGCGTGGACAGCGGCATTATGGACGTCGGTCATAAAGCCGTTGTCGTTGGGAGTGCCGCCATAGACAGCGAAGACCTTCCCGTCGGAGTCTACAATGGGGTGGGAGGTGCTGGAAAAATTATGTTAGACAGGGTAGAAAAGAGAGAACACAGCATGATGCGCCTTCCACTCAACTCCACAAGCCTAAAGCCTTGGTGCTTTGGCTTATCCCCAAAGAAGTCCGTCAGCCTGTAGGTACACCCACCACCGTCACGGAGCCCGACCCGGTAGCAGCAATCCGAGCGAATTGAGCCTTGATGGGAGGCGAGGCTGCGCAGATATGTGGTTGGTGGCGGGATGGACGAGGGTCATGGAGCGGATCGGCCAATGCCTTGATAGATGCACGAGCTTCACAATGTTTGACTTTGGACCGCAGTTTATCCTTTGCCTTCCATGTAGTAAGGGTCGGTGAACGATGTGCTCCGAACTAAACCCAAACAATCCAATTATCACCCAAATATAACCCAAGTCTTTCTGGTATAAGCGGTAATGCCCACAGAAATAAGATGATGATCAGAAATAGGCCGATCAGAGGAAGCAAGAGCTGAGATACAGACGAGTGGTAGTCCCTTGTACAGGGCCTAACAATAGGTTGAAGGGAAGGTATAAGATTCCCACAGAAAGATGAACCTTCACTACAAGGTATCCCCAGGAATTGGCCTGAGAGATAATCGAGCAATGGAAATAAGATAGTTTAAGAGCTTCGCAGCTATGAGACGAGCAAGTGTTGTGTATGTGGTGGTGGTTGTGTCTGGAGACGCACGATAGACCTCCTAGAGGCGAACGATAGACTATTTCCACGAGGATATATGCCCGAAAGCTTATTTCCCAGAGAACCCGATTGACGATTTACGATGAACGATGAGCGATACGATTTGACGATGTGACGATTGACAATGAACAATGACGATGACGATAAAACGATTTCGATTCCAGAACTATGTAGCCTCAATCACGCCCTAAGACGTTTCCAGTAACCAACTCCTTATTCCAACAGAAAGGTTTCCCAATGTTAAAGTCCAATGACGATACACACTGCGCCAACCCCAGAAATAGCCCAAATCGCAAGCGTTATGCCTACTAGTACAAGGGGATTCTGTGTCCTACTCGTAATAATGTCCCAACTACTTATACAAATCCCAAAATCATATGGAAGTCCTCAAACCAAGCAGAAATTAGTAAAATGGCCCGAGATCGTCCCTCCTTTCCCGTTTATCTGTCGGAGGAATTGCTGCGAGCGTATTGCCATTGGCCAGTGCCCAGGTAGTCCCTGATTTCCCGACCTTTTGTCATCCAGGATATTTGAAAACACCAGTCCCCTGGCTGACTGATATCATGTCGTCCGTCTATCCTTTTTGTCTCCTGTCCCTTTCCCGTAGCTCATGACCATTGGACCTTATTCCCCTGGCCTCCAGCTCTCCGTAGGTACCCCTAGTGCAACCTTTTCCCAGAAAGGTTTCTTATTCCCAACTTCGCTTCCTCGGAATAAGATCAATCCCATCAGATTGTCTTAACCGACCTTCGCTTATCCCGGAATCTCTCCGGTATGAGCTTCCCCGACCTCACACGCCTGTCACATGGAAGGCCTTTCCTTTAGCCGAGCAGAAATAAGCTTATTCCCGCATGTCCGTTGTTAGTATCTCTGGCTTATTTCTCGTCGTGGAAATAAGCTCCAGAAATAGTCTCTTTAAAGGTTTGTGGGCTACACTCTCCTCTACGGTTTTCAAGGCGAGCACTGCCAGTCCGCAGAGTAGTCACCTACCCTTTGTACCCGTTACTCTGTGATCCTGACCCTGCCAGCTATACCGAGACCGTATACTAGCTCTCAGAAATAAGCCTATACTGTAATCAGACTATTCCGAAATGCGCAAAAACTGCGGTGTTTAGGTATAGTCCAATTCCAGACAGTTCATCAGGGTAGTGGGTCGGACAGCCGGAGTCACGGGGATGGGTTGATGGCATCCGTGGCAGTCACATGCGAAGTTCTGCAAATATGGGTGGCACAAGTGGCAATGGCATCGGTGGCCTCCCCTGCCGCAGGTGGGAGCGGCGCCGGTCAAGTTCCGGGCTCGGATCTCGACGGCAGTCCATGGTTCCCCGGCAGGAGTACCATGGAGGTTCTGGGTTCCCAAGGAAGAGCATCACAAACGAAAAAGGGGAGGGAAAACGATAAATACAGGCAAGCACGAGTTCCGGGTGCGGATCCCAGTGCCCAGTTAAAGCCCGAGAGTGTCTGTGTTCCCCGGCAGGAGTACAATGACAGGAAATAAGGCAGGCACGAGTTTCGGGCACGGATCCCAGCAGCCAGCCAAAGCCGGTGGCTGTCTGTGCTCCCCAGCAGAAGTAGATGGAAAGGAGAGATTGGATTTACCTTGGAGGTCGAGGTTAATCCGCATGGTTCCCCCAGAGGCAACAAAGGGCAGATGGTGGTGGAAGAAGAAAAGTGAGTCAGCCCCAAAGAAATGATCACATTTTTTGATGTATTTTACCTCATAATTTTGTACTGGGCCACTGGTGCCATGGCTGATTGGATTTGGGGGTTGGTGTCACGGATGCCACCCAGCATCCATGGCAAACATTACGGTCACATGGTTGATCGGGACTTGTAAATTTTCTTTCCTCGCGCCACCACTTTCGTTTCCACACAACGACGTCAAAGGTAAGTAGAGCTCAAAATATTCTGTTGGTTTGATTCACTCACTAGCTGGCTCTTTAGATGCCAAGGGGCAAAAAAAACGATGATTCCGCCAATGCCACCCAGAGTTCCCCAACAGAGTCTCCCCCTGGGCAGCGCAGCTTGCGTAGCACCTCCAACGCCGCCCCCCCCTTGAACGCAGGTCCATCCGTGTCTGAACCTACGCCCCAAACCCTGCGCAGCGGTGTGGGTGCCACTGCCACCGATGCCACCGTCCCCACGAAGTCCTTTCCAAAGTGCAAGGGCAAGAAAAAGGTGCAGCTGCCGCCTATGACAGCCCATACGCCCGAGCCCGGGGATTCCGACCTCAATATGTTTAATGCTGACCGTGCTCCCACCGAAGCTGAGCTCGAGTACCTCCATCAAGTGAAGGCGGACTCCCAGTTCGTCCCTGAGCTTCAAACCCCCAGTCAAGATCAAGAGGAGTTCAACTTTGAAGACCCTGCTTCTTGTACTGGGCCACTGGTCGACTACTCTGGGGACGAAGACGACAAGGTCATGAAAACGCCAGCTCCGAGGACCTTCATCCACGGGGCAGGCCAGCTTCTCAACGAAAAACCGCCTTCTCCCCAAACATCACGCGACACAGTCCTGCCAGTGCTGCTTGCCTGCCACCGTGAGGACAACATGCAAGACGAAATGGTGCCCCCAGTGCCACCTGCTGGCGCTTCCATCAACGATGTGCAGGACGAGACGGTGCCACCCGTGCCACCTGCCAGCTCCCCCGCGCCGCACAAGGCCACGCCACCAGTGCCATCAGCCAGCTCATCCGCATAAGAGACAGCAGTGCCACCTGCGGACACGTAGGACAAACCCTCACGTACCATCTCCCCTGAGCCCACCAATTGCAAGGGGGATCTGACCATCAAGGCCATTTCCGACGATGACAGCGACAAAGAAAGCAGCAGCAGCAGCGACAGCAGTGACAGCAGCAGCGACTTGGATGCCGATGCCAACGCCGACAGCAAGTCCGACGGTGAGGGTCCTGGTGCCAGGCACCGTGAGAGAAATCCCAACGCACTGCAGCAGCCCCAGCCCACCAAGAAGAAGGCGAAGAAGGGCAAGGGCAAGGTGACAGCGGAGGTGAACACAGCGGTGGCGAGGCTGAAGGTGGTGACTGATGCAAGGGCGATTTTGGAGGCAGAGGTGTGGGATTGGGATGCCAAGCTCAAGGCACGAGCGGTGGAACTCTCCGCGGAGCTCCACCTGGATGAGGACAAGTGCCGCAAAGCTCTCGTCCATCTCCACAAGTGGAGGAAGCAGGAAAAGTCCCGCAAGTAAAACAAGTGGGCTGCATTGGTTTGGAAGCGGACACAGGAGCTTAATTCAGATTGTGCGTTTTTTTTTTCCTACCAGATGCCGGTGCTGATCGTTCGTTTGAGCAGGGAGGGAGGTGAGGCTGACTATGCCCTAGGTTTCGCAAATTGTCAAGGAGGAGATTCTCCGGGATAAGATGTCTGATAACCCATGGTGGACCCAGGCCGCGCTCAAGGAACTCAGGAAGGAATACTTGGAGGCTCAGACCAGCAAGGAGTCGGGGACCCATGCCAACGATCTCTCTGCTGCCCAAGATATCGCCGCCTTCGCAAATCGCGTTGAGAAAGATGTAAGTTCCAATTTACCCTGCTGGCATCGGTGGCACTGATGGCTAACAATTGATTTGTTTCAAGTTACATCATGCTGATAAGCGGACCAACGTCAAGGCCTTCACTGTCTTCAGCGCGGGCTATGTGTCCGACACCATCACTACCGCCGTCGTGGGCCCTTCCCGGAGCATTGGCTTCAAGGAGGTCCATGGCATCGACCCCGCCACATTCGGGTTGTCCTACAACGCGTGGGCCATCAGCAAGGCCGTCCTCAAGCCCGTCAACAAGCCCAACCCCAACGTCACCCTCAAGCCTGTCAAGGTGGAGGCCCCGAAGGACGGCATAAAGTTGACAGCGACAGAAAGGAGGTCTTACGTCAACAAGCACCTCGAGAGGTCGCTGCGTGAGTCGCGCAAACCACACCCGTATTTTCTTTTATGTACTAATCCATCCTTTTATCCAGGGGAGAAGACCGGGGTGTCCACCGCCACCATGCAATACAGCAACTACCGTCGGGTGTGCATTGGCAAGTTCGGAGTCCTGCTCGAAGGCTGGCCTGAGGGCGTCAATATGATGGCGCCGTCCAACATGAAAAACGGGTGCAGTCACCATCGTCCAAATGCTGTATGACCGGATCCAGACTGGCGAGCTCAAGTGGGTGGACGCAGACCCGGAAGAGCAGGCGGCAGCTCTAGAAGAGCTCAAGGGGTATAAGAGGGGCAGTGGGAAGAAGATGTCGACATCCAAGACGAAGGCCAAGACATCAGGTAGGAGGAAGCGTCAAACGCCAGAGAGCGAGGATGAGGCAGAGGAGACCCTGTCTGATGACAACGATGAAGATGACGAGACCCCGCCCTCTGCAACAAAGAAGCGCAAGCGGCCGGCCAACGAGGAGGGCGAGGAGGAAGACGCCGAGGACAGGGATCCGAACCCTGAGCCACCCAAGAAGAAGGCCAGGTCGATGGCACCGGTGGCACCCACCCCAACGGCAGCCCCTCAAAGCAAGCAGGGAAGAAGAAGGCTGCAGGGAAGAACAAGGTGGAAAAAAGGTCGCGGAGGTCGGAGGAGAGAGGGGAGAAGGAGAAGAAGGAAAAGAAGAAGGAGGAGAAAAAGCGGAAGAGAGACACTGCAGACACCACCGAGGACCAGCCGCCCTTCGAACACACGCGCCCAAAGCCCAAGCCGTTGGCGAGGAAGATTCCGAAGAGTGTCCCGTTCATCGAAGAGTCCAACGTCGAGCAGGATGCCACGGGTGCCAGAATGACCGGTGGCAGCAGTGGCACCAAGCCCACCGCGAACTCTTCCAAGGCTGTTGGTGGCACAGATGGCGCGGGCTCCAACAACGATGATGAGGGTCTTCCCCTAGTGGTGCTCGAAGCTCGGAAGAAGCGCGAGGAGAACAAGGCCATAGTGGCAGCCATCCACGCCAGGAACGCGGAGGAGATGGCCAAGAAACGTGCGGCAGGCTTGAGCAGCAAAGATTCCAAGCCCAAGCGGAAGCCCAAAACCGCGAAGGAGATCGAAGAAGAGGCCAATGCCAGCTTTGACAATGATGACAATGAGTAGCCAAAGCATGCACCTCCTCCCCTCCATCTGTTGCCTTTGTTCCCTCCTTCCTGCTCACTGAACTCGGTGTCCACGCCTTCCGGGTCCCGTGTTTTTCTCAATGCCCCCTGCCTGTCTGCTGCAGGGTGTTTTTTTTTTTTGAAATACATGCATCTCGTAGTCTCTCATATTTTAGTAAAGTGCCACCAAACAAAAAAAAGTTCTTGAATTACGTCCATGGCATTCGTGGCACCCCATTGAGTCAATGTGAGATCCAATCCAATTGATGGCACTGATGGCACGGTGTTGCAGTGGCACCGGTGGCATGTCACCTGAAACAGGGCCACATCTGGAGTAAGGAATGGCATCCACAACAAAGCAACAGCATTGAAATTACCGCTACCGATCCATAGCTAGGGGTCTAAGAACAATTCAAACATTTCACTGATCCTGGGTTGAAATGTTTGATGGCACCAATGGCACACTTTTAGTAACATTTTTTTACTGATCCTGGGTCAGATCCAAAAGGCCCAGACTCCGGTCTAGACTAGCTGAATTTGTTCAAGAAACACTCCGAGATCAAGTGTTGACCTGTCTGATCATGACAGCTGTTGTTATTAAGCCAAGTGGGTTGAACCTGGTTCAACTCACAGAGAATGAACTATTGAGGAGGAACCCAGTTGTTCAAGACCCACTACTAGGACTCATAAGAGAGAGGCATCCTTACATGGAAAGTAGTCTGGAGGAATCTCAGAGGGATCTCAGAATTGTGATCATGGAAGCAACAAAGTGATAAGCTGTCCAATTGTAACGTATGCCAAAGTGATCAACACGAGTTGAGCTCTGTTCAACGGAGGTCCGAGCTAGGCTGATGCCTCCTCAAAAAAGTCCCCATTGAGTTCAAGATATACTGCATGGGCTCAGTTGAAGAAGACAAGGGGCAGCAAGAGGAACTTTGGTCTCAACACAACAACAACCCAAATTTGGATCGCAACCTGTCGCATTGACATCCAACGAGTAGCATTAATAGGGCAGATCATTCGAGTCAGAATCTCAGTCGGACGAACTTTTATCGCATAATAATGTACAGTAATCCATAAAGGAGAGTAGTATATAAGGGCACAGGTCGGGATGGTTAAGGAACAGACCTTGGGAAGCTACCAGCCCTCAAAAGCACTTGGCAGGTTGGCAAGTGTGGATAAAAGGGTCTTAGCTTGGAGAAACAGCAGCTGATACACCATGGAAGGGGACTTAGACAATGGATATAGATTTGATTGAGCAAGTTGTGTTTGATTGAAATGTGTGATAAGTCTAGTGCTTTTGTGTCTGCGAACATGTTCTTGTGTGTCCCGTGTCTTGTGTTTGTCTTGTCATAGTGTCCCTATGTCTGTGTCCTGTGTCCTGTGTCCCTGTCTACGAACCATGTTGTGAGTTTGCTGAGCCAACGTGTTAGCAAATATATCTGTCTTATGTTCTGTGTTCTTGTCTGTGAACCATGTTGTCAGCTCGCTGAGCCAGCAAAAACCTCGTTCCTCGGAACGAAACTGCGCCCAAAACAAACCTCTGTCCACACTTCGAGATTTCAAACTTCAAGTTCCTCTCCAGGTCTGACAATGCCCAAAAAGTGACCATGACTTCTCTGCTCAATGAATTCGACCAGTCACGGATGGAGGTTCAGTTTCGAGGACAATACAATCATTGCTATCGGACCTAATACTTGGTCCTCACCCTGAACCTTGCACACATCTCACTTTTGGCAAAAGAGGGAGTTGATTTGGCTTTAGTTGGTTGAAATATTTTTCGGAGACCTTCGGGTCAGTCGAGGATATATTGGCTTGCTAGAAGCTAGAGCGATTCCACCTGTGCATGAGTCATACCTTTCACTGTACTTCCTTGGTCTCCCACTCAATTTCCAGATTGTGTTTCTGAAGCCAAGAATAGCCAAGGACAATGTGCTGCTTCCCCAGCCGCATCACGGCAAGCTGAATGTGTTCAGAGTGTCCCGTGTAGTCAAATACCATATCAACCACGCTGGAAATGCCGCCGGACATGTTTGGCATGCCATCGACCTTGAGGACCAGGATAGGCTGTGAAGGCTGGCACACAGGAAGATTTCGGGAGATCATGTGCTCCGACTTAGAAGTCTCCACTCGCTCCACAGTCGACGAGGCCCTTCATAGACATCTTTGCATCAGTCTTGACAGATTGCATCTCAAGCAGGATGTGCAGGGAGTTCCGGCCCTTAATGGGATTGATAATGTACTGCCGGGGTAGGTGCTCCCACTTTAGCTGGGGATGGAAGGAATGGAAAGGAGGGGTTCTGTCTTCACTTCTGGCACGGAGATGGGGGGTATCAGCTTAGGGGCAGACACTGGAACGGGGGGTGCACCTTTCACTTCAACTGCTCAGTCAAATATATTGGCTGTCTCTTCATACAGACAAGAGTAACAATTGGGAGACAGGATCAAGGGTGCACCACTCACTCGGTCTTGTCCAGACAGTCCTGTCCAGAAAGTCTCTGGCTCTGCATTTCCAGCTTCCAGCTCGATTGGAAGCCCAGCAGTGGTGGAAACGTGAGCGAAGAGCTCTCCGAGGAGGTTGTCTCCAAGTTAACAGACGACGTTGTCTGTAGCAGGACACTCTTGAGTGAGGTGTGCAGCCATTCCACAGTGGAATCAGGTGCAGGGCACTCGGGTCCAGTGGACATCCATCGGAATTCCAGGCGGAAGAGCAGGTGCAGACAGGGGTGCAGCCCTGGCAGCGGGCAAGAAAGAGGGAACAGGAGGAATGCCCTCACATGGGGACGTGCAGCTGGTTCTGGAAATGGAGCACGAGCTGGGGGTGCTCCAGCTCAAATGCAAGCGAGAGTGTCATACTGGCGGAGGACACAGAGATGCCATCCAGCATAGTTGATGAGTGCTGGAGCAGTCCCGGACATCGCAATTGCAGTGTTAATCCACGGATTGAGTCCTGTGCAGTACTTAGTGACACGGACAAGCAGGTCGGTGTATCCAACTGTTGCTGCGATATCCTCGAAGTCATCTGTGTACTGGGAGATGCCATGGGAGCCCTGGTAGTAGCTGTGGGACTCTCATGCTTGTTTTGCTCTACGAACCAGAGGCGGAACTCAGCCTCAGATTCTGCCCAGGACAGAAAGGGGAATGAAATGATTGCGGACTGCTGTTCTGCCCATCATCTGGCTGTGTCTTGCATCATGAAGAACATGGCATACTGCACAAGTTTTTCCTCCACGACCTGTTTGCCAGTCATGAAGGCCTCCGAAACAACTTGGATGTATGTAAGGACAGAATAGAGGAGCATCTGTCCTTGGGTCTGGTCACTGTCAAAGATGACCAGGGGGGAGCTTGGTCGGAGGACCGATCTGCTGCTGAGATGAGGGTAGTGAAGTCTGGACCTGCCACCAGAACCAGAAAGGCAGGGACAGGGGCAGCTGCAGGTGGGTTATGGCTGCTGCATAGCAAGTGGTCGAGTAGGCCCTCGATGTTGGCAAGAGAGTCTTCAACAGTGGTCAGCCGGGCCTTGGGGTCAGTAGTTGGATCTATGATGTGAACATCCAGGAATTTGGTTGTGCGGCTGCATGGCCGATGAAAGACAGTCACTCCTAGTGCGGATGAATCTTTTGCTGGTTTGTGGAGCACTTTGCTTTGTTCATGGGTGAGCATAGTTGGTTTGTATGAGAAAACAGACTTGAAGGTCTGGCATAGTTTGTTCCGAGGAACGGGTTTTTGCTAACACGTTGGCTTAACAAACACACACCAGTGGTTTACAGACCTGGACACAGGACACAGGACATCAGACACATACTGGAACACATTCACAGACACAATGACAAGACAAACTCAAGACACAAGACACAGACATGTTCATGGACACAATTCAGTACAGTGGGACTAGACTACATCGAAGTTTGAATATCATGGTATCTTGTGTAGCAGTCCAAGTCCGAGTCTATACCAAACTTCCCTATTTTGACCAGTTCATCCCTTATATCCTTTCTTCTGCTGCAAGGGCAGCTGTAGCTCAGCATGGAGGCATGGAAACTAGTGGGGGAATCCGAAGCATTTAATAGGCAGTACTAAATATAGAGCAAGTAATATGCACCTACGGAGAAATCCGAAGAGAAGAAATGATGAGGATTCCCACACTAAGTGAAGGTTTATAATCTGATAGGTCCTAGTCAGTAGCATGTGTCAAAAGAGATCAGCAATGACCCCAGGCCTGGTCGCATAGCACATGCCAGTACAAGTGACTGGAAGGAGAGGAAAGAGACGGAACAGAAGCCGGAGGGACGGAGGATGAAGTTCCAGGAATGAGTGAAGCAGACAGGCATGGCAGAGGAGGTTCTGGACAAAGGGTCAGAGCCGGACAGCGAGCTGGAGCTGGACGGAAAGCCGGACAAAGGGCTGGAGCCGGACAGAAAGCTGGACAAAGGGCTGGATCTGGATGCAAAGCTGGACAAACAGCTGGACGAGGGATTCCCCTGACAGCCTGTTCACTGTGTTGCAATGGTCACAACACTGTAAAAGGGCATTGGCTAGCCTCACAAGGCATTCAACATATTGCATGTTTGCAGTGTTGCAACAGTTGCTATATGATAAAGGGACAGTGGCTAGGCTCTCAAGGCATTCAGAACATTACCTATTCAGTGCATCTTAACTGGTGTGATACTATGTCCATCAAGTGGTTTGTAAGGCATTCAACACCTGCACCACCTGGTCACCCCACTACCTCCCCCCAGCACATCATTGTAGAGGAAGGACATGTTGCGCCTCGGAGTCACCCCCACGTCCAATAACCCTATTCACCCTGATCTTTCCCCTAAACTAACCCTGATAAACCCCTCCTTAGGTTAGGGTAGGGGTCCAGATAGGAACAACCCCTTGAAGCCTTGAGTCCTCTGTAATAACTTTTGTCCAAAAATTGCTACCAGAGCTGTGACTGACCGATAGCCATGGATACCCGAGCTAACAAGTCAGATTTCCCATGAGTATTTCCGCAGGTCAACCTGCAGTGACTTGCGGGTGTCCTCCACTCGTGATGAGCCTTAGGCTTAGATGACTCAAGTTATGAAACCAATCCTGACAATGAGGTCAAGTCTACTGGATTTTTTCCTTCAAATTGACAGAGGGCGTGATGCGTGACCGGATTTACCTATTCGTCAGTTTGACACTGGTCGAATTTTGGCGTGACACTGCCGAAATTTCGACATTTCCCACCAAACTTTTCTCTTTTTTACGTCTTTCAGGCAATTTTGGGCTCGGTGTGGCACTCGGGAGGTTCAACAGAAGCCTGCGTCTGCTTGATGTGTGACCACGACCAAGTTTCAGGACCAACACTGGGGTGCGTGATGTGTGACTGTCAATTTGAAGCAAATAATCCAGTATCAGGTATTGACCAGAAAAGAGTAGACCGCAAACTGTCACAATAGGTTCATACATTATATATCCAGCATGGTGTTGCCATTAACTATTGCTTACAGAGATGAAGCAGTGGGCTATTAACTGTGGCTGATAGAAAAGACGAAATGGAAGTACGTACAAGACCCTGGGTGATGGGTCTGTTGAGAAAGTGTGGCAGATATCCATAGAAGAGGATGAGGACTAGTGTTGCTGCGGCTCGGCTACGGCTGGCTCGGCTCGGCTTTTGATGGCTCCAGAGCCATCACCGCCTAAAGCCAAGCCAAGCCATTTATAGACGGCTGGCTTGAGCGGCTTGCGGCTTAGCTGCGGCTCGGCCGCGGCTCGGAGAGCATTGGTTACTGCTTGGGTTCTAACCACTGATACGACCTTTTAGTAGCTGCAGCATTCTCGAGATAACAGGGCTTACATTTTGCACCCCACAACAACCTGGGCACTTGACGAAATCGATTGTTCAACGTCAAATGATTATCGGATGTGCCGTAAGGTGATCTGATCAGCTGTCTCCGCTCAAAGTCTGCTTCTCGTATCGTATTAACTTTCTCATGGCACGCGGGTTGCCATGAGAAACACCCATGAGTTGTTCTCTGTAGTAGGAGGCATCACACAACATGTAGAGTGCTTAAAATACCAGAGGGGAGTGGTCTGCTAGCACATTTGAAAAAAGGCCTGAAGCCGTGGCTAAGCTGGGCTTAAGCCGGCTTCAGCCGAAGCCGAGCCACTTATAGCCACTGTGGGAACGGCTGGCTCGGCTCGGCTAAATTTCGGCTCCGCTCAATCGGCTAGCCAAGCCAAGCCGAGCCGCGGCAACACTAATGAGGACTGATGAATGTGTCAATAATAGTATACAATCACCACATATGTGGGAGGTTTAGAATGTCCATCTTGAGGATTGGGCCGACTTGAAATTGGGAAAACACTCAGCAAACCTAACGCTACCACTTTCTACACCATGCGCATGAATACCCGAAGCTCCAGCATCGCACGCACCCCATCGCCTGTCGCCTCGGAAAGCAGTAACGTCTACTACGACGACCCGACTTTCCTTGATGCTCCCTCCCCCACCGCCATACAGGCTGCTGCGGCAAACGACGCATACGACACCGACACGTCCGCCGCCGCCTCCGTGGACGACCGCGACATCACCCCAACCCCCCAGCCCATCCGCGACGCGTCCCCTGCATCGGTCGTCGAGATCACGGAAAACGACTTCCCGCCTCTCGCCACCCCCGTCCTCGCTGCTGCGGCTGCGACCCGTGGAAAGGCCGGGAAGAAAAATAAAGGAAAGAAGCGTGCAGTCCAAGACAATGCAGACGAGGACGACCCCTTCCTCGCAGCGGACACGGCGACAGCCATCGCCGCCTCGTTCGGCCTCACTAACACGCTCGACAATGCGACCGCCGGCGCCTCTTCCTCGCGCCGCGTGCCTGGCTCCCCGCCCAAACGTCTTCGCACCAACTCTGCGGGCAACGCGGTCCCCGCCCCAGTCCAAGAACCCACTGCCACCGCAGCCCCCGCAGTTACTGCACCGGCCCCCGCCCTGGCCGTACCTACCCCCGCCAATACCGTGCCTGCCCCCGCCCCCGCCACTGCCACTGCGCCCGCCATCATCCTCGCCACACCTGCCGACGCGGCCCCCGCTACCTTCGCTGCTGCTGTGACTGCGCCTGTGGCCCTCCCGAACCTCGTCCCCGCCCCCGCTCCAGTTGCGGCAGCTCATCGTATTGCTGCCAATGCTGCCGCTGCGCCTGCCGGGCAGCTCTGGCGGACCGCCGATGGAAATCCCCCTCGTGGATCGTACACTCCCGCGCCGCCGGGCGGCTTTCCTCCCATCGTCTACTCACACGCACTCCTTACCCAAGGCATACCCTCTGCCCTCATGGAGCTCTACAACGCGGTTCCCGACCCGAAATTCTTCGTCACCCCGAGTGGGGGCAATGGGGCAGTAATGCTGACCCATGGACTTATTCGTGCTGCAGTCGGTGACTACATCAACGTGGCCCACACCGACTTCCACCTGGGCACCCCTCCCACCACGGAGAACGGCCCAAGCCCCACTCTCTGGCTGGTCGCCGGACTCCCCATGCAACTCGCCCAATCTCTCCTCGAATTCCCGATCCTATCCTCCCGCCGCATCACCCTCTTTGTCATCCCGTTCAATATACCGGTGATAGGCTTTGTGGGGACTTTTGGCGGCTTTACCCTCCCTAACTCTCAGGATGGGGCGGATGCTGCGCACAACCTACTGCAGACCGCCATCCGTGCGAACAGCGACATCGCCGAGCACATTCAAACTCACCGCGACGCCTTTGGTGCCCAGGTCTCTGTGAACCAGGCATGGGACATGTTCTGTGACTCAGTCGCGGTCCAGGGCATGGAACTCGTAACTAACAACACCACTACGGTAGCCTGGCAACTCAATGTCACCCCGCCCACAACCGATCACGACGCGTGGCTCCAACTCCGGCGCCTCTTTGGGCGTCTCTCTGTCATGACCGCGCTCCATGGCACAGCAAGGATTCAGCGTGCGTATCGCTGCCGGATCTGCCCCTCCATTAACCACCCCACCGGCCTCTGCCCCCTCCCTCACCTCCCTGGGTGGCTCGGACCGACCCCGCCCTCGAGGAAGTTAGCCGTCAGGCAGCTGCCAAAGCGCAGGAGCTCATTCGAGGCAATGCCACCGCCGGCTCTAGCGCCACCACACGCACCACCACCACTCGTGGCCAAGGCTCCGCCAACACCAACAAGAAGCCGCGCAAGGACGGCGCCAAGGGCAAGAAGGGCGGGGATGCCAAGGGCAAAGGGAAGCGTTGTGAGTACGACGAGTTCTTCTAAATAATCTTCCCCCTACGCACATAATACATAACACGCGAACACTCTCATAGAATCTTTGTATCTACGCACATATGCATTTCGTACTGCAACAAAACACGATAGTTGCCCCCACTTTCTCGAATGAACAACTGAGATGTCTCCAGCTTGAGGCACGGAGCTAGAGATCTAACAAATACTGTGCCGCCCCTCAAACACCTATGACAACACAACAAAATGGAACCGAACTTAGCGCCACGGACCCTCTTGGAACACGGGAGGGTTTAGGGGACCAGGCGCATCCTCCTCGTCAGTGCCTGCAGGCTGCGAGACACAATAATGAAACCAGCAGGAGCCGGGGCGACCGGGGGCCTAGCCCCGGCTATTCTCAGCGAGACCCCCCCTGCGGCAGCTCCACTGTTGCTTTGGCTGCTGCAGAGACTGGCGAAGAGCAACAACGCACCTACAACACGCGCGCGCATAAAACGCGACGCACACACGTCAACGCGACTTCGGGCTCCCCGGGTACGTTGACGAGGAGCACGGAAACGCCCTCCCCTTCGCAAAATTCCAATCGCCGAACGGGTAACCGTAGGAGGACTGGAAGGAAAGCTAGGGGGACCGCAGCCGGCCCCACTGCCTCAGAAACTGGAGCGAACACCAATACTGATGAGGCGACGCGTCTCAGACGCCGCCGACCGCCACAAGGCTGCCCCCAAGATGAGGAGCATGCACCAGCCTTCCTCAATGACAAGAGGACCAAACAGCAGCTAGGTAACCCATGTATAAGCAGGAACACGAGGGCAAACATCGAACTCAACGCTATTAACATAAACGGAATTACTGCAACGTCTGTATCGCAAGACAGCCATAAATGGCATAGAATCCACCGGATGATGGGTGAGCAAAAAATAGGGATCTTAGTCATGTCCGAGACCCACATGTCCGTTGCCCAGGCCTTGGAAATTGAGGATAGCTTCTTGGGGAAACGCCTCAAACTATTCAACTCGGAATTCCCGGAGAACTCAGGGGCGAAGGGTGTAGCCATTGTGTTGAACAGAGAAATTAAAACATAGAAGGTGTCCGAATACACTACCTGGTACCAGGCAAAGCGATCCTCGCAGTAATCCCCTGGCATGGGAAGCGCACACTTACGGTCCTGGGTATATATGCCCCAACAGAGTCAGACGCAGAAAAGATTGAATTTTGGAACAGCCTCACAAATTTGTGGCTAACAACGAACCTCCCAGTCCCTGATGCAACAGCAGGGGATCTAAACCTTGTACCCGATGCCATTGATCGGCTACCGCACTACGCTGACAAGGATGCGGTAGTGTCCGCATACCTGCGCTTCACCCGCATGTTAGGAGTGATAGACGGATGGCGGCAATGTAACCCTGATAAGAAGGAATACACTCACATCAGCACACGGAACTCGCTGTCACGCATTGACCGCATCCTAGTATCCCCAGACCTGATGAAAAACTGTCGTCACTGGACGATTGAGGATGTAGGTACGGTTGCGGACCACCGAATGGTGTCCGTGACAATATCGGCACCCGGGGCGCCCTACATTGGCAAAGGAAGATGGACGATGGCCCACTCCTTGGTCCATGACAAGAAATTCATGGATAAGGCATCGGAAGAGCTCTACGATCTGGAAAAATCCATGACAGAGGCGAGATCAGCAACCTCAAACCCTCAGACCAAATTCAAAAGCTTCAAAGATAGCTCCACCCTGCATGCAAAGGCTAGGACAAAGGAGAAAATCAACGCGCAGGATACGAAGAAGAAAGCACTACAAACCGAACGAAACGGTATACTAAACCCCGAGACATCACTCCCGCCCAACCATGAGATTGTGGAAGAGGCGCCGGCCCCTACAACACGGCAGACAAATAATATGCACCACCACTCAGAAGGGGAGAACTCACCGTGCCAAAAATGCCAGGAGAAAATGCGAGCCCAGACAGCAGCTGAGATCCAAAAGAAAATTGATGAGCTCATGGAAGCAAAAAACAAACACAAGCGCCTCGAGACACGAACCCGAGGCGCAACGGAGCTAAACCATATCACAAAGTATGCAGTAAACCTGAGCAAAAGTAAAACCCCAAGAGACACAATGGATTACCTCAGGAGAACAGACGTCACCCCAGAACGGGGAAGCCGCAGATCGTCAGAAATGGCAGAAATTGCGAGAGACTACCATCATGACCTACAGTTCGATGGCACTAGCAGTGACCCGGAGACTAGACAAGCTGAAATGAAAGACGCGCTGGAAGAGATACCCCGCCGCCAGGCCCCCGCTATGGGCAATCTTGATAAAAAGCTCGATGAAGAAGATGTACGCCAATCACTGAGAGATGCTGCGTCAGGCAGAGCCGCCGGTATCAATGGACTTGTATCCGAATTCTGGACAAAGCTAAAGGAAATACATGATGAGTCTAAAGGGTGCAAGGAGAGCCCTGAACCACCAAAAAAGCGCGGAGACGTGGTTAAAGTACTCACCTGGGTTTACAACGACATTGAGGAAAATGGAGTTGTGGAGGGAACCGACTTCGCCCTGGGATGGATGTGCCCTATTTTCAAGAAGAAAGACAAAACAGACATCGCAAACTACCGCCCCATAACTGTTCTAAACACAGACTATAAGCTTTCACAAAGGCGCTGGCAAACAAACTCTCAAAAGCGGCCCCGCACATGATACACGGAGACCAGTCAGGCTTTATGAAAGGAAGGAAAATCACAGATGCCATTTACCTTGCTATGGAGGTCGTAGACTATGACGAGGACGACCTACAAAACGGCGTCATTGTTGCACTTGATCAAGAAAAAGCATATGACAAAACAAAACACGATTACCTTTGGGCTACGCTCCGAAGATTTGGACTGCCAGAACTGTTCATCAACACAGTGAAATCGCTATATGCATTTGCGGATACCCGAGTTATAATCAACGGGGAGATTAGCTCTTCCTTCCGGGTTTCACGTGGGGTACGACAGGGAGACCCACTATCCTGTCTCCTCTTCAACTTGGCAATTGAGCCGCTTGCTGCTATGCTGAGGAACTCATCCCTACACGGATATTCAATACCCGGGGTCGCTGAACAGGCAGTGGTAAAACTGTTCGCAGATGACACCACTGCTTACCTATCCGAACACGACAAGTTTGAGGACCTGACCGCCATTCTAAACAAGTGGTGCCTAGCCTCAGGTGCCAAATTCAACACCTCAAAGACGGAGATCATACCTTTCGGTACGGCAGCCTTCAGAGACCAAGTTATAACTACTCGCTGCCTCTCAACAAATGACGACCCTATCCCCAACAACATACACATAGCCGCAGATGGCGAGGCGGTGCGCATCCTGGGAGGTTTCGTGGGGAATAAGGTGGATGCCTTTTCAGTATGGACACCAATACTAGACAAAGTAGATGCAGACTATGCCCGGTGGGCAAACCTGAACCCTACCATGAGCATGAAAAAAAATATAGACCAGATAGTTGCGGGTTCCAGAACCCAATACCTGTCCCAAGTGAATGGTATGCCAGCAGCGGTACTGAAGCACGTCCTGAAATCGCAAAAGGAATTCATGAACGATGGAAAGGCGTCCATGATATCGAGAGAACAGCTAATGCTACCACGAGATGAAGGGGGTTTAGCCATGCTCGACATCGAAGCGAGGAACGATGCACTGCACCTTATGAAGGCTGCCTCCCTGATGGAGACAGACCCCGAAAAACGAACACACTGGGCAAGCCTTGCCCAGCACCGCCTAAAAATGAGAGTGGTGAAGCATCCGGTAGTGGCTACAAACGCAAGATCAGAGGTCGCGATCCAGAACTATCACATAAACCAGCGAACGCACCCGGGACAACATAAAGGCGCGATGAGGTGTCTAAACAAATATGGGACCGTCTTTAAAGCGGTACACCCATCGGCGGAACTTCAACGCAAAATGCCACTCTGGCACCACCCAGGTGAGGACGAAACAAAAACGCAGACAAATAACAACGGGCATGCGAAGTGCCTAAGAGGCAATCATTCTGTGTTGACAGTAGGGGAAGGTACAGACACCACCGACCGTCTTCAGGACCCGCTGCACAGTCGGTCCGCAACCTGCCCATGTGAAGCATGCGAAGAGGACAGATTGATGCGCTGCAAAAACCCACATGCCTGCGCCGAGGGAGCAGAGCGTAGGCTGGGTCAACTGCGCCCTGAATGGGACCCAAAGAGAGCACCTGATCGCCGCCAACCAGAACCCGCCCAACAATTAGCGGAAGGAACATACGAATTCCGGCGCCCCAGGGAAATTGATTCTCTGGGACAAGGCCTTCGGGTACTCATAAAGAGGGAAGGCGAAACCGTGGAACGCAGGGATCGCACGAGACCGCGAACACGCCGACAAATGACGAGAGAGCCTCCTCCGGCAGAAAAAATCGTGTATATTGGTGCCGCAACTATAGTCCCCACAAGCAAGGTCCCACGAGCCGCCGCTGGTGTCTTCTACGGACCAGAGGACCCAAGAAATGGTGCACACCGCATCCCAAGGTCCTGGACACAGACGACATACCTGGCCGAACTTGCCGCTGCCCTAGAAGTTATCCGCAACACGGACCCTGAGACAACTCTTACCATAGTCAGCACCCAGGATAGCATGAGTAAAGCAATGATTAAAAAACTCCCGCAATGGGAGCGAGAGGGTTGGATAGGTGTGCGTCACCGAGACGCCCTTCGATGCCTAGCAGCTGAATTGAAAAATAGAACGGCGAGTACTTTCCTAAAAGTAGCGGCACCAGGCTCGGACGCTCGGTCCTTCTGCCAAACAGCCGCGAGACTAGCCAAAATTGAAGCCGGAAGCAGCAGAGTCAACCAAGTAGACATGACCGTACCCCCCGGAACAGCTATCCCCGGGGTCAGCCTGCAAGGAAACAAACAAAAAACATTCTACCGCGCCATTCGCGAAATCAAAGCCAGACAAATGACCCCAAGACCCGCCACAACGGAGAAACTGGCACAGGTGAAAAAGAGCATCAAGAGCCTGTTTGAGAAACGAGTCTCGGACAGAGACATATGGAGGTCCCTGCAGAATCGGGACCTCATGCCTAGGACTGCGCAGTTCATGTGGAGGGCAATGCACAATGCCCACCGAATAGGGGCGTACTGGAAGCACATCCCCGAGTGCGAGGACAGAGCAATATGCCAAAGCTGCGGAGTGACCGAGGATTTGGAGCACATACTAGTAGATTGCAAGGCAGCCGAAGTCAAAACAATATGGGGCGCTGCTGAGAAACTGTGGTTGCTGAAAGAAGATTTCTGGCCCGAAATCTCCCTGGGTGGCATTCTAGGCAGCGGACTGGCAGAGTTCAAAGGAGCAGACGGCAAGACCAAGCGGGAATCACAAAGACTCTACCGCATCCTGGTATCGGAATCCGCATTCATGATATGGAAGATAAGGAACGATCGGGTGATCTCTCGGACCGGAGACCCCGTGACAGAAGCGGAAATCATCAACAAATGGCTGTTCAATATAAATCAACGTCTTCAGATCGACGTCACTCTCGCGAACAGACCAAACGGCTTAGGCCCAAAACTGGCTCCGAAATTGGTCCAGGAAACCTGGACTGGTGTGCTAGATGACGAGAGTAGACTACCAGCCAATTGGTTGAGGACATCCAGAGTTTTTGTGGGTAGTCGGGCGCTTACCCAAAGCCAACTCCAGCGACGTAACAACGCAGGGATTGGTTAGCCCGGCAGCCCCACACTGCCTCAAACAGGCGTGCAACGGTGCATTTCTCTGGTTGGTGTGTTATTCTTTCTGTCCTCGAGTCTCTGGACTTGAAACCCCTACGCGAACCACAGGGGCTAACCAATCGTTAGTTGCCTTTGGTCCGATCGTGCCACCAAAAAAAATAAAAAATAAAAAATAAAAAGAAATTGGGAAAACACACAGCCACTCAGAGCTTGCTTGGAGAAGAAAGACAGACCTCAAGACTCAAAAAATTGGAAAAGGTATAGCCACGCCCCACCTGTCATTAGATGTGGGAACGGGAAACAATGATATCCAGTCGGTTAAGCTCGGTTAGGCTCGGCTATCACTCTTTTTGCTCCCCAAAAGGAGAATAACTATAGTTACATCCTGATTAATCACTCGTAAATGCCCTCCTCGTAAATGTCAACGGAACACGGATCGGCCTGCCCAATACAATCAACCAACAGTCATGGAAAAAACCCCAGGAAGCTGAGCTTCAGTGGGTGAAAATGAAAACACTCACGTCATCGTCAAACCCGGCTTTGAGTTCAATACCCTCGTCTTGCGCTCCTCGAACGTCTCGCCGGCGAACTGAGGTTCTTCCTTCACCGTCACCTTGTACTGCGACATGAGCATCGTAAGGATCGCGATGCCTTCCGTCTCGAAGAACCTATCAAATGGTGAGGTGTGTGCCACGAGTCTGAGGTGATAAAGGTGTTTACCGGCGTCCAATACAAGCACGAGGTCCTTGGACGATGTTCAGAGACAACCGCAAAAAAAGAACAAACAGAAGGAATCCACCTACCAGCACTGAACGGCAAGAATGCCTCCCTCGGCCAATCACCTAGGAACCTTTCTGGTTTGAATGACGATGGATCACTCCAGTAGCGAGCTACAGATCCGATGAAACATGCCTCCCGTTAGTGTTGCGCCAATGCCAATTGGACATCAGAAAATAACATACGATTGTAGTGCAGTCCGGGCGTGTGTATTGTGACGTACGTGCCTGTGGGGCAGGGAATGGCAGTAGTGGCCCCATCAGAATTGCCTACAACAATGGATGTGTCCTCGGCAGACATTTTGGGGATGATATTGACGGGCGGAAACATCCGGAGAGTCTCGTAGAAGACACTATTTTCAACAAATGTCAGTCAAGAGAAACAACGCCCCAGGCAGCAGGAACGTACGCCATGGAATACTTGAACGAATTCATCTTGTCGTACGTCTAGGATGAGCCGCCATATTCGTAAGTATATAAATGTATCCGGAGAACGACAAGTAACACACGGGTAGCCTGTTCTGATCGGGTATCAGGCTCTTGATCTCTTGGTACAAGCGATCCTGTTCCTCGGGATACAGGGCGAGCATCGCGAACGTGAAGCACAGAGTGTGGGCAGTTGTCTGCAGCAAACGTATCAGTATGTCTTGGCGTATAGACCAAAGGTCCGACACCGACCTCATGTCCCTAGGCAATTGATTGCGTAAGAATGAAGCACACAAATTGAACTCACAGCCAAAAGGAAGATGAAGATGTTCCCTACATATAGCATTAAGATACATAGAAACGACACTGCAGGTGTTGACGCACCAACAAGTTCACGATCAGACATTTGAGCACCACCGTCCTCAGTCCCCTCCTGGCTCGCGTCCAAAAGTTGACTGAATAAGTCATACCGCTCCTCCTTCTTCTCAGACTCCCTTCGGGCTTTGATCATGTCGAACATGTAAGCCTGAAAATAAGGGTGATGAATTATTTGGATGAGAAGACGTTAAAAATTCAAGAAGCCCACATCTAGTTCATTGAAGGCTGCCCTGACGTGTCTCAGATGTTTGGTGAGACCCATGGCCCAGGTAGGGACTATGAGCTTCGTGATAGTCTCCGTAGAGACGGTGTGGAGTGCGTCCTTGAACGACATTGTATAGCCCGGAGGTACAACTGTATCTTCCTGCCACGACACCTTGTGACCAAAACCCGCTACTCCGATGACGAAGAGCGCAATCTCACAGAACAGAGTTAAAGCGAGATTCAGCAAGACAACGAATATACCCACAGCTAGAGTGATCTCAACACAGTGGTCAATGGTAACCTCATCCGCATTATTCCACTGGGTGTTGAACATATCGGCCATGATCTTCACGCTCTCATCCCACACGAGCTTGTTGTTCTTCTCGGAGAATGCGGGAGCAGAAATCCTGCGGTACCTCTTCCACTCGTCGCCTTCCGATGCGACGATGTTGCGTCCGAAGAAGACCAATGCCTCGTACTGATGTACCGGCTTTGGGAATCGAGCGCGGGATAGGGTGACGTCCTACAGGAAATGATTTAGGGAAGCATGAACCGGGTGTCGTTTGGAACATACTTTGATAGCAGCTGCGTCGGCAAGCACGATGGCCTTTTGTGCACGAGGCCACGCGCCGACCTATTCATGTAAATGCCGACACAAATTTTCCTGCAGGAGACATACAACGGTGATTCCGTCCCAGCCATGCTCCTCAAAGTCTAATAACTTGCCCATAAATTCCAGCCTAGCTCACTGAGTTGAAGCACTCACCTAGATGCTTCGTGAACCACCGCCTGTTACGACCGGCACTCAGCCCACGAATCCGACGCGCCATATTACCCAGACTAAAACAGCTCAGTTGAGAGCATCGACAATGGAGAAGGAACACGCACACAGTGTTGGGGCTTATAACGTGTCTCAAGCCCGGATGGTTCCTTGAGAGATTCGCGTCAGAAAAAAGGCTGGATGGTGTACAGTGTACAGCAAAAGTGAGGCGTACCCTACACTCTCGACTGCTCTGTGGAACTCTCGAACGAGTGTTACTACATAGACCGCTAGGGCTGAGAGGCCGACGACGATCGCTGTCTGCATGCCAGGAGAGGATAGCTCAAGGTTAGTAGTGATGAGGAAAGAAGATGGACGTCGTTAGGCACGATGAGAATTCAGACGCCGATAAGGCGGCCGCGTGATCGACGACTCGACAGACTGGGACATGTGGACGTGGACACCTGTGGAAACGATCACTTGAGAAATGATGTATGAAATACACAGTCCGGTCACATCAGTAACAAGACGTCGGACGAGGAGCCCGAAGGCGCAGGTGAGCCGAAGCGAGCGTGCGTGATCGAGATCGAGCCATCCCCGATCTAGCCGCGAACCGCCAACCGCAGGGAAATAGGGAAGGAAAACATAGGGAGGAAGAAGAAAAAGAAAAAGAAACCAAGCCAAGTAACCCGAGCACCAGAAAAATGAAGTAGCTCAAGGGTTGAGCAAAACAGTATATTGAAAAACTCAACCACCACCCCAGATGCTAGCGGTAGCGGCAGAAAAAATAATCACCAGAGAGAATGGATATGTGCTGGGAGGACGGAACATGAAGGAGAGTTGACGCTGCATAGGGTCGGTTGACATGGGACGACGTCGGTGGACCCCGGCCGATCATGATCGGCAAAGTCCGTGGACGCCACGTCGGCACATTTGTGCCTATCTGTGCTGACGTCTGGTCGACCTCGGGTCCACCAAGTGCGCCTACCTAGGTTCCAGTCTGCCACCCTGAGCTCACCACCTTTCTCACCACCTTTATGGCCTCTCTTGCTCAGTCTCCTACCCACCCTCACGTTCCGGGGTTGGGGCAAGACACAGTAGCGGTACACAAAGCGGATTCACTGTATTATGTATAATCGTAATACAGAACGACAAATTACTGATTGCCGACACTAATACTCACGAACTTCCACTGCCCCAACCCCTCCACGGAGGCTGGCATTTAACAGACGTAGACAACATAGCCACCCGCTTGGCGGCGCCGCCATCACTTCCGCATTTGGTCGCGCACCACCGGCCTCATCGATGTCGACGTACACGTCCCAAAGCCAGATCCACCGCATCGCGGAAACCTTCCATCAGTAAAACTACACATTTCTCTTTGAGGTGTTTGCACTCTGGCGGAAGGTCTTTGCACTCTGAGCAGGTCTTTGGGTGAACTCTGTTACCTCGAGAACTCTGGGAATATAATCAGAAGCAGTGGTCGTGGGCAAGGTTGCAGTATATTCGCTGACTTGCCTCAAGCTATTGCCGAGGCTTTTGAGAATGGTTCAAAGGGTTTTAGAATATAAAGACAATCTCTCCAAAAATCGAATTTTTGTTGCGAAGTCCTTCAAACTCCGCTCGGATCAATCAAAGATTGTCGATCAACCAAACACGACCATAGATTCCGTGATTTTTCACATCGTACGACATCTTTCTTCCTTTCCCCCACCCTCCTTTCTCTTTCTCATTACCTGTGACCGCACAGGCCATCCATTTCGGAAATCTCCTCCCAACCAAACCCACCAGCTCCTCCTGTCCAGTTCCGGCCTGACGCCAACCTGACGCGGTCATTCGTTCGCTGCCACACTGCCACGTCATTGAATATCTCAGTCCTGGATCCTTGCGCTCAAGACACTGGCCCCTCTCAAGCCGTCTGCGCCTCACAATATGTCAAGCGGACACCCACACGACAGCTGTGCCACGCCCGATTCGCGTACCGTGTACCTGGTGTGCCTCATCTCGGAGCTCTTACTCAAGATGTCTATTTCGTCAGTCATGCGCAAGTCCTCTCCCCATTCAATTGTCCACAGCAAGCATTCCCACCGTCACACTTTTTGCACCCCTTCTCCGACGCGCCCCTTCACCATATTCTCTTTTGTTGTCGCACTCAGTCTAACGTCCATGTCGTGATACTTCTTGCATCGCTTTCTTGCGTCGCCCCTTCATCCTCAAACCACATCATGTTCTGTTGTCGTGTTCTCTTGCAAATCTTGTCCTCCGATGTACCTTCTTGCTTGCCTTCTCTCGACGTCACTTGCAGTTCCGTTACAGCAGGTTTTCCCATCATGTTACGGCAGCCGCCGTCTGTCAAGTACATCAAGCACCAGGATCCCAGCTGCCCCCAGCCGCCTTCCTGTCCAGCGCCGTGATCCCTGCGCAGCTCGCTTCGAATTGCAAGGCTCGGTATACTCGTCCATAGATCAAAATTGTAGTGCCAATACAAGAATATATTGATTATTTATCGTGCTCTCTGAATTGTGGATAAGGTCTTACAAGCGGAACTGTAGCAACTTTGGGGAGAACTCTGACGAGACCTGCAGGCCGTCCAGAACTTTGCAAAGATCCAAGGGAACTCTGCAAAGATCCGAGGTCTCTACAGAGTTAGTTGAACCTTCTTTGTAAAGATCTCACATCTCTGAACTTCGACAGGTCTCTGAGGTCTTTGGAGGTCTTTGAGAACTCTGCAAAGACCTCAAAGACCTCAAAGAGAAACGTGTAATTTTACTGATGTCAGCAATGAGAAGGTCACAGCTTCGGACTTTGTTCTCACCCTGCTCGAGCTCGCCTCCCTCCAATCTGAGTAACAACAATTTTAGTGGGAGTGGGACTCATCCAGTCCCATTCCAGCACTTAGAAAGTGCAACTCAGTCCCATTAATGGGACTCAACCCTGCTAGGGAGTGCGACTGATGGTGAATGCATCCGAAGTGCGACAGATGCACTGATGCGTTATCAATCCCCGCTCATTGCCGATGATCTCCGTACGGCGTATGCAGCCTTTCTTGACAGGATGCTGTTCGAGGCTGTTCATTTCTACTACGGACCACGCCGTCAAGCCGCTCTATTTCTGAGCTGCCCAAATCGGCTTCCCTCTCCGTTCGTGCCATTCATACCCATGTCGGCGTTGCACACTTCAAAAAGAGCCACCTGCATGAATTACTTCCTCACTTCCCCCATCATCATTGCGGACATCCCTCACTACTGCCTTATCCCCCTACTCCGCTCCCCCCCCATCACAAATCACCTTGCACCTGCAGCTGGTCTGCGTACTCAGTACCCGTTGGCACCTGCGTTCTGCGGCCGTACCATCTCGAGTCAAATCTAGCTCAAGCTGCTCAGTTGTTCGCCTCAAATACCCGAGGATTCTAGGCTCGAGTGTTCCTCGAGACCACTGAAAATCTCTGCAAAATGTATCTCATGCTGCGCTGTTCTCTTTAGTTTTCCCCCACACACTCTTCCGCTTTGTATTGATCTCCTGTCCAAAATCGCCAGGCCGGTCCCAAACATGGCGGACTTTCATAGCAATTGTACAGTCATGCTCTAATGTATACACAGGGTGAAATTATCGGTGCTATTGCCTCGCGGTGCAGCGTTCATTTGACTATTGGACGAAGGTACCTGCGTGCATCCCAAGACTCGGACAGGTGTGAATTTTATTTCCATTCTATCAAGCGCTGGTACTCAAGCAGCCTGAGGTTGGCAGGATTGTCTATGTGTGGTTCAGGGTAAGTTTTTGGTCACCTTTGAAGTTTTAACTCATCTGCATTCGATTAGGCCTTCTAGGAAATCCGAGCATGACCTGCGGTGCGCTTTCATCACTATTGACTGAAACATTGCTCACTTTCCCAGTTGTTATTTATACTGTTATATCCGTGTCGTGAAAAGAGGAAAGAGAGGAGGAGAGGAGGTAGGTTCCGGATGAAGGATGTCCGGGCCGGAAGGACGGAAGGCCGGAGGACGGAGCTGGACGGATGCGAACGGAAGTGTGGAAGTTAACGGAGGTCAGTGATGTGGGATCCGGAACTACGGATATCGAAACCACTACACCACAGGGGGTTAAGGGCGAGTGAGGATTGTACAGCTGGCAACTTGAATAGGGAAGGATGACAACGAAGATGATCGAAGGACTTCACTTGTCGGCCGGATGAGTTCGGTGGAGGCCGGACAGATATCCGGAAGGCCGGAGTCAAGGCAAGGATCGGAGCCGAGACTACAAGAAGTGTCCTTCATCCGACGTCACGTCCGGACATCGGACAAAGGTAGGTTGTCGAGACAAGGAAGCTGGAAGAGGCGGAAGTAAGGAAAGACTACCGGACAAGTTATCCGAAGACAGAGGTAACGTTACAACATCAAGTCAGGAGTATCGGAAGTTCGGGAGTTTGAACGGAAGTGGGTTTGGTGCGGAGTAAATGTTTGGATGAAAGTCCGAAGGAGATTAGACCGGAAGAATGTTTATAGCCAAACTAAGGTACATCCAAGACTGTACTACGTATTTATAATATTTAAGTCCGGATGCGGAGGGAAGTAACTAAAAGACAATAAGATAAGTTGTATAACAATAAGGACAATAAAGGAAAGCATGTGGAGCATAGTGCATAAGGACATAAGGTGTGATGGTGAGTCGGATGACTTGATGAAAACCATCGGATACGTCACCGCATGGACTTGGTGTCGTGTGGGGAGTTCGAGGAAGTTCTGTGATACTTCCGAGGCCGGAGCTGGAAGACGGAAGACGAAAGACGGAGATCGGAGGACCGGAGGTTCGGATGAAGATCCGGAAGTGGCGGAGAATGCCGGAGGTGAGGCTGGAGGCAGCCGGATGTAGTCGGGAGTGGTCCTGGAGTTGCACGGGCGTAACACCAGTCTCTCTCGCACCAGGACTTTGTCGGTCCATTATGGAACCACAGCCACGATGAGAATTATTAAAACTCGTTCTCATTCAGTGTAGGGGCAGCGTTGTTTTGTTTCTAAATACAACACTTCTGAGGTGGTGAATTCCCGGGATCCAGTATACTGTACTATTTCGATCAATTCGGCGGTCACGTGTCACGCACCCCTGTGCCGCGACGAATTTTGGTCTCGGTCACTGTTCATGGTGCCTGTGTCAGGGGAACCGCCCATCCGTCTGTCCGTCCGTCCAGCTCCGGTCCATCGCACTGCCCCACTGCCTCGTCTGATCCTTCGTCCGACGCCCCTCCTGCATCTGGCCTAGCCCGACCATCCGGCCTTCTGCCCGGAACCTCAGGCTGCACCTTTGCCTGGAATGTCGTCCCCTGTCCCTCCGGACTCCGTTCCCCTCTGTTCCCCTTTGTCAGGTCGCTCTCACTGGAACGTGCTATGCGATCAAGCTCGGGACCACTGCCGATCACTTCGGACACGTGCTACTGGCTAGTACCCATAAAAACCTCGCCTAGCATGGGAATCCTTATCCTTTCTTCTCTTCGAATTCTCCCGCTAGTTCCTGCGCTCCCGCACCGAGCTGAGGTTTCCCTTACAGCCCGGTGCTGAATGTAAAATCCATGACATTGGGCCAAATCCTCCTTAGAGGTGCAAAAAAGGCAGAATTCGCTATTTTTTTTGTCTCAATTGCTGAATTTTTGAGGATGTCACGCCCAAATTGGCTGGCTGCCGAAGTGCCGAATCGGTGTTTTCGGTCACGGGTCACAACCCATGCCGAATCGATCGAAATACCACAGTAGGCCACACCGACCCCGCGAAGGTGAATGAGTGTGGATGACTTGGATTTGCATGGAAGGTTACAATGAATTCACGACTGAAGACCCCAAGCTCGGACTTGGTGGTAGTCAACTACATTAATTGGTTCACCCCATGTGTTTCGCTCCAAACTGGCGGGGTTCTTTCAGGAGTCCATACACATACATCTTTTATGGTAAAGATTAATAGCGGTAAAGATTAGGTGCAAATTTGGATGACTAGTTGGCATCCGTAACCGAAACGTCGGCACTGCGTGCGCCGATCTTGTTCCCATCAAAGCCGTCGGCTAACCAGTCGCACTCAGGAAACTGAGTCCCATTTTCTGATGGAAAAAGTGCGACTCGAGCACCATCAGTGCGACTCGCCCACTCCCACTCCCACTAATCTTGTATATACTCCTCCATGTACTACGAGTTTACTGGCCAATTCGGAGCGCATTGTTGTTGCCTTCTCTGAAAATTCTTTCTCGGCACTCTCGATCTATGCATGGGCGCGCAGAACTATTCAGAAGAAGACGACTGGTTCTATCGAAATCTTGACAGCAAACGGTGATTGGCACTTTAATGCCGAACATGCTTCTGCTGCAGAGCTCGAGGACTTGAAGATTGAGCAGATGGCAGCCAGCATGAAAAAATTGGCTCCCGACCTGTGGTCCCTACTCTACCTCTCGCTCTCCAAGGATGACCAAGATCTCGATGGAGACCAAATAATGGACGGTCTCGGTGACGCAGATGAATTCGATGACACGGGCGAGTTTGCGAGCAGTATTTCCACCAAGGAAGCGAAAGAAAAACGCCGCGAGACCGTAAGAACAATTGTCTGTGTTGTCCTTCAATTTCTATACCAAAGACTGAAGTCTAGTAGAAAACCACCGTGATGATCAGCATTATTATGCAGAGTCACAACTCAAAGTGCAATGCCCTTGAAAGTGTCTTCGGAATATTCCTGCACTCCACAAACACACCCGAGAAGGTCATCCAGGCCCTCGCCCACATGGGAATATCCATTTGTCCTACGGGATTCACTCCTCATCGAGTGAAACTGTCGAGACTTTGCGTGACATGGGCGAGACTCTTCTTGTTGGGTACGCATACGACAACTTCGACATTAACTTTCCAACAATTGTTCCCACCATCGAGAAAGCTGCGGACCCCCTCACTCATTTGACAGCGGGTGCATTGATTTGCCTCGAGCATGATGTTGTCTCAGCAGATTTAGAGTGCAGTGAAGAACTCTGGGCAAAATCTCCTTTAAACCCAACTCCAGTGGAGGGGTTGGGGCAGTTGAGGTTCGGAAGCAATATGTTCGGCTATCATGAATTTGTCTATTAGTATTACGAGTTTGTTCAATATTGTAATTCATTTTATATCTACGCCTACTCTGTCTTGCCCCAACCCCGGAACGTGAGGGTGGGTAGGAGACTGTCTCTTGCTTGACTCTGCCTGGTTGCTTGGTCTCCAATGCGTTGCGAGGCACCTGCTTGGCGCTCTTGATAGATTTATGTAATTGCTCCAATATCCAGACTCCCCAGTCCACCTTTAGCCCTGACGTGGAAAGCTGGAGCTATGTGGGCTCGCCTCATACTGCCACCCCACCGAGTTTACCAACAACCTCAAAGAGCAGCTCGAGAGTCGACACCGTCACGACTGCTTCGCTGCTGCCGGGCTGCGGCAAATATGCGATGACCATCACATGTGCCGGCTGTGATGGTAACCATGACATGATGATCATTACTGGATAATCTGGCAGCGACGAGAATAGGCAAAAATGTGAGTTACTATGGGCCATGGTCACATACCGAGGTCAACCTATGGCGGCAGACTCGGTTTACCCCCAGGTCTACCTACCCTCTGCCGACGGGGGTAGGCAGAGCCCTCTGCCAACGGACCCTCGGAATGCACCACCAGAGAACAAAGATGATTGGAATAACTACAGGACCAGCTCGCATGTCTGGAGGCATCTCCAAGAAATATTCAGTTTGAAGAGATAGGTAGACGAGTTGGACAAGCATCGAGGCATTCGAAGGCTGCTGTCTTGGCTTGATCAAAAGTGTTTTTCTCAATCTGGCGGTAGCGATACTTGACCCATCCCCAGTACTGTGAAAATACCGTGAATAATTGAATAAGGGTCAAACAAATCAAAAATGTACCATTTCAATTGGATCGAGATCCAACATCTGGATTTTTTTGTATTTGCCCTGAGCTATGAAGCATTAGAGTATCTTTTAGTGATCCATGCAACAATACACACTTTTTTCCCCTGTTTGCGTCGCTGTCATTGATACCGAACTCGAGGTGGTACCCATTCCTCTTCATCAGCATCATCACCTCGTCTTTCTGCCTGTGAAAGTAACTGTTCGAGGAACTCTGTAGCCAAGGAAAAGGCTTCTCCCTCTCTCTCCACTTCAACATCTGAATCAACATCAATGTCTGACTTCATTCCATCCTCATTGGCCAAATCAAACTCCTCTGCCTCAGATTCATCGTCACTTTCATTGGGCCAGTCAGGGCTGTATTCCGGCTTCGAAGGCTTTGAAGGTGCTGGTTCAGGGTTGGAGGGCGAGATTTCTGGTTCCGAAGGCCAGATATGTTTCGTTTGACCTTTTGTGGATGGCCACGGCCTCGTTTGGACAACATAGTATGGGTGTGTGGTGGGGGAACGAAGTAAAGGGTTGAACACACCTTATGCCTCAAGGCATCCACGCTGCAGGATCATGGGATCCAATTATTGGTGGTCCGACCCACCTGCCATCCCAAAAAGGAAAGTGATTTTTCGGAAGAACGGCTCCTTGAATTTTCTTGATTTCTAGAACATTTTATGGAGACGAATTTTATGAAGATTCTCCTGAGCGTTCTACGGACACCACGCTCCCTGATATTCCCATTCTGCAATCCAAGATCGAAGACATTGCCTTGCATTTGAGAGCAGAGGCCACAGAGTCGAATATCGCGGATAAGCGTGCGTTTGCAGCATCTCTCGGATGTCAGGAAGCCAGGAACGGTATGGGCACCATTTCTCTCCAAAGTAGAGATTTACTTACTGGCGCCCTTAAGCTCTGCACCCGGAAATTCTTATTGATCAGTTCTTGAGCGAATCCCGGGAGCACCTGTCTGTATTGACCAACTATCTCCCGGAACCCTACAAGCCCAAAGTACAGCAAATCCCATTCGTGATATCTGATGCTCATCAATTATACTCAGGGCGGCAAAACTGGCTCTCCAACTTGCGGACGGCTGCATTGAATTCGAGCTCCTGATATTTTATTTCGAACTGGGGAAGCGGTATTGCATGGACCCGGATAATATCAATATGGTACTTGGATACTGTCTTTTTTCGGTTTCAAATTCAGTTTACATGTCACCCCCAGGCCTCCGGTTTCCGCTTGGAGCGCCGCATCTACAATGAGTTCGTTTTGAAAGATATGTTGTGTCGCCCTAACCCATATAATAGGGTCAATATGACTGTGCATCTGACGGGGAATGCTTACTCGTGGGATGGGAAACCCCATTTGGAAACACCGGTCTCATACGCCATCTCTTTCTACCATGTTCGTTGGCTCCCCACCAATTACAGACGCTCTACCTAAATCCTCATTCCAGGGAACTAGAGACCTGGACTCCCTTCCGTGCCAACCTCTAACACCAGAAATGGAGGCAGAGTTAATCGCCCGGGGCCGATTGTACACCGCCCTGTCCGGAATCCACTATCGATCTTGTAAGTGCAGACAATGGTCTTCGTTCTCTGTACTCGCCTATCACTATTCTTTTCTGTCATTTCACAGACCATAATGTCTGCCTGAATATCCCATCATCTGACTTTTTCTAACCCCAGAATCCGGTAGGATCGCGTCATAGTAGATGGAATTGGACATGCCGATCCCCGCAGCTATATCCGTCCCTTGTAAGTAATGCAATCTCTGCTTAACATTCCGACGCCGACAACAATTTAGGGCCCAAGAGGTGCCAGATTTTCCCGAGGAAGATCTGTGGCTCCTTCCTAGTTGCGTTCATGGCTTCAATCTCACCACAAAGGTAAGCGAGTTTTCCGTACTGTCTGAAGGCAGCCGACCGCTCCCATCATACATGTGGTCTAGATTTTACGTCACCGAAATTGAGCCAGTTTCATTTGACCACAATGCGTGGGATCATCTCGTGTTGGATCCGGAGACCAGGGTAAATGCAGAGATGTTTATTTCGTCGTTGTATTTAACCGTCTTGCAGGTCCTCATTAAGTCGCTTGTTCAAGTCACCCGGAACTCGAGAGTGAAAAAAGTAACTTGTGAGAGCTAACTTTAACTTTGATCGCCCCTTTAGCTTGGCGGGGCTAACTTTACTTAACTTTACGGTACTTTTCCCACACTTGGCGAAACTAACTTTTTGACAGCTAACTTATACGGTTCTGATAAGACGGTGCAACGATCCCACCAGAGGCTTCATAACACCTCAAGAGCGCTTTAAACATCAGGACTTATCATTCTTACTCTGCCACAGTGTCTGTGAGTGCTTTCATTGTTGTTCAATCAAAGTTAAACAATATCTGCGGTTATTCTCTCACTTTGCTGTAACGCTGCTCCATCTTTCGCACTGCGGCCGAATCACAGTGGCAGATATAAAACACTACCATTGTATGCCCTTCCTTGCCGCTGCTTTTGTGAGCTGCCCTTTAAATTTCAGCCTCCTGGCCCCGAACATCCTATGTTCAGTTTTCTTGTTGCAGTCTCGGTTTGCTTCAACCTCACGCATGTATATATTCTGGTCTTTTGCTTTGCCGCCCTGTGCCTTCCTACCCCATACATTGATACATTGCTAAACTAATAAAGAGAGTAGATTCATAGTATTTCCTACGATAACTCCGATGTTGCATTCTCTTGTAGGTTTGCCAAAAATCAATCATGTATGTGTCACGAACATTTCATTCCTTTCGCGGTCTCTGCTTACAAAAAAGACTGCCCTCATATTCTGTCTACCACATCCAGTGTATTGGCTGTCCATTTCTGCAGAATGCACAGAGGTACTGAGTATAGTGATGCAGAACAAACACAGTATATATATATTAAGCTCAATTGCTGCATTCCTAGCCAGTTCCTCGATAATCTCTTGTTTTTCTTCGAATAACTTGCACCTATAATGTTGGCTAAGCGGTCATTAAATCGAATGAACAGTTCCCTGATTGCTGAAATATTGAAGGCAAGTTCAATGTCGGTTGAACTCTGCCGCAGGTACATGGTACGTAGCTTGAACTTGCAACCATAATTTCTTTAATACACTTAAATCGGTGTACCACCAGTGCTTACAAAGATTGTGCCGTTGAAGTTGGTTTGGGTCGCTTCCGAGCCGGACTCAGTATTCCGCTGCACAAGACATTTCTGAGCAAAACACAGTACAGTGAATAGCCAAAGAACATTTTTACACCTCCTGGGAACGCTGTGAGGATGTGGTTTGAATTTACAGCGCGAAATTTTGGTTCAAGTTAGACAATTAAGTAGACAAGGTGGTTGGTGCAGGTGTAAGGCTGAAATAAAGTATGCGGGTTACGAGTACTTAAGTAATCGTTCATATTATCTCGAGAGCGCCATTTTCCCGACCTCGTTGTCTTGCTGTAGTGATTTACCGTTCGTAATGATTTTAGTGGCAGTGCTTATTTTCCATTACTTTTTTGAATGCTCGTCAGTGGCAGCGTTAATTCTGTAACAAATTTTCATTAGATTCGTGAAAGCTCATTAGATTTCTGAGGCGGTGCATACACGTAAGCGATGACTCGGAGAGATCGCGCGATCGACCCGCTCCACGTCGTATTTATCCATACCATAATTGTTGAGAATCTGTGGCTGCCCTGAATCGTTGCCACAAATACGAACTCCTTGAATAGTTTATAAGATTCGAGCTTGTTTGAAGTCGTATGCTCTTTTTTTTTTTGTCTTCTCCTTCTGAAATTATCATTTCCCAGCGCCTATGTTATCTGCGCCCAACATGTAAAGATCAGCATTCAGAGGCGCCCAATGTGTAAAGACCAGCATTTAGAATCTCAGTGTATTGCAACGATATAGGGTCTGAGTCTAACAACGCATTAGCCTCCCTGCAAGACATTTCATCACATATTATTTGCGCCGGGCTTCGATATAGCATTGGTAAAATTCCGGTTGCGCGGGAAACCTCGGGCGTATGCACCCATTTACGATACCAAACCAATACCGAATCCCAATCGTCAGCGTTCATAACATCGGTCCTTCGGTGCGCCATTGATACCTAGTTAACTTTGCTTCATTCCTACAGTTCTTTTAACGGACGTATATCCCAGTACCCGCCGTATTGGATGCAACCGCCAGTTCTCTTTCATTCTTCCGAACGACCCTGGTGTTATTCACAGTTCCTTTTTCGCTGCACCTATTGATCGGTTGGTGCGGTGGCCGATCGGCGATCTGACACGAATCGCCCTGTTCTCGGCCAATGTGGATTTCAATGTGCAGGTTCGATATCCGGAAAGTTTTGGCCAGTCGAAATGGTTGTGTATTGACTTCATTATCCCGGTATATTTTCCAGTGCCTCACGAATGTTGCTGCGATCGGTTGCTCGCGATATGAAACAGGGCACCTGTTGATTCCAAAATAATTCAATATGATATTGTGACGGGTCGTCACTGCGCTTTCCTGCTATTAACCATGAAGCTCTCATACCTCACTTGTTATCTCACACTCGCGGTTTGCGCCCTGCTCGTCAGTCGCGACGCCCTACCTCATATCCACACGGGGTGTTCCCCTGTAGAACGATGTTCTACCATGCCCCTAGGGCCGTTCAGAGAGATCATGCTTCCTGGAAGCGAAACCTGTACCTGCCAACCTCCGTGGGTGGTTGGCGAGTACCAGCAGGTTCCAACCATCTTGCGCAGCGATACTCTGTCTTTACCATCGTTGGACCCACCTGCTTCGACGTCCTCATGGTCGATCAAACGCCTCAGTTTTACTCTGTGGATCCAGTTTCAGCACCATATGACACAGATTTATTGCGACTCTGCTGCCCCCAACGTTAAACTGACTTGTATTCAACTCCACCATTGCTTGACTCGCAACTTTTATCTGCGGCACGATTGGGCTGCTCTTTATCCATACAGCCCTTTATCTTGGGAGGGCGCCAGAGATTGTAGCTTGTTTGCTGATTTGTTTTTTAATGCTCGTAAGGTCTTGACTACCTCGATGCTGATATACCACGCTTTCTACTCTGACCTCCACGCGGGTTTCTCTTACGTTACTCCGATTCATTATACTGGCCCGCGACGTTTGGGGGGCGGCGGTCCGCGCAAATTCGCTCCTGAAGATTTGAACCCTTTCTTATTTGAATCCCGAATCCCTCTCCGGATCGGCGATTCCGCTAAAGTTGAGTATCACGCCTTGGTTACGGACCTAAAAGCGGGAGTCATCGATAATCCATCTCTTGCCTGCGCATCATTTCCCCTCAGAACTTTGGCACCCTTCCTGAACATCAAGCAAATGAGAGGCGCATGCAATGCTCACAATATACGATGCACCAGCTCCATGAAGGCTTCCGTTCTCACTGAGCTTTTGGAAAATCATCAATGCGCATGCGGCCCTTGTGTAACGGTGTTCAAGGTGACCACGAGGGAGCAAGAGACCGAGAAAAGAACAAACAAGACGAACAAGGATCGCCGCGCCAATTCCAAACCCAAAAACAAGGTTAGTGCCGCATTAAAACGCAAACAAACACATAGAAAGCGCAACAACGTTCAGAAGCCCTCTGATTCAGAACATACGGTGTTTCCGCCTCCACCTCCCTCCGAAGAACAGAGGCATCAAATTATAACCGGCTTCTGTGAAGGTATGTCTCCGGACAACTTCGTTGAGAAAGGTTGCGCAGTGTGTGGACGATTGACTGCAATGACCGACTTGTCTTTGATGAGTGATTTGATTCTCGACTGGGATTTGCTCTCCGTCGAGGACGTAACGAGGCGAGAGCGCCACGAGGCATCCGACCCCATTGAGTCTATACATGGCCCTATATTAGCACCAGGATGTGATAGCGTGTGCACCGAATGCGAGAAGGGCCTCAGGCGCAACGTCGCACCTACTCATAGCTTGTCTAACCATCTTTGGCTGGGAGAGATACCGTGGCAACTGAAAGATCTTTCTTTCGCCGAAAAGATGTTGATTACAAAGGTCCGGCACAATAGATGTGTGGTCAGAGTCGCATCTGGCAGAGGTAAACTCACTGGGAATGCTATCATGTTTGCCTCGCCGGTGGCGAAGATCTATCACACACTTCCCGTTTCCCGGGACGAGCTCAGCGAAGTATTGGCATTTGTTTTTTTGGGACCGACCCGGCCCACCGAAGATGAGTTTGAGCGGACACCGATGCTGGTCAGGCGTCAAAGGGTACGCGACGCGTTAGAATGGTTAAAGCTCAACCACAGAGATTACGACGACTTGACTATTTCGCAGGAGAATCTGCAAGCACTTCCTGAATCAGGTATCCCCTGCGGCGTGGACTGGAAGCAGACCGATCCGCAAGACACAAATAATGTCGCGGAGGCTATGAGCGTGGACAACCAAGGCGAAGAAGACGAAGGAACATCGTCTGGGCAATGCGCTTTTGCCGTTGCCGGTTTGACCGGTCAACAGTTTGCTTTGGACGACATGCGTACTTTGAAACTTAAAGCGCTCGCTCATCTCAAGTCAGGGGGCAAGGTTTTGGGTGTCGGCCAAGCTGAAGACCCCGAATCTTTGTTCCGAAATCTCCAACTGTATCCCCGAATGTTTCCATGGCTTTTTCCCTATGGACTGGGTGGCATTGGTCACCCATCTCACCGTCGAAAGATCTCTGGAGAGTCGCACAAAAAGCATTTACTCATGTACCACGACAAACGGTTCCAAACCGATCTATACTTCCCGATGGTTGCTTTCAATGATTCTCAAATTAAGCGTGCGCAGACTGGCAGCCACATCCTCGTTGACCGTAGGCGCTTCACCGACATAGCAGCTAAACTTGTTAACTTAGACTCTGCGGTTCTGGGCGACCTGGCCGCTAGGCTTGAGTCTGGCGAACGCATCCAAGTACGGAATCCAGCCGAGAAAGCTTGTTTCGATCTTTTGGAAGAGCTCGAGCACGTGGGAGGTCGCGTCCAAGGGTCGCTTTCGTCAAAAAAATATATGCGATCAGAAGTGTGGTCTCTAATATCTTTCAAAGGAGCGCCTTCTTGGTTTATAACATTTTCGCCCGTAGACAAGAACCACCCTTTATGCCTGTATTTTGCTGATAATCAGATTGAATTCAGTCCTGCTTTGCGTAACTCTGATGAGAGGCTACGGTTGATTGCCCAGAACCCAGTGGCTGCTGCCAGGTTCTTTCATTTTGTTACGGAGTCTTTCATAAAGCATATCCTCGGCGTCGCAAACGATTCTCGCGGATTATATGGTCATACGGATGCGTACTATGGAACGGTTGAGCAACAAGGCCGTTTGACTCTCCACATGCATATGTTGATCTGGATAAAAACGCTTTGTCACCCCAGGAAATACGGGACAAAATGCTCGACCCGAACGGAACATTCCAACAGGATATGATTAGGTATTTGGAATCGGCTCACATAGGCGAATTTTTGACAGGGACTATGACTGAAATCAGGTCCAGGGTTCCTTACCAACCTAAGTCGCGACAGGGCCTTCATGATGTGATCGTGGACGAAATATTTAAACCTCAGCCAATTCGTTACAGTGATCCTACGCAGATCATGCCCTCCGCGCCTCCCCCCTTATGCAACGAGGATTGTGATCCTAATACATGCGGCCATGTTGAAGCTCGTTCGGAATGGTGGACTCGACAGGCTGAAGAAGTAGACGATTTGTTGCTGCGCTCAAACATTCACTCGTGCAGACGGCCCGTCGCAGGTACAGATCTATCAAAACCTCAGAAGCCAGGTTCTAGGTCGAGACCAGAAATAAGAGGTTGCCTCCGCAAAGACGGTACATGCTCTGCTCGGTTTCCCCGGGAAGTTAGGATGAAGACTGAGGTCGATCCTGACGATGGATCTATCCACATGAAAAAATTAGAGCCTTCCATGAACACAATCACTCCCGATCTAACTTACTGCCTACGTTGCAATACAGACGTCACCAGCTTATTGTCCGGCACCTCCATCAAGGCAGTGGTGGCTTATATATCGGACTATGTAACCAAACCCAGCCTTAAGTTGTACCACATGTTTGAGTCCGTGAGGGCGGTGCTAGACAAGAAGACTGTTGACATACAGTCCACTATGAAGAGCAAAGAAAATTGCAGA